>JAZKJV010004048.1:0-74784 GCA_037367405.1 Ottelia alismoides | reverse complement strand
TCTACATTTTTTAGAATAACAAGAATAGGTACAGGGTGTGGGAAATTCCCACCCTGTATAAGAAACTAGCAAATCTCCACTAGTAAAAACATAAAAACAATTTGTGCTACCTATATGAAAACATGACTAACCACCAATCTACAAAACAGGAACAGCAAAACTGACCTCCAGCCAAGATATAGACATGAATGAATAATAGTTGCAGCCTAAGCAGCTGTTATAAAAATCATTGTACAAATGAATTGCAAAATAGAAGATGCTGCTGCAACTTACTCAAAATAAATATACAAGTTCTATTATGCAGAGTAGCCTGATGAAAGCAAAGCACAATGAAAGCATCATAGCTATAATATCAATTCCTATAGTCAAAATACCAACTCCTAATATAAATACAGTCCTAGAAAAATAAACTGAATGATAAAGACAAAGTGAATGTAATCGTCTCCAATCCAATCTTCATCTTGATTCATTCACTACTGCCTCCATCAAATGTACACTATATATATTTATTCTTAGCTCTATTTACACAAAATCCTTTACTCTCTAAGGCATGTCTCCAAATCTCAAGCTTATCATTTATACATCTCTAGTCTAATCAATCAACACAATATCATCAACATACACCAAGGTATCTCATCGTGAATATGACTAGTCAACTCATCTATAATCAAAGTAAAAAGAAATGGACTCAAAGTAGAACCTTGATGTAGACCGATAATGATATCAAAATAGTCAGTCTTCCCAGACTAGATCCTTCACAAGATAAAACCCTATCATACATATCCTTTATAAGGTGAACGTAAAGGACATGTACTTGTTTCTTCTCCAAAACACTCCACAATATCTCCCTTGGGACTGGATCATAAGCCTTCTCCAAATCAATAAAAATCATATAGAGGAACTTTCTTTTAGTTGCATAAATCCCCATTATTCTCCTCAACAAAAGGATGGCTTCAATAGTTGAGTGCCCTAGCATGAATCCGAATTGATTTTCTGTCAGATTGGAAACATGACTCAATCTTCTTTTAAGCACACGTTCCCAAATTTTCTGGTGCGAGTCATTAGTTTGATACCTCTATAATTTGTACAATTTTGAATGTCTCCTTTATTCTTAAAAGAAGCATCACAATACTACTCCTCCACTCTTCAGACATTTTCTTGCTACGTCAAATACCATTGAATAAATTTGAAAGCCAAATCAAACCATGTTCACCTAAAACTCTCCATACTTCAAAGCCTCCTCTATCCTTCTTTTAAATTCGTCTATATCTTGCACAATTCAAGTACCTTTACCTACAAGATAAATTTCCCAAAGTGATCTATTTATTCCCTTCTCCAATGAACAACTTATGGAAATACTGCCTCTATCCAATCTCTGTAACCTCTTGAGTAACCAGCAATTTTCAAAAATGTGGTCCACACGTCTGCATATGTGATGCAAACACGATTCGGCGCGTTGATGATAAATAAAATAATTTGGGCGGTGGAATTTCGGTGGAGAAAAGGAGGGGTTGAGAAGAAGAAAACTCGTCGGGAACGATGGGTTGAGAAGAAGAAAACTCGTCGGGAACGAGGGGTTGAGAAGAAGAAAATCGCGGAGATCGCGTAGGGGAGGAGAGAGACGAGAGAGGAATAAATTGGAGGGGTTGAGAGGAGAAGCTCGTCAGGAACACGAGGGGATGGAGAAAAGAAACGTGAAGACCACGTGAGAGGAGAGAGAGAGGGGGGAGAGAGAGATAGAGAATAAAATCTTAATTTTTCATACTACTGAACTTACTAAACAACTAGTCTATCATCCCTTTATATAGGAGGGATGAGATTACAAAAATAGAAACTCAAATTCAAATTCAAACTCAAACTAATTATCCTAATTTGACTCTAACCGATTAATTTGAAATTCAAATTGAAACTAACTACTTTAGAGATCACACACGATCTCTTATTTTAAAATAAATTACGACGACTCAAAATAAACGTAAATAAAATTAACAGATAAAAAGTAGATAAAAATACGGCCCTATTTCTCCAGTTCACGCTGCATCAATTCTCCTCCGCTTGAAAAATTCGTCTCCCGACGAATGATGGTCTTTCGTCGCATGTCAGCGCGAACGTCTGGACGGATCGTTAGATCGTGAGGACGATCTGTAGGCCATACTCTGATACCAATTGATGCAAACACGATTCGGCGCGTTGATGATAAATAAAATAATTTGGGCGGTGGAATTTCGGTGGAGAAAAGGAGGGGTTGAGAAGAAGAAAACTCGTCGGGAACGATGGGTTGAGAAGAAGAAAACTCATCGGGAACGAGGGGTTGAGAAGAAGAAAATCGCGGAGATCGCGTAGGGGAGGAGAGAGACGAGAGAAGAATAAATTGGAGGGGTTGAGAGGAGAAGCTCGTCAGGAACACGAGGGGATGGAGAAAAGAAACGTGAGAGCTAAGGGAAAAGAAATGCCACTTCCCTAAGACACCACGTGAGAGGAGAGAGAGAGGGGGGAGAGAGAGATAGAGAATAAAATCTTAATTTTTCATATTACTGAACTTACTAAACAACTAGTCTATCATCCCTTTATATAGGAATATAGGAGGGATGAGATTAGAAAAATAGAAACTCAAATTCAAATTCAAACTCAAACTAATTATCCTAATTTGACTCTAACCGACTAATTTGAAATTCAAATTGAAACTAACTACTTTAGAGATCACACACGATCTCTTATTTTAAAATAAAATTACGACGACTCAAAATAAACGTAAATAAAATTAACAGATAAAAAGTAGATAAAAATACGGCCCTATTTCTCCAGTTGACGCTGCATCAATATGCATATACGGTAGGGTTCCGAACCGCATGTCATATGTGGTAGTATGCAGCCCGAACGCATGATCGGGCAACATAAACCACATATATAGCCGCATATTTGATGGATATGTGGTCCAAACTAGTTAGGCGTCCGGTTAGGTATCCGATTAGTGGAAAAGCCTTAAAGCTAAACCTTTGCATATTCTCTGTTCAAACCCTCTCTACTCCATGTTCTCTCGTTTAAAACCCATCTCCATCGTCTCTCGGCTAGGCGAGCTCTAGCACACTCTGAGCATCTGATCATTATAGCACCTTCGAGCATCGCCATCAGGTGCACCTTCGACTCCTAGCACCCTCCAAGCAGTTGATGCCAGTTGCATGTCCAAATACGAGCCCTAGCTTCGCTCTAAGCTACAACTGCACATTGGACTCTGTGCACCTATGCGCCTTCAACTACGCCCCTCCGAGCACCAATTGTAGACACCTCACCTCTGGTACGCTCCTTGAGAGTCTTATTTTAAGGAAACATTAACAATGTTATCTTTGTATTCCTTACTATCTCACAAGATTTTATCCTATTTCTTTTGGTTTCTTTTAGAAAATTAAGGATTTTTATCACTCGTGCCTCTCCTAATTTTTGCAATATCAGTTATGCCCCTCCCTTTTTCGTAACATCAGCATAGCCCTGACTTCTTACAAAATTCAGTCCTACACTTCCATTACGGTAGAGCGAGGACATTACTAATAATACAAAAAAGGTAAAATTATGAATTTTGTAAGAACTCAACGACACAAGTCTTATTACAAAAATGGAGGGGCATAGCTAATATTACAAAAGTTTAGAAGGGTATATGTGATAAAACCCTAAAATTGAAAAGGACATGATAAAAAAGAGTCGCATCACCCAAGAAGACAACCAGTGTATGACTACAAAAGTTAATACTTGCTCTCACATTGACATATTCCAAAATTCAGCATTTTTTGGCATCTTACATTATTAATTGCGCAAGTGCATATTAATATAGATCTATTTCGAGGCGATGGATCCTTACATTTAGTGGTGCAAAAAATTGATTTGGACCAACCAACCTATGTTAGGCAAGAATTGTTCAGGATTTATATGATCCAGATTTAGTTGAATGATATGTTATGTGATGAACTAAAAATCACATGAACTAAAATGGTGCTAGCTTTATTTTCATTTGTAATTGAGGACATGAAGTGTTTGCTTTATTTTCATTTTTGTGCTAAAAAAATTCTCAATAGTAGAACAACATATATATAATTAATTATTTATAGAAGTTAAAAGTTGCAAACAAGTTTGTGCTAAAAAAAATTAAGAATCTTGTGAATGTTGATTTGTTCTTAATCTTTGCTAGAAAATTAAAGGAAATGATGATTTGATTCAACATATAGTGTCTAACAAAACAGGCCTTGAAAAGGTTGATTTAATTCTAACACATATTAGAGATTAAAACATAATTATCTGACATTTGAATTTATTATTATATTTTTATTATTGTTTACTAAAATAATACGAATTGCATAATCTGCATACGCATAAATTTTTGCCAATTCGCTTACTCACTTCAGATCGCTAGACTGAACGAATACCTCCAACTGACTTCCAATAACTTTGTAACAATCACATGTCCTGCCTCATCCTTGATGCGTTTCAATTGAGAAAGATCTTCGGTCTTTCTTTCTCTTGCTTTGGTCGATCTGAATATATCCTTCTAGGCCTTCTTAAAGTCAAGATTTTTATACAAATCTTCATAAGCATTGGACTTAGCATCACTTACAACCTTCTTTACCTCCTTTGCTATTTTGTTGTATGTTCAACCCTTAAACATAGCTTTAAAGCAAGCTCTTTTAATTTTAAGCTTCTCTTACACCATTTCACTCCACCACCACGCCTCCTTTTGGCCTAGAACTCCTCTCTTAAACTCGCCTAGCATCTCTTTGGCTACCCTTCGGATACAAGATGCTACATCCTCTCACATCTCGTTTGCACTCCCATTGCAACCCCAAGAAAAGTCTTCTAAAGCCTTCTCCTTGAAGCTTGATTGCTTCAATTGAAGATTCCACCATCTAATTCTAATAATCTTGGAAAGCTTCCTTCTCTTTACCGACTGTTTTAATTGCACACTCATGACTAGCAAGCAATGTTAAGATCTCAAGCTCTCTTCTAGATTACTTTGCATTGTTTGCAACACAACCGATCTCTTCTTCTCATCGCAAAGTAATCTATTTGTGTTTTAGTCAGGCCATTCTTATAAGTAACTAAATGCTCCTCTCTCTTCTTGAAGAGAGTGTTTGCTATAAAAATGTTATAAGCCATTACAAAATCTAGAATGACTTTTCCCTCTTCATTTATATCCCCGAAGACATGGCATCCATGAACACTAGCATACCTTGAAACAACATTTCCCACATTTCCATTAAGATCTCTGCCTAGTCAAATCACCTCTCTTTATGTGATTCCTTGCATAATCATATTCAAATCTTCCCAAAAACTTGTTTAATCCTTTCCTATAAACCATTTTATGATGCATAAACTGAGATGATATTCAGAGTTTCTTCTTCAAACACCAATTTTAGCAAAATAATACAATCCCCTATGATTGCACCTCAACAACACAATCCTTCAAATCGTTATGAACAACCATTCCAACATCATTTCTACCCTTCTCTTTACCTGAATACCATAACTTAAAGCATGTCTTCTTGATCTCCTTCGCTTTCTCTCCAACACATTTGGTCACTTGGAGACAATATTTAAATCTTCCTTCTTCCATTGTATCTATTATCTCCAATGATTTGCTAGTAAAAGCGCTAATATTCCAATGAGATATCCACAACTTTTTTTGCGACCTCTTTTGCACTAACTTCCTTATTCACATGCATCCAACATGCGAGAACGGTTGCAAATTTTACATTACAACGGGCGGCAATGCAATGGAACTTGCTTATTTACACGCGCGATATCCACATGCGAGAACCCTTGCGAATTTTGAACTACATGCATGTAATGATGTAGCTGCCCTTGCTAACTTCGCATTGCATTCGGGTGATGCAACGCGTCACCAGTGGAGAATGCCACAACGAAATCCAAATGTTTGCTTAAATCCATGTTGAAAAGATTCAACTATCTTAAGGAAAATTCCTATATAGTGTTCTCATTGCGAACACTATTTAGGAATTTGTCTCTAACTATTTATACATCGATTGTGGGCTACCTAACACAACCCTCAATTACCCGAGCTTAGGACCGACCATGGCTAAGTTGCACTCCCTCACTTATACATTGAATTAATTAGTACAAAGATCACCATAACTCATCTAGTTGCTAGTTGCTAACGACGATGACAATGCATCTTTATCGTATTGGTGAAAATGAGAAATTATATTGTTAGAGTTTGAAATTATGACAACCAACTACAAAAATATCCCGTTGATGCGCTCAATATCGATGAGCTTTAACATCCTGACAATTTTTCCATACAAGATTTCTGAGCCAAAACAGAAAACCTCAATGGAAGATGAATCCATACTCTCTCAAGGGACGAAAGAGCCAGGAATGCCCACAAATAGATCTTGAAAACAAGCCTTTCTCATATAAATCTCAGAACGAGCCTTGATGAGTTGAGGATAGTGTTTCTTCACTATAAAGAGCCTGACATGACAACTCTAGTTATACATATTATGTGCAACCTTTCATAAGCCCTCTATGTGCATCCTACTAAACTTGCACCATAATTTCATGCAGGTTGCTTTGTCGCAATTCAGCATCTCACTGTCATTGTCATCCAAACAAACAATGAGAAACTTTAAACAAAATAAACAAACATATGGTTTGTCGTGATCAGAGAATTTCTAAAAGAGAGGAGCATAGACATTGGAGGTGGACGGGTACATGTGCATCTATTATTTCTATCAAGTAATGTACCCGATTGACAAAGATGTTTAATCAGGATGAGGTGAAAATGCCAAAATGGTGATGAAGCTAAATGCATATGATGCACCAGGGCCTGGCAGTTTCCCAGTTTCCCATTTTTCTTTTATCGTAACTTTTTGGGATGTGGTAAGGGAAGACAAGATGGTAGCCTTGGAGGAGTTTACACATGATAATGCTGAGTTCAGTGGGATCAATAAAGCATTCATTTTCCTCCGGCCGAAGAAGAAAATATCCGAGCGAGTAGAGGAATTTCAACCCATTGGACATTTTAAATGCCATCTACTTGCTGATTACCAAAGTCTTATCTAACAGATTAAGTGAGGTCTTAGACGATAGTCTCTCCAATACAATTGCCATTCATCCTTGGTAGACGGATTTGTGACAGTTTGACAATGACTTTTTATAATAACCCCGATATGTCCAACCTTATTTTCTTTTTGAAACCTCCCGCTAGCCTTTTCCCTCCTCGCTACTCTCTTCCCTCTTCTCCCCCGATCTCATATCTTTCAACTTTCATTCCATCAAAAAGATAAGTGCATTAAGCTCAAAAAAATAAAAATAGATGGCCTTTCTGAAGGGGGAGGAAAGAGGAACAAAAGGAAGCATGCCATTTGAACTTTTCTGGTTGTCCTTGTTGTACCTACGATCGAGGTTTCAAAGGGAACAATGATCTTTCATCAGATTGCTCTATTATGGATATATTAATGTGTTGGAATATGCAGATGATACTATCTTCTTTATTATAGGGGGTATGGATTGGGCAAGGGAAGTGGATACGGTTTTGGATTTTTTTAGAAATTTTAGGTTTGAGGATCAATAGGACAAATGAAATGTGACAACATTTGGTCCCCCTCAAACCGAGGTGGAAGCTTATGGTGAGGATCTGGGCAATGCTTGTGGCTCACTGCCAATTCGTTATCTCGGTCTAGCTTTATTTGATGGTCACCTTTTTTATCTCGGCCTCGTATAGGCCATCCTTGTTGCTATTCATGTTTTCTTTATGTTGTCAAGACTGTTGCCAACAGGTAGCCTAGAGGTGATTATGAAAAAGTCCGTTGGTGCACAACAAACCAGAGTGGTTCTTGTATGCATTTCATTGATTGGGATACGGTTACACTCCTAGAGATAAGGCTGGGCTTGGTGTGCCTTGACTGGAAACGATGAACCAGGCCATGTTATGGAAATGGGCTGTAAGGAATTAGGGTGACAGTGAGGATCTATGTTGCAAACTAATACATGGTATTTATGGCATACAGACTCAGAGCAGTTGTCCCTTCGTCCTCTACGCCACACCTCTATTGTTTGGAAGCGAATTTATGTCATCTACCTGACTTACCTTGTTTTTCACTCCGCATTAGGAGATGGTTGCTCCTTTGCTTTTTGAATGAATAACTGGATTGATGCGCGACAATAGTAACACAGTCTCTATGCATTTTCGCAATTGCAGTAGATAGAAACGTTCGTGTGTTCAACCTCTGGGCATATGATAGGTTACCTGCCTTCATACCTTATTCTCTGAGCAATGTTCGAGGATTTTATTGGAATTCTTGAAGCAATCAGCCACTTCGATGGCGCAATAGAGGGAAGAGATCACTAGGTTTGTAGATGTAGTGATTTCTTAGTGAAAAGGACATACAAGGCACCCGTTAGGAGGCCTAATCCATTTCCTGAGGAGCTGATTAGAGATTGCAGATATACCTGGGACATGAAAATCCCATATCGTGTCCAAGTTTTCTAGTCGTCAATGAGACATGGTAGAATACTCAATAGGGATAGATTGTCGAGGTTGTGTCCTGGTGTCAACAACTCCTACGAGATTTGTGATGGAGTGGAATCAATTAATTATATTTTCCTTGGCTGTGAGAAAGAAAAATAAACATGGTCCGCAATGGGATTGGATTGGTTAGAAGTAGCCAAATATTTTTTGGGAGTCTCTCTTTAACTCATGCTTTTGTACCAACACTGAGAGATTCTTGCATGTGGTCATGATCGGACTGCTTTGGTTGGCACATAATGGTGGTATTTTCCATGCTAAACTTTTGTATGTTGAAAGTGTTGCTCATGATGCTAAGGCTCTCCTCGAGTCTTAGCTCTTGCAATGCCTCTCTTTTTTTTATTAATTGATTTGGGGTGGACACCTAAGCATGTATTCTCCTCTTTTAGCTCAAAAAATAATAATACGAGGATTTGATATCTTAAATTAGTTCATAGAGTATGGATACAAAAGGAATTTAAATTACGGAAGTCAAAAACATCAACCCCTCTAAGCGAATATGGATCTCACCGTGAAGAAAGATCATATAGAATATTGTTCGTCGAACAATTTAGTCATCCTCCTCAAACTTGTCTATCCAATGCCTATAGGTCGTTACGATGGTCAAAGTTATCAAGGTAGTTGTTAGAGTATCTGGCCCTTGTTAGGACAGTTTCGAAGATTCTAATTTACTAACTCCTACTCATATTTACGCTAGCCTTTCTCTATCTATAAGAGAACTAAGGGACCTCTCTTTATTCAAGAATATATTCTTATTTCTTTTTCTTAAAGTCAAGATGGTATAAAAGAATGCCCAATTATGGTTCTTGGTCCCTCACCGTGAAGCATACACTCATGCTAAAAGCTTCAATAACGACAACACCTACGCAATGCACAATGCCCCTCAATCATTCTGCTCCAATTGGATTACAAGTCTACAAAATGATGGCATCAGTCTTCTCCATGTATGCATAGATCTCGAGCCACAGATTTAGCCCCCACCCCTTTACAAGAACCCTTTCCTACGACTTTGTTAGCACCTTCAGATACAAGCTAGGGCTTCCACATCCGCCCAAATAGCACTTTCTACATATTGCCTCCAAATCGTCGATGACAGATCACGCTTTCTACTCAGCACCTCCAAACTGCTGGAAACAACTCGCGCTCTCTACTATAGCGCTTTTTCGCATTTTCTCCGAGTTATGTTTCATTTGTGATCGGTGGATCGTCATTAAGTGTGGCATCTTCACTGCCATCAAGTATACACAATGTTACTATCAACAGCAAATTCATCAGACAGGACCCTACCAATTTTTCCCAAAGTGATCGAGTTCATCAGATAAGACCTATGGCTTCGGAAGCCTTACACTTAGGGATTAGTAGCCTTCCATTAATGGGAGCGGCCCCCCTAGGGCTTTGAAAGCCTCAATCAGGCACGATCTATCAATGAATATACATAGTCATCAGAGTGAATATATATCTATCAAACATTTGTTGGAGGTTTGGGCCATAGTTGTGGCTACTTCCATTGCTTCTCAATATTTGGTGTTTCATGGGCCATGGTTCTTATGGTCAAAAGGGGCGGGAGCCCCGTGTGACACTACGTGACTGCAATAACTGGAGTCGAGGATGGACTTGACGAAGGCATCGTGCTGGCCCAAGCAAACAAAGCAAACAGTGAAGAGGTTGGCAAAGTTGGGGTCCACAAGGAATGAGATAAGTCCAAGACCCAAGTCAGTTAAGAGGAACAAGAAGAAGTCACACCATCTAAGACCGGTCTTATTACTCATATCCATATACACAAACAGATGATGTAGAATAGCTATTTAATAATACATATTTCTCGTGCAATATTCTCTACCATGCCATGACAATATCAAGTTAACTTTTTACATAGAAAATGTTGAGAGAATTCTTATATATATTTGTTTTTATTTATATTTCCCATGTTTTTCCGTCCTCTTTATGTAATTTCTCCCTAGAGCATTTCTCCTATACAAGAGGGTTTTAGGGCTACGTGATAACTAACTTTTCATTTTCACATCTTCACCATGGTATCAAAGCGACGGTCCTAAACCGGAGCATGTGACCTAACCCTAGCCCCTCCCCATCAAGACACCTCACGCGCCACTCCGCACGGGCCGCCGCCTTCCTCCACGTCGGAGGCCGCAACCCATCGCTGCCTCCCTCCTCACAGCAGGCCGCCCCTCGCGTGCACACCTCGAGCGCCCCTCTCCATGCACGTGTGACCCCTCGCGCGTGATCTCACGGACCGCCTCCCCGCGTGGGCTATTGTCGCTGCTTCTCTAGGGTTGTCGCCGCCCCTCGTGACCTGCACCCATCTCGGGTTGCAGGCGCCTCTCGCATGCCTCCTTGCAGGCTGCAGGTTGCAGCTCCCGTAGTTATCTCTTTGTTGCCCCCGCTCATCTCGACCTCAGTTTAGGTCCTCTTTTTGGATCTTTAGGGTGTGAAGTGATCGACAACACCTTAGCCACCCAAAGGCGGTTTCAAAGAATGGAAGATGTTGTGGTGTGAGTCTACACCCACAATCATCTTCCCATATGTTCGTGTAGACACAGGTTTTACTTGTTACAGTTCCAATCTTGGTGATACTTGTCATCATGGTTGACAACAAAGTTGATGTTCCATCCATGGGGTGCTTCAAAGGCCCAGCCCCCATCGTCAAGATGAATGGCACGAACTATGAATTGCAGGCCATGCAGTTCATGAGTTTGATGCAGTGTAATGGGAAGAAGCACATCCTCACGGTGGAGGAGCCAAGTGACAAGATTGGAATTCATGTCTCGTGGGAGGCAGATGCCTATGCTCGAGTATGGTTATCCAGGACGGTGTCTACAGAGATAGCAAATGACATACTGAGTCGGCCTACTGCAAAGGCTATTTGGGACATTCTCGTTGCGACATACTCTCCAACGAAGAATGAGTCAAAGATATTACAGCTTCAACATGATATCTTTACATCGAAGCAGAATGGTCGACCCCTCCATAACCTCTACACTTCCTTGAGGGGCATGTTTGAGAAGTTACACAACTACATTCCCTTGACTGCTACACCAGAGCAGCTCAAGACTTACAGAGATTCAGTGTCGACTGAGGTCTTTCTAGCGGCCTTTGATCCTGAATATGACTCAGCTCGTGTTCATATTCTTATAGATGATACTATACCTCCAATGAAGGAGTCATATCGCAGACTCAGCAGGCTGTCTATCTCTTTGGTGGTAATATGCAGTCTCAGACATCATCAGCTATGGTTGCATCTCGTGGTAGGGGGAACCCTACTCCATCTCGTGGTAGGGGGAACCCTACTCCATCATCAGAGAATTGATGAACTTGTGGCCAGACTCAAAGAGATCATCCCCACTCCAGGACCATCCAGCTCTCCTACAAGATCCTCAGAAGTAGTCGCCTCTGTTGTTACGTCTTCTTCAGGTATAGTATATGCCTTCACTGCTTGTTACAGGGCAGATTTATCAAAATAGATTATGGACTCATGTGCATCCCATCACCAATGCGGCGATAGAAGTCAGTTTAGTATTTTTGCTCCAGCATAGCCTGGACGATCTATTGTGATAGCAGACGAAACACATTCTCCAATTACTGGTCAAGGGGAAGTGCAGCTAACCCCTGCAATGAGTCTTCAGAATGTTCTTTTATGCTCATGATTTTTCAATTAACAAAGGTTGCAAAGATCGGTAGTCGGTACTCGATCGGTTGGGTCACTGACTAAGGATTAATCGGCAGTCGGACGACTAATCGGATTTAGTCGGCTTTAATCGATTTTGAAATTTTAATTATTTTAAATATATAAATCATTTTACGCATGTATTCTTATATATTTATAAAGATTTGTACATTTTTTATATTACCATAATGAAAAAAAGAAGTAATTGAATTTAAATAAAATATTAAACATATTAGAATAAGTTTTCTTTAAAAAGATATATAATATAGCATCTCCAAGCAAAAATCAGTCGACTAATCGGTCTAGTCGGAATTAGTCAATACTCGGTCGATCACCCTACTGACTAGACTAGCCGGACCTACTAGTCGCGCCAGTCAAGAGACTTTTACAACAATGCAATTAACTTATTCTCTATTAGTCAAATCACCAAAGATTTACATTGTCGGGTCATTTTTGACCCATTTGCTCTTGTGTTTCAGGACATTCTAACAGGCAGGGTGATTGGCACTGGTCGTGAGCAAGGAGGTCTCTACAGACTAGTGCAATCTCCTTAGGTCGGTGCTTCTTCCATTCGCACTGAGTTTGCATCTCCTTACACATGGCATCTTCATTTTGGTCATCTTCCTCAGATTTCCCCTCGTCATACCTTTCAGTGCGAGGCATGCCAGCTTAGGAAGCATCATCGATCTACATTCCATAGTCGTCAGGGTCGTAGTAGTCACGATATGTTTGAGTTGTTTCATTTTGATATTTGGGGCCCCAGTCGTGTCCCTGATCATCAGGGGCATAGATTTTACTTAGATGTTGTTGATGTGTTTTCAAGGTTCTCATGGGCTTATCTTCTTAGAAACAAATCTGATGTTGGTCCTGTTATTCAGTCCTTCATTATTGAAATAAATAACATTTTTTCTGCAAACATCAGGTATATACGTTCTGACAATGCTTTGGAGTTTCGTACTAATCAGCTTGCCACATTTCTTGTGTCTCATGGTATTGTCCATCAAACATCTTGTGCTTATACTTCGCAACAGAATGGAGCTGAAAGAAAACATCGCCATCTTCTAGATGTTACAAGGACACTTTTGATCCAAAATTGTGCTCTCATTCATATTTGGGGATGCGGTCCTAACTAATCGTTACCTTGTTAATCGTATGCCCTCTTCTGTTCTAGGAGAAAAGATCTTGTTCTTGATTCGTTTCCCGAGACAAATCTTTTCTCTCACACCTCGAGTTTTTGGTTATGTGGATTTTGTTCATTAGATGTCCCCTGCTCTTGACAAGCTCTCGCCTAGAGCGGTCAAATGTGTGTTTGTTGGGTACTCCAAGACCTAAAAAGGATATCGTTGCTTCGACCTTGTTCGACGAAGGTACTATCTTAGTGTTGATGTAATCTTTTTTAAGTCTATTAAGGACTTTTCTCCTACACATGACAAGCTCATTTCTTCTGAGGATGGGGAAGAGGTATATATGTCTCTACCTTCGATCTCTACTTAGTCAATGCCACTACCTCCATCACCTCATATGTCTTCTTTACCACTGCCACCACCTCCATTCTTTCCACGCGCTAATCAGTGTAGACCACGTGCTCAAGTGCCTCGCTAGTCATCCAGCACGCCCGAGGTATGTTATGAGCATTTGAGTTCTTCTAATGGCAATGGTGATTTGCATATAAAACATGAGCTGCAGGATATCCAATATGCTACACCTCCTATGAGTACTGAAGATCTAGATGTCCCTATTGCTCTACGAAAGCAGAAGTACGCAAGCACTATGCATCATCTTGCTTCCCATGTGTCCTTGGATCGCCTTTCCGAGGAATTTCAGAAGTTTGCTCTGGGGTTGTCAGCAGTAGAGATACCATGTTCTTATAAAGAGGCGTTGTAGATTAATCAGTGGTGTCTATAATGGGAGAAGAAATGGCGGTTTTACAATCTCGAGGTATGTGGAGCATTGTGCAAGCTCCTCCAAGTGCGTCTGTTGTTGGCAACAAGTGGGTGTTTACTGTGAAACATCCTGCAGATGGTACAGTTACAGATATAAAGCCAGGTTGGTTGCTCGTGGGTTCACCCAAACATATAGGGTGGACTATCAGGATACCTTTTCACCAGTTGCATGCCATTCCATGTTGTGGATTCTTATTGCGATTATTGTGGTATGTGACTGGCCGCTATACCAGTTGGATGTGAAAAATGCTTTCTTGTATGGTGATCCGCAAGAAGAAGTTTACTTGCAGCAGCCACCGGGGTTTGCTACTGAAGGGGAGTCTACTATGGTGTGTCAACTTCACAAGGCCATATATAGCCTTGAGCAGAGTCCGAGGGCTTGATTTCAGAAGCTCTCAGAGTTGATTGAACAACATGGTTTCGTCATATCTACTACAGATCATTCTCTCTTTGTTAAGATAACTCGGGGAGGTACGGTTGTTGTTCTAGTTTATGTTGATGATATTGTTGTTACTGGTAGGGCTGCTAATCGAACTGAACATGTTCGTATTCGATTAGAGTTCGTTCGATAATAGTTCGAAAAATGTTTGTTCGTTTCTAAACGAACTGAACATGAACTTCAAATTTTAGTTCGATAGCTTAACGAACCGAACATGAACATAACATATGTTCGTTCGATAAATGTTCGAGTTCGATATATGTATATGTGTATGTATATGTATATGTAACTTAGTATTTATACACTTGGTAAATTTCGAGTTTAAAGAAATTGTGGTGTTATATTGGGCTTTGTACCACTTTAATTTGAACATTTTCTTATTTTTACTGCTTATCGAACCTTGTTATCGAACTCCAGTTTCGAACTTGTTCATATAAACAAGTTTTAGTTAAGTTAAATTGTTAACGAACTGTTATCGAACTGAACTCGAACGTTCGTTTTCTAAACGAACTCGAACATATACTATCGAACATTTATCGAACCGAACTCGAACTCGAACTTTCAAACTTCCTTATCGAACTGAACTCGAACATAGGTCCGTTCGTTACAGTTCGGTTCGATTAGCAGCCCTAGTTACTGGTAGCAATGAATAGGGTATTCATGCTACCAAGGACTTCCTTGGATGATAGATTTTGACCAAGGATCTTGGACAAGTTACATTATTTTCTTGCCTTGGAGTTTGTATGCAGTCAGCAGGGTATGATTATGATGCAAAGGAAGTATGTTACTGATCTTCTGGCTGAGACAGGCATGACAGGTTGCAGACCTGCTACTACACTAATGGATCCTAATGCTAGACTTTATGTTGATGGCTCTGAGGAGATAGATAAGAGACGACAAAGGGAACTGGTAGGAAAGTTGTTTTATGTTACTATTACCAAGCCTGATATATCATTTGTTGTGAGCAGAGTTAGCCAGTTCATGGAGCAACCTATAAAAGTTCATATGGATGCAGTTTGTATGATCCTGAGATATCTAAAGTTCTCTCTAGGTGCATGTCAACTTTTCAGAAGAGACACATCACTCTCAGTTGCTGGATGTGCTGACGCAAATTATATTGGGTGTCCCAAGGACAGGAAGTTCACTTCAGGCTTCATCGTGTTCCTTGGTAGCGCCTTGGTCTTATGGAAGACTAAGAAACAAACTGTTGTCGCTCGATCCAGCGTTGAATCAGAATATAGGTTTATGGCCCAAGGGAGCACAGAAATAATGTGGGTCAAGACTGTTCTAACTGGCCTTGCTATCAATGTGTCTCTTCCAATGCATCTTAAATGTGATAATCAAGCAGTTTTATTTATAGTTAATCCAGCTTTCCATGAGAGAACGAAGTACATTGAAGTTGATTGTCATTATACCGTGACTTGATCCAAAAGGAGTTTATTTCATCCTCCCATGTTGTTTCAGGAGAACAGAATGCAAACACGTTTACCAAAGCTCTCACAAGGGGTCCTTTCCAGCATTGTTATTCCAAGCTGAGCATGATAGACCATATATGCTCCAGTTTGAGAGGGAGTGATGAGAGAATTCTTATATATAATTGCCTCTATTTATATTTCTCATGTTGTTCCGTCCTCATTATGTAATTTCTCCTTAGATCCCTTCTACTATATAAGAGGGTTCTAGGGCTAGTGATAATTAACTTTTCATTCTTCACATCTTCAACAGAAAATAATGCAGAAAATCAACGGCAATAATTATGCTGGAAGAATATGGATGCTGGACAATGGCTTGTTAAGAGACAAGGGAAGAGGATGAACTTGTAATATATGACAATGAACAGTAAAAGGGATGGAAAGAAAGGGTTACCATCTCTTGCACGTTATTTAACTAAAAAGCTCGTTATAAACTTGAATAAACATCAAGAGTAATATTCATAAGCGAGGATATTTACATTTACACCAATCAATATTGTCACTAGATTTAAAATCCTAACTCCTGATCAAATAATATATGAAAGATGAAACATTTTAAACAATAAAAAGACCATGAAAACGAGAATTGACTTGATAATCTCAGTTGCTTTAGAAAACCCAAACAGATTACTTGCTTAGGCTTGAACCTTGAATAAATCACCGGTCTAAAGACTACATTATTTTGATAGAGAAAGAAACATGCTATTAGATGGGATCCTTTACACAATGAACAAATACTTGATGTTAATAATGCAAATATAACCTTTGGATCCTTAATTGTTTCAACAAGCAAAGCCTGAAAAGAAGCTTCTGCCTCCTTCCTACGAACTTTCAATCTCAATGATTCCACTTCTTGCTCTTCCCTTTGTTTTCTTTTCCTTGTTTCCTGTTCCCATCTTTTCAGTTTATCCTGATGAAGGTATAAAACACGCAGCCTAAGTTACAATCACGAGCAAATCGAGCTTAACAAAAGCAGTCACTATTTCGCCAGAGTAGACTGCCATCGGAAGGAAAAAACACAAAAATGCAAACTAGCCAATCATCGTAAGATACCATAAGGGATTCATGTTCAAAAATATTATAAATTGCTGCCTTAATTTACCTGCTCCTCTCTTTTGGATTTTTCCGCCTTCTCTGCATCAACTTCTGCAGCTTTTAGTTCTAATAAATACTCATTAAATAAAACCTCCCGCTCTTCATGTTTAACAATCTTGTATCGTGGATCATTCCGCAGGCTATCTTTCACCTGAAACAAAAAGATATGTACACAAAAATAAGTGGCAGTTTCATTCTTCTACCGGTCCAACAAAACACACATTAACAAGAGGTGAATGTGGCTAGACAAGAAAATAACCCCACATAATAGGAGATATAAATAACGTGATTCCACCCCTTTTTGAAGGGACATGTGAAGAATTTTTTTTACCAATTATGAAATCAACCAACTATAAAATAGTAAGGTTTTGAATTTTTTGCCAGCCGAAGCTCTGAGAAAGGAGGATGTTTGTGTTATGTAGCAATCTAATATAAAAGTGACTATTTTATAATTCTATATTGGATCCTTAATGCGTGACGAGTTGTAAAGCCTGAAGCAACTAATATTTTGATAAAACAGTTACACTGCTGCCAGGTGTAGGGCAAAGTTGGTTAGGATTCTGGATGCACGCGAGTAAGTGTAGCATGTCAAGTCTGGATGGCCTTCTTTGCGATTGCCTCTCGAGGCTATCCATGCTGGCAACTAACAGGTCATTGCTTTGAAGGAGGCATGGGTTGCTGGGCATGGTGCCTCACTTTTCATTTGGGTTTTCTTGAACAAAGACAGGGAATTTCTGAAAATGGAGGAGACGATTGGTTTAGTTGATGCTCCACTAAACAGGAAGGGAGTTGATTCTGCTTAAACACGTTCTGTCTGCAATTCCAGTATTTTTCTGCTCTACGAGGTCGTTGTCAGTGGAGGTGTGAAGAAGCAGGCGTTGATGAGGAGGTTTTTTTGGTCGGATGGAAGGCAGGGTAAGAAGAGCATGAATTTGGTGGATTGGAGGAGTGCCACTAAGCCAAAGGTTAACGGCGACCTGGGGGTATTACGGATGGAGGAGATGAACAAGGCATTCACGGTCAAATGGGTGGTCCGGATAAAGGGCAACTCGGAGGACATAGTATAGAGATTGATGAGGAAGATTTATGGGATCTATATGTCTCTGGAGATTGAAATTGGTCGCCTTACGTCCTCGTTATGGAGTGCCATCGTGCAGGAGGTTCTGAATCTCACATCTAGGTTGAGGCCAATCCTTGGGAATGGTAATGATTTTCGTTTATGGCGGGTCAACTGGACAGGGAAAGGCGCGATAGGGGAGAAGTACCCAAGTTGGCAGTGGACAAGGAGGTTTCGGTTCGTCGTGTATGGAATCTGAGATCTTGGGACCCAACTTCTGCTTCGGACATTTCGGACCAAAGGATCAGCGGGTTTATGGAGATGCATCCTGAGCTTGCGCAGCTAGAGGGATCAGGGGAAGGAAGGGATCATTTAGCATCAGGGGATGGTAGGTTTTCGATCAAGAATGCATATCGATGGTTATTAGAGGAAGCCGAGGGGTGAGGAGGAAGAGATGGCCATGGACATGTGTATGATTTGGAAAATTGGAAATGCAAGGTCCCAATTCGCATCAAGATTCTTCTATGGTTACTTCGGCGAGGCCGAATTCTCAGCGACGAACGAAGGGGGCGGATGTTGGAGGTGGTGGACGAAACATGTGACAGGTGTGGAGAGCCTAGATCGGGCTATTAATTCACGACTCGATGAGCTAAGCTCGGGCTCGGCTTGATAAGGGCTCGTGAGCTTTGGCTCATTAGGCTATTGAGTTGAGCCCGAGTTAGATGTTTGGGCTTGATAGCTTAACGAGCCGAGCCCGAACCGAGCCCTCCTCGGCTCGATAACTTAATAAGGGGCCCGATAAGGAATATATATTAATATATATATTCTATTTGTGAAATTGTAATGATCTTTATTTTTATTTGTATTAGTTTTGCAATATTATGAATGGTGGACTATGTGTTTATGTGGTTTATATAACGGCAAGGCCGGGTAGACTATGTTGTAGTCTTGTAGACTTGGACTTTCTACACTTTATCTATGTTAATCTAGGTTATAATTACATTATTATTATTATTATTATTATTATTTTCTTTTTTATTACCAAATAGAATGCTACAATATATATTATAATTTAACTTTTGTATACAACTCGGATAGTAGCCTACCGGTAAGGAAACCAGTCTTCAAGGAGGAGGTTGCGAGTTCGAACCCATGTAACAACACTTTTCCACCAAAAAATGCATATTTTCCTTAACAAGCCTGACCAAGCTCAAGCCCAGACCAGGCTCGATAACGGGCTCGGCACGAGCCTCATCTAGCCCAAGCTGACTCGATAAGAGGCTCGATAGCCAATCCTACGAGAGGTGGTGGAAGATCTGTATCACTTGTTCTTTTCATGTGCTTGCTCGGCTCGGGTATGGGGTGAGACAGGGATACAATGGCATATTGGGCCAGAGCAACTCAGGTTTTTGGAGGGAATTGAGATCGATGTATGGCTCGGGACACGAAAACTCGATCATTATCTTCGTGTTTTTGTGGGCGATTTGTGTGCTGTGTAATTTTTGGGGGGAATACTTTTTACTCTGAGAATATGGCCGAGCATTGTCGAGCGTTATGTAAAGCAAGCTTGGGCCATGTATGTTTTTGTAACTTCTATAGTTTTATTTTTATATATAGTAAATGTACACTGTGGAGGGTCCCAATTAGATAGACCACCATTTTTACTTCTCAAAAAAAAGTTGATGCTCCACTAATAACCATAGAAGGATCAAGAAGGCCATGTACGGATTTGTTCCACAATTCTGACCCTCGTGATCTAAAATGGGATTGCAAATGGATCTGGAGCTCAAAAGCATCTTTGAGAATGAAGGTATTCGGTTGGTTATTGAGGCATAGACGACTTGCGATGAAGACTCTCGAGACTAAATTCTCCAACGACACCAATGTGCCATACCTGGTATGTAATAACAATCTAGAAGATATTGAGCATTTATTCATTCATTGCTAGTGACCGAGCTTGGAGAACCATGAAGGAAGCCTCTATAAAGTCGCTTGACATCTCATCCTTCGAGAAATTTTTTGTCCCTCGATATCTTGCTTTGTTCAGATATTTTAAGAGTGATTGAAGTCTATATTGTATGTGTCGACCAATTCGTTGGCTAGTAATGGTATTATATTTTGCATAGATATACCATATGTTGTATTAGGTAGCCGACAGCCGGCATAAAAAATGTTCGGAACTTTTAACATGGATTTAATCAAGAATCTATGTAGTCGGCCCTACTTGAAGTGGGAGAAGGTTTCAATTTCTTTCTTTCTTTATTGAGATACCATATGTTGAAAATGTTGTGCGTCAATGCATCAAGCCATGGCTCTTCTTGCGTCTTGGATTTTGTAAGCTAGATGGTTAATATTGTTAATAAATATTTGGGGTGGGCCTCAGATTTGATGCACACCCTTGTATCTTTCGGAAAAATGTCGAAAAGATATATTATATTAAAGAAAGATGAACTTTAAGATGTAACCCTAGAACCATAATATGGCATTAACACAACAATGAAAATATCAAAACATTGATTCATGTGGTTCATAACTAACATGATGCTTAACTCGCTTTACAATAGAAGGAACCTCATGGGTTTGAGCTTTGTACTAATCTTCTCAAGCATTACAAGTAGTTCGACGGTCTGTATATCGACACACAAATGCATCCATGTATAAGTTGTGCTGGACTAAACAAGAGATAAAGTAATTATCGAGACATGGAAAGATAGAAATGCTCGTCCAATCCAAGTCGTTTTTTCTGCAGTGAGTACGTATAATCCATGTCGTTTTTAAAAGTCAGTATAATCCATGTCACAATCACAACTTGTTTTTTCAGAGATTGACTTCTTTATCCACCTATATCCGACCACCAACATGTGGTCTCTTGTCTTATTTAAGGCGTACGTGAGAATTGAATCAATTGATATAGCATCCCAATAGACATCTAACGAAGAATTGAGCAGATACCTTCCTAGAAGGATGTAGAAGAAGGGTTTGATTTAGGCAGAAGAGAAAGCTGTGAAGAGATGCGATATACCTCTCACAAATCTACATAGCAAATCCTCATTTTCCCAACACTAAACCTCCACTTTGCCAAAAAGTGCATTGTTCATCATTTCCAACCTCAACCCACATCGTCCATGAGCTGCATAACAAACCCCCAATTCACCAAGGCAACACCATGAGTCTCCCTCCCCGAGCTAGACCAAGAGAATCTATTCATTACTGCCTCGAGGTGGTGACAACACCCACCGTCAACAGCGTAATAGTGATAAAACACACATGGATCGTGGAGAGCACTACCTTCAAAAGCACCAAACTATCACCACAATAAAGAAAGTAATCCTCTAACTATACAACTCGATATCCAATTTCTTCGCCAAATATAGCTAGTCCATCAGCTAAAACCTCCAACTTGTTAAGGGAAGACCTAAATATGTTAACGACGTGCTCTCACGAGGGGTAGCAAGGAGCCAACCTGATGCAGCGTGACCCCAAATTATAGGGCCACATTTATTTAATTAAATAGTAGTCATATTTATTTACGTTTTTAGGCTATCGTAATTGTTTAATTAAATAATTGAGATCGCATGTGATCTCAACGTTTATTTCGTAGAGTTAATTGGGTCAATTAATTAATTAGAGTCCAATTAGGATAATTAGTGGTCAAATTAAGTTAGTTTACTATTTTTGTAAACCCCTCTCTCCTATATAAAGAGAGGGTAGCCCATTGTTTTTAATTAGTCAATTATGAATCAAAATTGAGATTTTATCTCCCTTGTCTCTCTCTCTCTCCTCGTGATCTTCACGTTCTTCCTTTCAACCCCGCGCATTCCTGCGTGTTCTTCTTCTCTACCCCTCTCGTTCTTCTACCAAATATCCACCATAAAATATACTATCATTTTTTTTGTCGACGCCGATCTCGATTTGCATCAATTGGTATCAGAGCATGGCTTACAGATCGTCACCACGATCTGACGATCCAACGCTCGTCCGACAGAAAACGACGAACCAACGACGACTACGACAAGGAGACGGAGCGCATGGTACGTGATTTGCAGAACAACTTCCGATCCATGTCATCCATGTTTCGGGACTTCAAGGCCAACCTTGAGGCCTACCGCGACGCCCAATCGAAGCCGCTACCCGTTTAAGCCGCTACCGCGAGTTTGGACGAAGAAAACGTCGTCGAAGAAGATGAATCGGCCGCTGTCCAGCACTTTCCAGAACCAAATCCGTCGCTGGAAGCGACCCCGCTGCCCCCTCCAACCATCCCGGCGCCACCCCAGCCTTCCCAGGTACCTCTCCTACCCTCCCCGGCCCGCGCGGCCGTCAGCCCCACCCCGGCAACCCCTCAGACAGCCCCCGACCCTCCCACGGCGCAACTCCGGGCCACAGCGCCGCCATCTTCCCCGCCGCCCCTCTCCCTCCTCCCGTGTCCCACTCCCGCCACCCAACCCTTTCCCGCTGCCGTCCCATGCCCCTGCCCCCAGATTCCCTCCTGCACGCCCACCTACACCGTCGCCAACACCCCCCCCCCCCATCCTCCCAACCTCCCCCTCCGGGCCGCTCCAGCCTCATCCCCGCATCACCTCCTCCCCACTTCCGCGTCACATCGCCCAGCGCACCCTTCCCCTTCCGGCCTCATCCCCGCATTGCCTTTCCCCCACTCCCCGCGTCGCCTCGCCCAGCGCACCCTACCCCTTCCAGCCTCTTCCCCCATCTCACCTCGCCCTCCCCACCGCACCGCCCCTTCCCGCTACCCTCTACTCCCCCTCGCGCCGCCTCGCACAGCACCCCCGCGCCGCCTGCTCCGCCAGCGCCCCCACCACCTGCCTCCCTCTTCCCAGCGGCTCCCTGATCGCACCCTCCTTCCGCGGCCGCGCCTCCTGCGCGAGAACGATGGGGACACCTGGAATCCCGCCGGCGTCACCTCCGTCAAGCCCCACCCCGCCGCCTTTTGAAGTCGACGAAGGGAGCCCTAATTTGGGGTCCGAGTCTTACGGGATGGCAACCCCACAAATTGTGGGATGGGAGATTGAAAGGCAAAAATTGCAAAATGAAATTTCCTAAAGTATTTATTTGCAGTAAGGTCCAAAGTGATAAGGAAATAAGGAAGAATGAAGGGGTACGAAAATTACGCCCACACCCCTGGAGGCGGAATTATTTTAAAAAGAGGACTATAATTAGGAAATCAGGGGATCTTCCTTATCCAAATAGGACTAGGACCTTGGGTTTTCATTATTTAAGGACCCCATGGCTTCATTCCTTAGCCACATCCCCTCTTCTCCTCTCCTTGTGCCATTGCTTCATTATGGATTATTCAAGGACCATATTCTCCATGCCGCATCAATTTTTTGAACATCACGAGAAGGAGATGACAATCAAGACGACGCCGCCATTCGCGACACACATGTTCTTCAACCACGACGGCCGCATCACCCCTCCCCCCCCTGCGTATGGATTCCGCCGTTCGCTCCACATCAGTTCTTCCAGAAGACGACGGAATGCGCCAAATCATCCTCCAAGCCTGCAGTCCACGCAATTCGTCAGGAGCCGAATTTTTAAAGCGGTGGAGAGTTGATGCAGCGTGACCTCAAATTATAGGGCCACATTTATTTAATTAAATAGTAGTCAATTTTATTTACGTTTTTAGGTTATCGTAATTGTTTAATTAAATAATTGAGATCGCATGTGATCTCAACGTTTATTTCGTAGAGTTAATTGGGTCAATTAATTAATTAGAGTCCAATTAGGATAATTAGTGGTCAAATTAAGTTAGTTTACTATTTTTGTAAACCCCTCTCTCCTATATAAAGAGAGGGTAGCCCATTGTTTTTAATTAGTCAATTATGAATCAAAATTGAGATTTTATCTCCCTTATCTCTCTCTCTCCTCGTGATCTTCACGTTCTTCCTTTCAACCCCGCGCATTCCGGCGTGTTCTTCTTCTCTACCCCTCTCGTTCTTCTACCAAATATCCACCATAAAATATATTATCATTTTTTTGTCGACGCCGATCTCGATTTGCATCACAACCACAGTTGGCCAACAAAAGGAATGGAAGCCAACTTTGCACGATTTACAATGGTTCAAAACTACGCTATGCACCTTTATTGAGATAGTCATTGCATAGCAACTATGCGATATGAGGGGGATACATAGGGAACATGTACTAATGTGCGGTTTATATTTTAAAATTTAAATATGTTGAAATTCATTTTTAATGGTTTATTTCTTTAATAAAGATAAAAATTTAAGATTCGAAAATAAAATTTAAAGTAAGCTTCTATTTTTAACATATATTTTGATAATAAAATCTTGCTTGACTAGCATGTTTGTAAAAAAACATTCTCCTCAATACAAGTTATAATACAACAGCAAAGCCTCTTCCCACGGTTAAGTAGGGTCAACTACATGGATTTTTTGCATCCATTCAGATCTATTTTTGTAACATCCGGGATCCGCGTAAACCCGAACTCGACCCGAATAAGGTCCGTTTAACCCAATAAAGTTATCTAACAAACATTAGATAACCTAATTCAACAAATTGATCGTGAATCAAAAGTCGTTCGGGCGAAATCGACTGCAAATCGGTCGCATCGTAGTGTGTGCCGTGAAAAAGCTGCGGCGCAAATTCGGAAACCGCGAAACAAACCGAGATCGTCATTAGATCCGATTCGACGAAACAAGACCAACGGAATCGACCGTTCGTCAATCGGAGGTCGTTTGATATTTTAAAATCATAAAATTTAATCTTAAACAAAAAATGTATCCGAAAATTTCGGGTATTCAAAACTCGACCGAAAGTATATCAATATTATACTCATTTTGATCGTCGTTCAGAGACGATCAAATCGAGTTATCGCGTGACAAAATCCGACACTCGAGGTGCGATTATGGTCCATTTGTATGAATATGGTTTTGGTTTAAAAACATATAGAAATATAAATAATTTCTTTTCTGCTACTGTAACAACAGATTAGCAGGCTGTATCATATAAAAAAAAGCCACGTGGATCTCTCTCCATCCATTTGCCCAAATTACCAACACTTGGCTTTATTCTTCCTTGTTTATATAACTCCCATCCCACGCCTACCCCATTCCCATTCCCATTCCCATTTTGATATCCACCTAACTCCCATCTTCTTCCTCGTATTCTTCTCCTTCTCCAAAGTCCAAACAAAGAACCCAACTCACATCTCCATTTTCCCTCTTTCGTCCAAGCCATATTCTCCCTTTTGGTTGCAAAGAGATACTGCATACAGCTCCTGGAACTGCCCTCCATCCCAGCCGATCAAGCTATTTCTCCTTCCTTTCAGTTGCTGCCCAAGCCTTGCTGCAATTGCTATAGTTCCAACAGCCGTTAGAGCCCTGGAAATTTCTCCAATTAATTTTTTTAGCTGTTGTCCAGCAGCTATTGAAGGGCCTATTGCATGCAATTAATCCTCCCAATTGAAGAGATCTAAGGTACCTCCTCCATCCCTTGCTGCCATGCATGTATGAATCCCTCTTATTTGGTTATCAAATTGTGTATTCCACGTCTTCAAGTTCTTTTTCCGCTTTTTCTGCAAGTGATCATCCACCAACGACTTTTTCACAAGTATTGCATGTTACGTTTAGTACTGCATGTAGGCTTTTATCAAATCAATGGTGTTTAACCATATAAAAGAGTGTATATATATAAATGAAGAACCGTCTATTAAAGATCCTTATCTTGTGAAGCAACCATAAGAACTCTTAAGTCAACCATAAGAAGAGGTGGAAGAGATAAATATGTGGAATCGATAGTCAAACAGTAATATCAATGATCATTGACCAAAGGACCTAGATCTGCACCGTCAACCACAGAAAGGATCGAGACAAGAATGAATAGTCAATTAAGTAGATATGTTTGATAATTCAGTGATGTTTGATAATCCATTGTGCCAGTCATGGTGATCTTTACGCCTGACTGTGCGAGGGCGCGGTGACCCTCACCTGGGCGGAAGATAGGAAGCCCAGTTCGGGCAGCGGCCGCTAAGTGCGCGGGTCTAGGATCCCAATCCCTTTTCGATTTTTACGCGAGCTCGCAATGTTTTTACGCCTCGTTGGGATTCCGACTTTAGACCAGTTACGCTGACCCTCTGTTTAGGATACCCAGGCGGGGGATCCTTGGTTTTCAGTTTTACGTACGAGCTCGATTGCCCGTTACCGGTCGGGCTGTTTTTCTAGAGTGACTTTTCCGGGAAGTCCCTCTCACCCGTCTCAGTGGCGTAGTTTGGGAGTAGACCTATCCCTCTATTGGACTGTCCTTCCAATTAGGGGGCGAGACGGAAGAGCCCTTTTGTTGGCTTCTTCACTGCTTGAGTTTTACTTTCGCCAACAGACTTGGCGAGTCTAAATCCATATCATCCATATTCAAATCTACATCATCTAGGGTTACATCTGAGACAGTTGCACTTGAGGTTTGAAGAGATTACAATCAAAGTTGAGTAAATGGAAGTAACTATAATCTGATTCGAAATCTTAATAAACTAGTGGACGTGTTGGGAACTTAGTTAGGATGCATTATACTACACCGCATGCCTACGGAGACACCCCAACCCTAAGACTTTCCCCAAGTCTTAGAGTCATAGTGTGAGGTTTCACACGAACCAAGACCACAGACTATCCACTAGACTTAAAAATTCAATAAATCATTATATCTTCTCATCTCATCTTTTCCATCATTAAAATCCACAAATATGATCTCTGAGTAATATGAGGATAAAATATACATACTTATGATCAATGAGTTACCAT
Organism: Ottelia alismoides; assembly: GCA_037367405.1. NCBI lineage: Eukaryota > Viridiplantae > Streptophyta > Magnoliopsida > Alismatales > Hydrocharitaceae > Ottelia > Ottelia alismoides. Next base: position 47,795 of record JAZKJV010004048.1, on the reverse strand, counting down.
AGAAATATGTTTAGGCGGGAAATGTTGGGATAATAGTTGATCATGAGATGTGTTTACTAGAAATTGAAAACCTTTTATATTTGCAAGTAGAAATAACTTTGAAATTTGAAATATTCTTGCCTCTCTACTTGCTTGCTTTTAGTCACAATAAATGCATTTTATTTTTATATAAGTTTTTGGGAGGTACCAGCAACCGCTGACGCCTCTTCTTTCCTAACGTGTTTGGCAGGCAAACAGCCTGCAGTTTAGTAACAGTTCAGGAGCTATGCATGCTTCCTGGAGATAAAGTATACACTAGACGGTATGATTTACTTTGTCTCAGTTTTTGTTCAATTTATAATGTATTATGTTTATTTCTCTTCAGTCAGATTTTGGGATATTGTATGTACTATCAGAAATTGGTACATGTTGTGAAATATATGGAAGTCAACGAAATGAGATTTTGGTGACAATTGTTCTATGAGCTTGTGGTTATGAATGTTGACGTGAATGTCTGATGAAATTATTTCATTCGCGAAAAATTTTCCCCGTACTTTCAGTTACTTAATGCGATAGTAATGAATGTTGAAATGCGAAATGGGTGATTAACGGGTACCCGGATCCTCGAGGGTTCACAGTTTGGTATCAGAGCAGTGGTACCCCGATACACACATTCGCAGTATTTCAATTCCGATCGCATTAAGTTTTCGGATAGCGATAGTCTTCCGACTTGTTGATGCAGCGTGACCCCAAATTATAGGGCCACATTTATTTAATTAAATAGTAGTCAATTTTATTTACGTTTTTAGGTTATCGTAATTGTTTAATTAAATAATTGAGATCGCATGCGATCTCAATGTTTATTTCGTAGAGTTAATTGGGTCAATTAATTAATTAGAGTCCAATTAGGATAATTAGTGGTCAAATTAAGTTAGTTTACTATTTTTGTAAACCCCTCTCTACTATATAAAGAGAGGGTAGCCCATTGTTTTTAATTAGTCAATTATGAATCAAAATTGAGATTTTATCTCCCTTGTCTCTCTCTCTCTCCTCGTGATCTTCACGTTCTTCCTTTCAACCCCGCGCATTCCGGCGTGTTCTTCTTCTCTACCCCTCTCGTTCTTCTACCAAATATCCACCATAAAATATATTATCATTTTTTTGTCGACGCCGATCTCGATTTGCATCACTTGTCGTGAGTACAAAAAGGGAAATATGACATTCAGATTCAATCACCACAGATGTCACCAATTTCATTAATTTTCATATTATATCCCAAGAAGAGAAAAAGCATATATCATATTATCTGCGAACCATATATTCTATGACTAGTTATGGTTCTCATGTAAGCCATGTCATCCCGACCAGACCAGGAGATGACTAACCAACTAGCACACATACTGACTACTCTTATCGACCTTTCCATGTTCTATTTCACTCTGGTGTGATGCATTCTTTTCTTGCTTCGAGGCTACTTGCTTCTTTAGGTAGAGTCGCAGAGACTTTCTCTTCTCCATATCTCATCTGAGGGCCAGGTGGCCAGTTGTTGTCATTTCTCTAATAGTCAGGCACTTGCCCGTACTGATTGGCGGTCGCGAGATGATCGCAGATTGTCTACTTCTACAGCTTGATGAGTTCGACTTGATTTTGGGCATGGATTGGTTATCAGCACATCATGCTTTTGTTGACTGCTTTAAGAAGACAGTTGTCTTCAGGATTCCAGATTTACCCGAGTTTACTTCTGAGGGTACTATACATGACTCCACCATGGAGTACATTCCAGTGTTGCAAGTACAACGACGTGTTGATCAGGGTTATGTTTCATACCTCGCATTTGTTCGAGAGGTATCTGATCAGGAGCCGATGACACAGGACATCCGAGTAGTATCAGAATACCCATATGTGTTTCCTAATGAGCTACCAGGACTACCTCCTGAGAGAGAGATCGAGTTCGGGATCACATTACTACCAGACACCCAGCCGATCTCGATGGCTCCTTACCGTATGGCACCAGCTGAATTGCGGGAACTGAAGGTGCAATTACAGGAGCTACTTGACTTAGGATTCGTGAGGCCAAGCACTTCACCTTGGGGTGCTCCAGTTCTATTTGTCAAGAAGAATGATGGATCCATGAGACTGTGCGTTGATTACAGGCAGCTGAACAAGAGAACGGTGAAGAACCGTTATCCTTTGCCTCGCATTGATGATTTGTTCCATCAGCTCCAAGGAACTTCGGTATTCTCGAAGATTGATCTTCGCTCAGGCTACCATCAGCTGAGGATTCGAGAGTCTGATATTCCAAAGACCACTTTCAGGACGCACTATGGACACTACGAGTTTGTGGTGATGCCGTTTGGGCTCACCAATGCATCTGCAGCCTTTATGGATATGATGAACCGGATTTTCCGTCCATACCTAGACAAATTTGTGGTGGTGTTCATCGATGATGTGCTCATCTACTCACGGAATGAATGGGATCATGCGAATGATCTACGGATTGTTTTGGACACATTGCGAGAGCACAAGCTATATGCCAAGTTGAGCAAGTGTGAGTTCTAGTTATCCCAGGTCTCGTTTCTCGGGCATGTCATTTCTGAAGCAGACATTGCAGTTGATCCTGCCAAGATAGATGCAGTTACGTCTTGGGAGCAGCCCAAGACTGTCACGCAGATTCAGAGCTTCCTTGGGCTAGCAGGTTATTACAGACGCTTTGTCAACGGATTTCCACGCATCGTTCGTCCTCTGATACGATTGACGCATAAGGGAGTTCCATTCATTTGGGACGATTCATGTGAGCATGCCTTCCAGATACTGAAGGAGAGGTTGACTACAACGCCTATTCTTGCTCTTCCTTCAGGCACTCAGGACTATGCAGTCTACACAGATGCATCTGGAGAAGGTCTAGGAGCAGTATTGATGCAGAGAGGACAGGTGATTGCTTACGCATCACGACAGTTGAGACCGCACGAGCGGAACTACCCCACACATGATTTGGAGTTGGCGGCAGTTGTCTTCGCCTTGAAAATCTGACGTCACTATCTGTATGGGATGAATTTTGAGATCTTTACAGACCACAAGAGTCTGAAGTATATCTTTGATCAGAAAAAAGCTGAACATGAGGCAGCGCAGATGGCTTGAGCTGTTGAAGGATTATGATTGCACGATCTCTTACCATCCTGGTAAGGGAAACGTGGTGGCTGATGCACTCAGCAGGAGAGCGCATGCTGATGGTACGATGAACTGGCTATATACATGGGATGCGCTTGCCGCTTTGACCGATTGGCATCCTCAGGAGAGCGCATCCATTTCTACTGCCGTGCCTCCACGATACAGCAGTCTTTGGGATCGTATTGTAGAGGGACAGAAGACATATCCTTGGATCCGAGATAGATACATGTGCGCCGTCAAGGATGAATTTGACGACTTTGTTGTGATGGAGTCTATTTTATGGAAGGCAGGACGGGTTGTTGTACCCAATGACGAGCAGCTACGCAGAGATATTCTTGATGAGGCATATAGTTCACGGTTATCTATCCATCCAGGCAGCACGAAGATGTATCGTGATCTACGCCGACATTTCTGGTGGGATGGAATGAAGCGCGATGTGGCACTACATGTCAACAAATGCATGACCTGTCAAATGGTCAAAGCAGAGCACCGGAGACCACCGGGATTACTGCAGTCTCTCCCCATTCCTGAGTGGAAGTGGGAGAGCATTTCTATGGATTTTGTCACATGTTTGCCGAAAACACCAGGGGCCATGATTCCCTTTGGATCGTTGTTGATAGGTTGACCAAGTCAGCTCATTTTATACCTGTCAACACGACTTACACTCCATCCAGATTGGCCAAGCTCTATGTGCAGAATATCATTAGACTTCATGGTATACCACGAGAGGTGGTGTCTGACAGAGATTCGAGGTTTACTTCACATTATTGGCACCAGTTCATGTCAGCACTATAAACAGAGCTGAAGATGAGTTCTGCATATCATCCGCAGACAGATGGGCAGAGTGAGCGCACCATTCAGACACTAGAGGATTTGCTTCGCGTTTGCACTTTAGAGTGGAAAGGGTCCTGGAAGGACCATCTGTCGTTAGTAGAGTTCACGTACAACAACAGTTATCATTCCAGTATCGGCATGGCACCATACAAAGCCCTATACGGACGAAGATGTCTCACACCTCTCAGTTGACGTGAGGTAGGTGATCATGCTCTCTATTCCGTGGATCTCTTGGAGGAGACCGCGAGAGCTGTTGATCTTGTGAGACGGAGGCTTCTGACAGCACAGAGCCGCCAGAAGAGCTATGCAGATCGTCGAAGAAGAGATTTGAAGTTTCAGGTATCCAATCTTCTTCTCTTTCCTTTATTACAAAGTTAACTTAACCTCATATTAATGACATTCCTATCAATTATAGGTTGGAGATTGGGTATTTTTGCGAGTATCTCCCATGAAGGGAGTACAGAGATTCGGTGTTCGTGACAAGTTGGCGCCACGATATGTTGGACCGTTCGAGATTCTGGCTAGAGTAGGGAAGGTGGCTTATCGAGTACCTCTTCCTCCACATCTTTCAGCTATCCATGATGTCTTCCATATATCCAACCTAAGGAAGTATGTATACAATCCATGACACATCATCAGTTACGAGAATCTCGATGTAGAGCCGGATCTGACTTATGAGGAGAAGCTAGTGCAGATACTTGACCATGCTGTGAAGAAGCTTCGCAGCAAAGAGATTTCATTGGTTAAGGTTTTATGGTACCGTCAAGGCATCGAAGAAGCAAAGTGGGAGACCGAAGCCGACATGCGGGCACGATACCCGCAACTTTTCTGATGTAATAAGCAAAACAAGCTTTTGTAATTAAATATATGTTCAAACATATGGCTTGTTTTCTCTTTGAGGTTTTTATGGGTTCAAAACCTTTTGAGATTTTATGGCCATATAAAAATTCAAGACAACTGATAACCTTGACTCGAGTCTCGAGGACGAGACTCCCTTTGAGGTTTCTATAATTGTAACATCCGGGATCCGCGTAAACCCGAACTCGACCCGAATAAGGTCCGTTTAACCCAATAAAGTTATCTGACAAAATTAGATAACCTAATTCAACAAATTGATCGTGAATCAAAATTCGTTCGGGCGAAATTGACCGCAGATCGGTCGCATCGCAGTGTGTGCCGTGAAAAAGCTGCGGCGCAAATTCGGAAACCGTGAAACAAACCGAGATCGTCATTAGATCCGATTCGACGAAACAAGACCAACGGAATCGACCGTTCGTCAATCGGAGGTCGTTTGATATTTTTAAAATCACAAAATTTAATCTTAATCAAAAAACGTATCCGAAAATTTCGGGTATTCAAAACTCGACCGAAAGTATATCAATATTATACTCATTTTGATCGTCGTTCAGAGACGATCAAATCGAGTTATCGCGTGTCAAAATCCGACACTCGAGTTGCGATTACAGTCCATTTGTATGAATATGGTTTTGGTTTAAAAATATATAGAAATATAAATAATTTCTTTTCTTCTACTGTAACAACATATTAGCAGGCCGTATCATATAAAAAAAACCACGTGGATCTCTCTCCATCCATTTGCCCAAATTACCAACACTTGGCTTTATTCTTCCTTGTTTATATAACTCCCATCCCACGCCTACCCCATTCCCATTCCCATTCCCATTTTGATATCCACCCAACTCCCATCTTCTTCCTCGTATTCTTCTCCTTCTCCAAAGTCCAAACAAAGAACCCAACTCACATCTCCATTTTCCCTCTTTCGTCCAAGCCATATTCTCCCTTTTGGTTGCAAAGAGATACTGCATACAGCTCCTGGAACTGCCCTCCATCCCAGCCGATCAAGCTATTTCTCCTTCCTTTCAGTTGCTGCCCAAGCCTTGCTGCAATTGCTATAGTTCCAACAGCCGTTAGAGCCCTGGAAATTTCTCCAATTAATTTTTTTAGTTGTTGTCCAGCAGCTATTGAAGGGCCTATTGCATGCAATTAATCCTCCCAATTGAAGAGATCTAAGGTACCTCCTCCATCCCTTGTTGCCATGCATGTATGAATCCCTCTTATTTGGTTATCAAATTGTGTATTCCACGTCTTCAAGTTCTTTTTCCGCTTTTTCTGCAAGTGATCATCCACCAACGACTTTTTCACAAGTATTGCATGTTACGTTTAGTACTGCATGTAGGCTTTTATCAAATCAATGGTGTTTAACCATATAAAGAGTGTGTATATATAAATGAAGAACCGTCTATTAAAGATCCTTATCTTGTGAAGCAACCATAAGAACTGTTAAGTCAACCATAAGAAGAGGTGGAAGAGATAAATATGTGGAATCGATAGTCAAACAGTAATATCAATGATCATTGACCAAAGGACCTAGATCTGCACCGTCAACCACAGAAAGCATCGAGACAAGAATGAATAGTCAATTAAGTAGATATGTTTGATAATTCAGTGATGTTTGATAATCAATTGTGCCAGTCATGGTGATCTTTACGCCTGACTGTGCGAGGGCGCGGTGACCCTCACCTGGGCGGAAGATAGGAAGCCCAGTTCGGGCAGCGGCCGCTAAGTGCGCGGGTCTAGGATCCCAATCCCTTTTCGGTTTTTACGCGAGCTCGCAATGTTTTTACGCCTCGTTGGGATCCCGACTTTAGACCAGTTACGCTGACCCTCTGTTTAGGATACCCAGGCGGGGGATCCTTGGTTTTCAGTTTTACGTACGAGCTCGATTGCCCATTACCGGTCGGGCTGTTTTTCTAGAGTGACTTTTCCGGGAAGTCCCTCTCACCCGTCTCAGTGGCGTAGTTTGGGAGTAGACCTATCCCTCTATTGGACCGTCCTTCCAATTAGGGGGCGAGACGGAAGAGCCCTTTTGTTGTCTTCTTCACCGCTTGAGTTTTACTTTCGCCAACAGACTTGGCGAGTCTAAATCCAGATCATGCATATCCATATCTACATCATCTAGGGTTACATCTGAAACAGTTGCACTTGAGGTTTGAAGAGATTACAATCAAAGTTGAGTAAATGGAAGTAACTATAATCTGATTCGAAATCTTAATAAACTAGTGGACGTGTTGGAAACTTAGTTAGGATGCATTATACTACACCGCATGCCTACGAAGGCACCCCAACCCTAAGACTTTCCCCAAGTCTTAGAGTCATAGTGTGAGGTTTCACACGAACCAAGACCACAGACTATCCACTAGACTTAAAAATTCAATAAATCATTATATCTTCTCATCTCATCTTTTCCATCATTAAAATCCACAAATATGATCTATGAGTAATATGAGGATAAAATATACATACTTATGATCAATGAGTTACCATAGAAATATGTTTAGGCGGGAAATGTTGGGATAATAGCTGATCATGAGATGTGTTTACTAGAAACTGGAAACCTTTTATATTTGCAAGTAGAAATAACTTTGAAATTTGAAATATTCTTGCCTCTCTACTTGCTTGCTTTTAGTCACAATAAATGCATGTTATTTTTATATAAGTTTTTGGGAGGTACCAGCAACCGCTGACGCCTCTTCTTTCCTAACGTGTTTGGCAGGCAAACAGCCTGCAGTTTAGTAGCAGTTCAGTAGCTATGCATGCTTCCTGGAGATAAAGTATACACTAGACGGTATGATTTACTTTGTCTCAGTTTTTGTTCGATTTATAATGTATTATGTTTCTTTCTCTTCAGTCAGATTTTGGGATATTGTATGTACTATCAGAAATTGGTACATGTTGTAAAATATATGGAAGTCAATGAAATGAGATTTTGGTGACAATTGTTCTATGAGCTTGTGGTTATGAATGTTGACGTGAATGTCTGATGAAATTATTTCATTCGCGAAAAATTTTCCCCGTACTTTCAGTTACTTAATGCGATAGTAATGAATGTTGAAATGCGAAATGGGTGATTAACAGGTACCCGGATCCTCGGGGGTTCACAATTTTGGATCACTTTCAGGCTTAAGTACAAATAACTAGGATCCCTTTAAATGGTATTTTTCCAACACTTCTTGAACCTTCATCACCCTCTCTTAACCGGCTCAACATCCCAAATCTCGCATCTTCTAATTGGTGCATCAACCAAACTCCTTTGCAAATAGCAAAACAATCTGAAACGGTTTTCTCTTATCTTATCCTCTATCAGAGATACGCCGACTTTCCTTCTGATCGCATCATTTTGAATCCGATCTTTTCGTGTATGACCATGCATCTACCTTAGCATTTTCATTTCCACTACTGTCATTCTCTGTGCATATCTAAGATTCACAGGCCAACATTCTAATCCGTAGAGCAGAGCACCTCTTATCACCTCCTATGGTTGCTTTGTAATACAAGTTATAAATAATAATAAATATTAAAGTTTAAGTTATGTAACTCTATCTAGAATACAAAGTATGCGCACAAATATGCGACTACGTAAACCAAATATCTCAAGGGTAATAGACATTTCTTTAGTTACACCCCTCCCCATTTTGAAATTTTGTCAAAGTTAACGTAGTTTCATAGTTGTAAAAGTAGGCTAACTACTCGATTTGATGGGTGGCCAAGTGACTATTGACTACCTCGGTCAATAGCAGCATTAGTCAACCTCCTAGGCCGACTAGTCGGACGATCTTTTCATGAACAAGCCATATTTCTTTTGTTTTTCTTTTGTAAGAAAGAAAACTTAATCTAAGATGCATAATGTTTGATTTGGATTCAATTATTTCTTTATTTTATTGTGATAGTATAGAAAATACACAAATCTATCTAAACATATACAAATAATCATATAAAAATTATTTATATATTTGAAATAATTAAAAAATACAAAATGACTAAAGTGCAACTAAATCTAACTAGTCGTCTGACGATTTATTAATCCTTAGTCATTGACCCGACCAACTGAATACCGACTACTGACTTTTGCAACATTGTGTTGTTTATCAAAGATTATAAGACATGTGCGAATATAATAATGCTCAAAGACGGAGACCATTGTGTCGTACGAGGAGGGGTCAACCGGAACGCTAATCAAGCCACCATGATGGCACAAGATATGTGTGATGCAAGGCATAAAAAAAGAACTAGAGATGACCTGCCCAGTCGAGACACCACACTTCCAGTCCCTTGTCAGAAGTTTCACATTTTGTTGATAGCAAACATCATTTTTCCAAGTGATTCAACAACTTCAATATTGTAAAGGATGATAGGAATCGTGGCCAGTGAGAAGATTTGACGAGTTCTGGCCAAAACAAAGATATAGCGATGGACAGATTCACAGAACCTCTTGTTGCAATAGCTAGGAAGAACACCCTTATTCAATGTTATCAATTTTCCTCAACAGCTCAAGCTCCACTCGAATCACTGTAAGTTTGTCAAAAACCATAAAAAAAAAGCAAAAGGGATTTTACTACAAACACAACCCTTTCTTTCGGCACTTCCCATTCCATCTCGAGGAAGATGAGTTCGAATCATAAATAGCATGTCACAATCAGAAGCTGATATGAGATTTTACTCAACAAATTAATGTTTTCCCTGTAAATATTATCTATCATCAATACTTTCAAATCAACCCAAAATAACAAAAAAGCAAGGAACGGGAATTGAACTCATCTTAGCTAGAGAGTTTCAGCATACAAGGAGATAGAGGCAACTAACCCTAGACCAGCGGGTGCCAGTAGTTATATATCTCTTCTCTTTAAGCAAAGACTTGAAATCGGAGACATAAGCTGCCCGTGTCTCTTCCGCAGCCCTCTTCAAAGAAAGGACCCTTTGAGAGAAACATTGTTAAACTTAGTAAAGTATATACCCTTATAAATTAACATACTGCATGATAACAAATTATAGCTCTGATTCTCAAAAAAAATAAATTATACCTCTCATTAAGAAGTTGTTCCTTCTCTTTTCGATCTAAAACCAAAAAACGGGGATCACTGCCCCATTTTCTTTTAAGTGTTGAATAATCTGTTTTTATATCAATGTCCTGATCGATAGCAAAGCAAGACGGTAAGATTCTATACAACCATCAGAATCACAAGGTTCCTTATCAAATGAAATTGCCAAATTTACTTTGTCTAACAAAACAGATAACTAAGAATATATGCCAAGACCACATTGTAACCTCTGAAGCCTCATCCAGCAATTGCTTAAAACTGTCAATCGCAGCTTTCTGAGCTGCCTTCTTTTCCTTTCGTTCTTCATCTGCTCGAGTGCGAACATAATGTTCAAACAAAGAACGGCGTGCATCGTAACCTGGAACAGCCTAAAACACTTTGAATTAGATTCCAAGGACAAGAGATGACAAATATAAACTACCATCATCATGGCAGAGAACAAAATACAACTGCAGCTTTTCAAATAAAATGACGCAGACATAATGAGAAAGAAAAAAATGGAGTATATATTTTTTCACTTGTTATTTAAACAATAAGAGAGTGACCTTTCAGAAAAGAATGCCAACAGGACCTGGACAACCGGGCCCATAAAACACAACCATCCTACAATTCTCATTCCGGACATGAAAGATGTCTAAAGTCATGAAACACATAAACCCCCAAATTTTCTTGGTGAAAGAGCGGCCACAAAATTCATGTTTCACTTCTCAATCACCAGTGTTTATTTTGCGCAGTTATTCATCTTTCAGTGCTCACTATAATCTTCTACCATGACATCATTATGTTAATGTGTGTGCTTAACAAAACTACTGAACGTTTGATATTTGATATGATATCTGTGCAGAATAAACCCTAACTTATGCATTGTAAAACCACCATCCATGGCAACAGAACATTGAAAGAGTGCCGTTAACCCCTTTCGAATCACTCTGGACCTCATTAAGGCAAAGGAACGACGCCAAACCTCAGAAAGAGTTGTCGCTACGTAACCTTTTAATGCTCTAAAAAAGTTGGCTATCTCATGCACTCACAAATGGAAGTCAAAATTACAGGAGGTTCAGAATCATAATTCATATTTTTTTCACAGATATTTGATATTGTGAAGGAGATCAACAACTGTACTCGTATATCAATTTTTATTCACAGACATTTTCTTCAATCAAAAACATATATACACATCCCATGTTACTTTGTTGAAATTTCTAACGAGAAATACAACATTTTTCGCTGGACAATAATACCACATGATAGGAAATGGGTTCCTGAATAGTTTAAAGTCCAAAAATAGACTAGCGTGAAAAGGATTGCTATCACGCTCATCAGTCAGTCGACTCTATCAGATTTAACCCCAGCCACGAAGACAGAGTGGTATACCAAATCTTACAGTTTAATCCTGTTGAACACTTGCATTCACTAGCACGAAACCTTTATTTTGTAATATAAGTCTTTCAATATTCACATCCCGGTTCTAAATGAGGCCTAAGAAAATGAACTACTACTTTAGGGGCTCCCAGTTAATAAGTCTGAACACCAATTGCAGATCAAGTTTCATCATCAAATATAATATACAAATTCCCTCAAAAAATCGAAACTATGCCACCTTTTCAAAAGTAAATATGAATCTTTCTGGTTCAGATGCTTTTATTTTTTTGTGACGCCTACAAAAGTAATTACACCTTTCTAGGAAATATATGCACTTCAATCCATCTGTCTTTATTATGCTTTATCATATATAATGGGTAAACATTCTCAAATACACTTATCCAGGATAAAACAAAAATGTAATAAATAGAATTTTTAACAAAAAAGAGCTACTAAGAATGCTCTTACAAGAAAACATCAGCAGTCAAAGCAAACCATACAATATAAAACAGAAGAAAATATATATTGAAATACAAAGCATGAAATAAAACCAGGTGAAAGGCTCATCGTTTGATACACAAAAAAATCCATAAATAGCAAACCTTAAAGCGTGGATCAAATACAATCTTCGGAAGCTCCTTTTCCCATTTTGAGAATGGTGCGATTCCTCTTTCTTTGAGCATTTCCTAAAAATACAGAAAGCATGAATACTCGTTGATCAGACATATACAAAATATTGGAAATGGCAAAAAAAACTATCTGATTGCTTATACATTTAATGGCAAAAACGACAAGATGATGTAAATTGAATAGCGCTCAACAAAATAGTCAAATAAAAAAACCCCACATCAGAATATGATAAACAGTGCTAGATGAAAACTTCAAACATTGAACTGCTGTGAAGCTTATGAAGCAATATATACTTTTTAACCTCTACAACACATCTCCTCAGCCTCCCTCTTTAAAATTCAGCAACTAGTAACGTTGTTGGTGTTCATCAGAAGCTTTTGAGGCAATTCTCCCAAGGCATTTCTTTTCCACCAACGCCACTATTTCAGGTTTCTATGACTTTTAAATAACAATGGAAATAAAAAAAGTATGCCAATGGCATTTAGCACCTCGGTAACCATGAAAATGATATGGAATATACAAGAGGGAAAAGATGCAGCCAAAATCAGTGTATGAAAAAGAATACTTGCTCTATATTTTTTGGTGTTAAAGATATGTGCTTAATATTTATTCAAACATGTAACTATAAAATCACATAGATTCTCGTAATTGCCCCAACCACATCGACACTCCACACACAAGCAAGAAAGTAGAGATAGAGAGCGAGGTAGTGGAGAGAGTGATGCTCAACGGCAACAAAAAAAGCCTTTTTCAACTAAAAGTGGCATCGGTAATAAACATTCATTGCTTCCAAACATTTTATGTGGACACCATAGCTTAATTCCAACAGACATCGCCCTTAATAATCTCCTTCTTACTTATTTGATTTTCCCCAATCCTTCTAACGAGGCTGTAATTCTAATTTCTGAACCTTCGAACTACAGTACAGATGTCCAAAACACATTCCACAAACATCTCTCGATTTATCTTCTATCTGCGCACCAGCAGCATTTTGTTGGATAATCTGTTTAGGAGTCTAATCCTTACATGTGTGGGTACATCCACGGAGCATCTTCATCTTAACTACATACATTATGTTCACAGTCTATAGCAAATTATCAAAAAATCGTCACATAACGCATTGCATTCCATGTTGCATTTTTATAATATTTTCCTTCGATCTTCAATGGTATCTTCTAAAACACAAAAATGCCAAAAGAACATTTCCACTTCATACACCCAACATCTATATATGAGTGACATCTCTACCAATTCATCACTCTTTAAAGGACCAAACATGAGTACTAAAAAACATTCTTCTTTGGCATAAAAGATACTTCAAGTTTTACCTCTCACACGTCTCTAACTTACTTTGTCTTGGAACTTACATTACACTTCATCTTGGTTCTATTGAATAATTGAGTAAGAAACCATTACAATCCAGAACCTTCCTCAAAAGCTCAAGATTCATATTGAATCCGTCTCATGTCTCATTCGTTAATCGAAAATACTTTCCCTTGTATGTGCGGCATTAACTCATCCAAGACCTTGTAAAAAGAAGCCCACAGGCAATCTTAATAGTTGGTGCAAACACATACTGATATCAAAATGATGCACGAGCCCATATTCGAGTACATACACACATTGATTGGTCATACATATCTCGATCAGATCAATGTACAAAATAACAATCCATGTCTTCTCTAGAATCCACCAGATGATTCTTCTAGGGAAAGTATCATAAGCATTCTCAATGAAAATCACATAAAGGCACGTCTTTCTTATTTGAACCTTCCATTAAATGCCAGATTATGCATATAGCCTCAATTACAGATCTAACACACAGGACATCAAACTTGTTCTCTGATACTATCGAAAATTTTCTCTCTAGGTTCTCTCAACCATAATTTTAGAAAAAACCACCTTGAGGCATTGAGGCATAAACCTCGAGAAGTTTCGGGAGGAACCAGCCTCAAGGCTATAGCCCCAAACAAATGTGACAAGGTGTATGCCTTGAAAGACCGAGGCATTGAGGCAGAACCGAGACTCAACTAATTGTGGTCACACAAAAATAACAAGTAGATTATACTCTAGTTTTTCCCTAAGTGCCCGTTCGGTTGGGGGGATACCCCCCAATTTTGACGGGTTACCCCCCAAACCCCACATTCCTAACCCACTAGTGGGGCCCACTCCCTTCCCATCAAAAAATATATATATTATACCATCATATCATCTAAAAATCACAAAATACCCAACTTCTACTCACTATTCCAAACTTCAATACAATCACATCACAGCACAGCAACCACCCACTTTTTCAAATTTCAATACAATCATATCCTAATAACTATCAACTTTTTCAAATTCCAATACAATCACATCACACAAACCCTCACAACCCTTAACCCACCAACCAAACACAAAAACACAAAACCGGGTTATCCTCCCCTGGACAACCCACGAACCAAACGCACCCTAAGGGTTTTTAGTAAAAAACTTAAAAGGATCGAGGCAATGAACTACAAATATCTATAAAAAATCATTTTGTCATTGTTTTTCCATGCTTCAACGATTTAAAGCCTCCCTCGCATCACGCCATTCATTTCGAATTCTCGCATAGCAAGCATAACTCAAGTGGGATCTGCAGTCTGAAGATCCCCAAGACTAATCTCAGCAGCACCATTCTCAAAAAAAAATCCTATGGTATTACTCTTCCATCTTAAGTTATATCTTTACTATCCCTAGCACTCTCCCATCCTCGTCCAGTATGAACTTAACTTGTGTAAGATCCTTGGTCCTTCCCATAGTAGACTTGGTCATATTGCAAAATATCTCTTGCACCTTCCTTCATGTCAAGCTTCACTTAATATGACCTTACAAAATTCAAAGCTTAGTACATCTAATATCCTCGATGCAAATAGTCAATTATGTTCTTATCAAACCATTCAAAGTACTCGAGCGTTCATCTCCTCTTTAAAAAACATTTGTTACGAGAAGGTGACAGACTCATAACGTACTACAAATAAAGAAAAGTCCTTCAAAATTTCCACCATAACCATGGCCCTCATGTATAACAGAGATCTCCAAAGCATCTTTTCTCATGTGTCCATTCAAATCTCTATTCAAACAAAAACATTTATGTCAATGGTCTTCATTGCAAAACCTTGTCAAATTGCTAAAGGTGTACGTGCACGAAAGTATTTAGGATCTCCACTGCCAAAATCACTTTAACATCATAATTCGATCTTCAAACTGCTTCGAAGTCTTTATAAACACTAATGCCTCTCACATTCCAAGCTTTCTCATTTCTCGTAAACTACACTCTACAACGAGCATTTATATCACTTTAGATTCTTCTTTTCTTTTTAATAAATAGGGTAAGTACCATTCCAAATTTTGTGAAATTTCGCGAAATTTCGCCTTCGCCAAATTTTCAGTTTCGACACTGCACCGAAACCGAAATCGAAATCTCGAAATGGACCCTTCCATCACAAATCTAGGCTGATTTTGGCCGAAATTGACAAAATTTTGTTGAAATTTCGAAATTGTTACGTTTTTCGCCATCTCGAAATGAAATCAAAATCGAGATTTAAAACCTTGGATGAAGTACGCCCACATATATGTTAATTAAAAATCAAATGTACATCAACGAGGTCTCAAAAAGAGGCTTGGCATGAGCTACTACATTTTATACATATAGACAAGGTTGCAAAAGTCGGCAGTCAGTACTCGATCGGCTGGGTCATTGACTAAGGATCAATCGGCAGTCGGGTGACTAGTCGGATTTAGTCAGACTTTAATCGACTTTGAATTTTATGATTATTTTAAATATATAACTCATTTTTATACATATATTTACATAGATTTTGTACATTTTTATATTATCATTATAAAATAAAAGAAGCAATTGAATTTAAGTACGCATATTATAATAAGTTTGCTTATAAAAAAATCAAAGCATAAAAAATATGGTATCTCCAAGCAAAAATTCATCGACTAGTGTACCTAGTCGGAATTAGTCGATACTCGATCGGCCACACCACTGCCTAGACTAGTCGGACCTACTAGTCGGGCCAGTCGGGCGACTTTTACAACTCTGCATATAGATATTCTAATGGAATATCAACGTGTTCCAAGCAATCAACAAAGCCCAAAAGAAGAATAACGATTTACATAATCCACAAAAGAGCGAAACATTGTTGCTCTGAGGCAACCCGAAAACAATCAGCACCCGAAGTATCCATCCACTCCAAGTCCCCAACCTTACCTCTCCAAACCTCATTGGCTAACATGCAAGTGGAGAACATTAGATCGACGTCTTCCTTGTCATTAAAGCACAACGGACTAGAGATGTCTTCCACATGAAGCGGTCTCATCCTTGGCAATCAACACCTACTCTCATCACAAAAACCACATGAAGACCTTCACCGTGAAAGGCACTTTGGTTTTCAACACCAGCTTGCAATCTCTAGCCAAGTTCCCTGCATTCCGAGCCGATATCGAAAAGATCCTATACACTTTCTTGACAGAAAATGCTTATTACACCACACCAAATGGTCCTTGACAGGCTCAAAATATGGTGATATGTCGCTGACATATCAGCAATATGTCAATATCGCCGAGTTATCGATATGTAAAATGGGGTTATGGTCACATTCTTGGGCATCAACGATATGTCAATAATATGCCGTTGACCTCAACGATATGTCAATAATATGCCATTGACCTATCGCCAATACATAGACGATATGGTGAAACAATAAGATTCCTTTACTTGTTTATTCTTATTTTGTTGATATCTACCCCAGCCTTTCCCCAAATCTACACCAATCTGTCCAGAAAGCATTTGTGAGGTCATGTGGATGTCCAGAAAGCATTGGAGGAAGGTCCTGGAAGATCAAATGACGTCAATTGATGGTTTCTCAGCTCCAGCACTTGATTTTGTTGGACAGACTATAATGTAGACTCTATGGATCGGTCTCTGTTTCTGTATTTCTTGCGTCAAATCTTGACGTTTCAAGTCTTTCATCGTTAAAAGTAGTTGAAGATATGGTTAGATTTACAAATATTATACAAATATCCATCATTCCATATGTTAAAAAGAATTTTTGTATGATCTAATTCTTTAGGCTAAATTTAACTACATATTTTGTTAGTTTGACATACAATACAACTTTCAACGTCAATCTTTCTTTGTCAAATCCAACGGATTTTTGTTGTCTTTTATTTAAATATCATAGTAATGTAGCTATTTTAAAGTGATATAGAGTTGTTGATTTGTTGCATGTATGAAGCATCATCCCATTAACTTTGAGGAGAGAAGGTCATGACTTCTGGTTCGGGATTAAGAAAGCTGGAGGAGATTAGGGAGGGAAGTATGCAGCTGTTGTTAATGGTCAAATAATGAAGCCTAGGTACAAATTTTGTGAAAGATAATTGGAGGGCGTGGGATCATCGGACTGAAATAGCATCTTGTTGGTGGATACAAAAACATGGCCAAATGTCCCACTTGACCATGAGAGGTTAAAAGTGAAGTGAAGGATAGCCTAGAGGAGCGTGCTCAGGAAAAGGAAAGGGTCGAAAGCACGAGTAACTCAACAAATTCACATCTGAAAGAGAGTTCAACATCTCATCTTTGATTAAGATCGTGATTTCCCATACCTAGCTAACATTCAGAGCAATCAACAAAACCCAAAAGAGAATAATGATTTACATAATCCATAAAAGAGCAAACAAATGTTGCTATGAGGGAACCCGAAAACAATCAGCACCCAAAGTATCCATCCATTCCAAGTCTCTAACCTTGCCTCTCCAAACCTCATTGGCTAACATACAGGTGAAGAACATACGATTGATATCTTCTTTGTCATTAAAATTATTTTAAAAAACGGTGCCTCGAGGCGCAAAGACGCACGCCTCGAGGCAAGGCGCACCAAAAGCACCTTGAAGCGCACGCCTCGTGTCTAGTTGGCGGGGCGTATGTCTCCGCTTCGCATGAGGCGTTCGAGGCATGAGGCGCTCGAGGCGAGGCAAAGGCATAAGCCTCACTGGAGCCCCTTTTATTTTTTCGATCACGTGTTCCCCAAAATAGAGAAACTGAAGGGGTTTCCTTTTGTTCGAACAGAAAGAAACTCCATCTATCACCATCTCGCGTGGACGAGCTCTGCCCTCTGGAACTCAAGGAACTTAAGACTGCACCACCCAGACAAAATCCGATGATCAGAGCCATCGCCCTCTCCTTTTAAGACTGCACCACCCAGACAAAATCCGATGATCAGAGCCATCGCCCACTCCTTTTCCGACGACCAGAACCACAGTAAGCTTCATCGAGAAGCACCTCCGCCTCCACAACAGGTATTTTTTTGTTTTTTATAGTTTTCATTTTTTTGATGTGTTCTTTGATATGTTTTTCGAGGGTTTTTTTATATGTTCTTTGTGGGTTTTCCAGATTTTTGGGTTAAATTCTAACCCACGGTGAAAGATTACAAGTGTGCTTCTCTTGTAATGTAAGTATGTTATTGTGTAACTTATAGATATGGGAAAGAAAGTACAAATTGGGGGGCGATCGGATCCCGAATGGAGATATTGCCGAGAACTTGAAATGGACGAGCATCACAATGGCCAATGGGAAAGGCTATGTATATGTTGAATGTAGTTTTTGTTTGATGAAGATCACCGGTGAGGTGAAGCGACTAAAAGACCATCTATAAAAGACACGCAAGAATGTGAGAGCATGTCCAAGTGTTCTCATTGAGGCTCAACAAGATATGAAGATGTTTATGGAAAGCAAGGGTAATGAGAAGAGAAGAAGATTTGAAGAAATGGAAGAGGTACGTCGAGTTGGGATGCAAAGATCATCGAGAGGTGATGAAAATCAACCATCACAGAGAGCATTGAAATATTCTAGAAGTGTCAAGCAAGCTCGAGGACCGATAGATCTTTTTATTGCACAAGGAGGTAGGCGTGCAGGTACTCTTGATCCTCCCACACAACTCACTTTAAATGCAAGTTGGAAAAAAGACGAGAGCATGATTTGCATGAGCATTGAGAGATTTTTTTGAGAATTTATTGTCATTCAACATAATCAATAACCCTTCCTATATGACGATGATGATCGATGTATATGGGCATGGAAGGGGTTTCAAATCACTGACCATGCATGAACTATGAACTTGAATTTTGAAAGAAGAAAAGCAGGTCATAACCACTCTTGTTAACGAGGCAAAGGCTTCTTGGATTGCCACCAGTTGCGGTATCATGTCTGACGGTTGGACTGACATGAAATGACGCACGTTGATTAATTTTTTGGTGAATAATTCCAATGATACTTCTTGAAATCAATTGATGCATCAGATCAAGTATTACGCCAAGATGCTTTTTAAAGTGTTGGATGAATTTATCGAGGAGGTTGGAGAGAGGAATGTTGTCCAAGTGATAACAGATAATGCATCAGCTTATAAAGCAGATGGGAAAATGTTGATGGAAAAAAGGAAGAATCTTTATTGGACATCTTGTACAGCGCATTGCATAGATTTGATGTGGGAGAATATCCTCAAATTACCTCTTCATGCATCAATATTCAAAAAAGCGAAGAAAATAATTAACTTTGTGTATGCTCATGCTTGGGTTTTAGCAATGGTGAGAAAATTTGCAGGTTGTGATTTGGTGAAACCTGCTATTACTCGATTTGTCATTGCATTTCTTGCATTGCAAAACTTGATTAGAGCAAAGCATTCATTTGAATCCTTCTTCACTTAAAAAGCATGGAAGAACAGTTCTTATGTGAATCGACCCTTGGAGCAAAGTGTATTGACCATAGGTCTGAAGAGCAAGTCTTTTTGGCCAAGTGTTGCATATGTTCTCAACACCATGAAACCCGTGATCACCATTTTGAGATTGATGGATTCTAAAAAATATCCACTGATGGGATTTATTTTTGAAGCCACGTACATGGCCAATGAAGAGATACTCGAAACCTAGAAAACGACAAGACCAAATACAAGATTATTTGGGATATTGTGGATAGTCAATTAGATCGTCAACTACACTGGCCTTAACGTGATGCTGCTTATTTTCCTCAATCACTTTATTATGAACCGACATTCTCTAATCACTTAGAGGTCAAAAATGGGATTGTTTTCGTGCATGGAAAGATTGATCGTAGATCAAGCAATGGGGGGGTAAAAGCAGATTCGCAACTTGATTCGTTCATGCATGCCAGAGGATTTTTTGAATGGGCAAATGCAGTTAACTCAAGGAAAACAAGAAGTCCCGTTGAGTACTGTAAATAATTTTAAATAGTTTTGCGTATATTTTAACATTATTACTAAAATGAGTTGACAATTATCAATGGATTGGTGGATGTTGCTTGGAGATGAAACACCTGAACCGGCAGCATTTGCCATTAGGATGTTGAGCTTGACTTGTATTGCTTACGGGTGTGAACATAATTGGAGCTCGTTCAATCAAGTGGCTAAAGCATTACATATTTTTTGTGATAGTGTTTTTGTTTCATGTTAAACCTAATGTATTTCTAAACAGGTCCATACAAAAAGAAGAAATCACTCAATACAAGCGAAACTCAATGATTTGGTTTACAACGCGTTCAATCTCCAGTTGAAAAATAGGGAATTAAGGAAGAAAACAATAGAAGATCCTTTATATTTGAAAAACATTGACTCCGATGATGAATGGATTTCGGAAGCTTAAGATGTTGAGGCCTATCAAAATCTTGATGCAAACATACCCCTTGAGGACGATCCTATTGAGGAAGGAGGTAAAGGAGCTCAAGTCGCTCGATGTAAAAAGAAGGGGAAAACGTTACAAAGGTACAATGTGAATTAAAATAATGTTTAATGCATTACTGCGATCAACTTTCAAATAAATGAGTGCATATTAATTTCTTGATTACGTAAAAGAAAAACTCCAATTAACGTTGAGGAGGAGGATTTCTCCTATTCTGAGGATGGAAGCGGTGATGAGGTCGGTAATGATGTGCATTTGAATTATATGAATGATTCTGATGAGAATCTTATGAGTAATAGCAGCAGTGAAGACGATGGCGGCGACAATGTTGAGGATCGAGATGATTGATGTTGATTCGTTGAATCAATGCCGATGATTAGTGATTTTTGATGGATCACATAAATGTGATGGACAATATGTTGCATTAGATGTATGCTTATGTTGAACTTTTTTTCCTACTTTTTGTTTTCTTATATAATTTCGCAATCGTATTTGAACTTTGAACAATCATATTTGTAGTTTGCACTTTGTATTGAACTTTTGGACAATATGCCGCAATAGTTTGTGTTGTTATTTATTCCAGTATATTTTGCTTTATTTTTAATTTTTCTTTCCAAAAAATTGGGGCCTACGCCTCGAGGCTTGCGCATTGCCTCATGTTTTGGGAAAACACCTCGGATCGCCTCATGCTTTTTTAAACCTTAATTAAAGCACATGAGACTAGAGATGTCTTCCACATGAAGCAGTCTCGTCCTTTGCACTTTCATCAACACCTACTCTCGTCAAAAAAACCAAATGAAGACCTTCATCGTGAAAAGTACTTTGGTTTTCAACACCGGCCTTCAATCTCTAGCCAAATTTCTTGCATCCCAAGCCGATATCGAAAAAACATCATCTACACTTTCTTGATAGTTGTTCGCCATACATAAACTAATTGAGGCGCACACCTCAACGCGAAATCTAAGCACCTTGAGGCATGATTTTTCAAACCATGACCACTAACTTGGTTGTAGCTTCTCCACACAAAACTATCACAATAAACCAGCTTTATATCCCATGACAACGCAACATCCATGGCCCATTACAACATATAATGACCTACACTTGCCATTTTTTTTGTCACCTAGGCCTCATGCATTCCAAGAAACCACCTTCATGAGGTGCGGGTGATCTTGCTAAAAATCCTTTCAAGAAGACCTCTTACTAGCAATAACTTCATTGTAGAAACCCACTAGTCACACTCGTCACTTCCCTGAGGCTTGACTACCTCCACCTCCATAGAGTTCCCTATGACAACCCATATTGCATTACATCGCTCATCATGAATGCTAGCATCCAAAGGACCGAGTCCCAACATATCATCCCTACCGATGTCACATACATGGCCTCAAATTTCAACGAAATTCGGTCGAATTTCTGTCGAATATCGATATCCAGTCGAAATCGAAATTCAACCGAAATGACCGAAATATAGGGATCCTAGTACAAAAAATGATCGAAATGACCGAAATTCCGGTCGAAATTTCACCGAAATTCCACCAAAATTCTGTTTTGGTCGATACCGAAATGATGACCGAAACCGACATTTAGGACCTTGGTCACATACTCACCTCCTCTCCCACATGAATATCATTGTCTCCATCCATAATAAGCCCAACTTTTTCCCTTTTTTTACGAAGCATCACTGCCAACCCTCTAGCAAATAGGCACTCACTTATTCTAGCCTCTAGTAACTTCATATAGTCAGTTTTAACGACCATAACCACCCCCTTCCATCACAATCCCCATTATACCTACATGATTACTAACCACTTTTGCTTCTCTAAACCCAAGGACACCACCAACGCCCTACCAGCCCTCTAACCAAGTGTTGGATGGTAGTCGCCTCTGCCACAACGACCTCCGTGCTAGAACCGCCTCCAGCACCTGGAGGAAAGCCTCCTCCAATACTCGCCTCTCCCGCAATTCGAGAGCCTTAGTAGTCACGGTCGACGGAGAGAACCACCACCCAGCGCGAGCAATGGAGACATGAAAAGATATACAAACAATCCAAAAGTCGACCACTAAAACCTCAAGCAGATACAACGCAAGGCAATGAAATCTCTGAGAGTGATGGCATCATAGGCGCTAATGCCCCATCATATCATGAAATTAACGCAACCAATGTCACATTGTTTCCATGTTGTTGTCGCCTTTGGTTTCTCGTTTATGTAGTGCAAGCTCTGACACTTGCTCTGTCATCACACTACAACCGACCAATTAACACGCACAACAGTATCATGTTGAAACCCATAGCTCGTGTGCCTACCTCCACCAGGGACACCACGGGAGACACTTCTTGTCCATTTGCCTCAATCTCCTCTATTGTGACCTAAAACCCATTCAAAAGTCTTTAGTATTCAAATAGACATGTCATTGAATAAAGAATAAACAGTATTACGATTGGGTATTTTTCACTATTTTAAATGCAAATATTATGTCAAAAATTATTATGGTCGAACACAGTAGAAGTACCATATCTAAATTGTGCAATCTAACTTCTACTTTATATCATAAAATAAAGTATGAAAAAAATAAAAAAAATAATAGTCCACGAGAACTATTCTATTCTCATCCCCACCAAATAACGTATGTGGACACATTACTCGCTCTACTCGGAAGATTATTGCAACATTGATGTGGGTACACCTGAAAGGAGAGACCATGCACTCGACCACCTCCGCCCCCGACATCAAAAGAGCTACCCGGAGAGAGATCATAACTCAGGATCTCCATCACCATACCAAAGGCATCTGAACCATCACGATGAAGGTGTAAATTGCAATCATGGCACAAAAGAAGACGACCTGGAACTCGAACCAAGCTCCATCAAGGGGGCATCACCAAACCATCCCGCAGCATCGAATGTCATGAGACCACCTCTAGCTCCCCCATGGTACCTTTCTCCAAGAAAAGCAATCATAGCGTATGCTCCCCTATGACGCCTCATAAACAAGACAAACAGTCCCCCAATCTTATGACTTCCCAAATGAAATATTGGCAAAGAACCTCCCCTACTAACGATGTTGCCATAGAATGATCCATCCAATCGAGAAACATCCCCAATCACACAACCATCAAATGTATTTCTACACAAAGTGATCGTCGTCCCCACTACGAGGACACCAATCGCAATACCCCAAGCTCCATATTGCTCACCATCTAATGCCCCACTTTACAATGACAAAAACATGACCAGATCTTGACAAGTAGCAGCAGTTTACCCTAATCATCACAATGAAAGCAACATGCATAGCCCTTGATGCAGCGTGACCCCAAATTATGGGGCCACATTTATTTAATTAAGTAATTATCAATTTTATTTACGTTTTTAGCGGTCTTATTGGTCTAATTAAATAATTGAGATCGCCTGTGATCTCAACGTTTATTTCGTAGAGTTTAATTACAATTTTGGTCAATTAAATAAGTTAGAGTCCAATTAAGTTAGTTAGAGGTCAATTAGGATTAAATTAGTTGTTAATTTGATTTGTTTACTATTTTTGTAAACCCTCTCTCCTATATAAAGAGAGGGTAGGCTATTGTTCTAGTCAGTCAATTATGAAGTAAAATTTGAGATTTTATCTCTCTCCTCTCTATTTTCTCTCCTCCCTCCACGCGATCTCCGCGGTTCTTCCTCCTTCAACCCCGCGCATTCCGGCGTGTTTCTCTTCTCAACCATTCTCTTCTTCTACCAAAAAGCCACCAAAAAGATATTATTATTTTATTCGCCGTCGCGGATTTCTCGTTTGCATCAATTGGTATCAGAGCATGGCATCTAGATCGTCCTCACGATCTAACGATCCGCCCCGGCGTCCGCACCGACATCATCATTCATCCGAACGAAGACGGCAAGCCAATGAAGCCTACGACAAGGAAACGAAGCGCATGTTACGAGATTTGCAGGACAACTTCCGATCCATGTCATCAATGTTTCGGAACCTCACGGCCAACTTTGAGGCCTACCGCGACGCCCAATCGAAGCCGCCACCCGTTGAAGCCGCTACCGCCAGTTCGGACGAAGAAAACGTCGCGAAAGAAGACCAAACGGTTGCTGTCCAGATCATTAGAGAAGAAAAAATCAATGAATCGGCCGCTGTCCAGCACTGTCCAGAACCCAATCCGTCGCCGGAATCGACCCCGCTGCCCCCGCCGACCATCCTGGCGCCCCCCCAGCCTTCCCAGGTACCTCTCCTGCCCTCCCCGACCCGCGCGGCCGTCAGCCCAACCCCGACAACCCCTCCGACAGCCCCCAGGCCCCCAGCGGCTACCCTAGCTCCGCAACCCCTTCCCGAACCCTTCCCCAGCCCCGCATCGCCTGCGGCTCCCTCCCAGCCGCTCGTGCCCACCACCCCGCTACCACCATTCCGCTACCTTACCCTATCGACTTCCCCACCAGGCCACGCCATCCCCCTTGCCGCCTTTCCCCTACTCCTCTCTCCCCGTAGCCTAACCTGTCCCCTACCACCGCCATTCCCCCTTCTCATCCCATTCCCGCTCGCCGCCGCCCCCCAGGACCCTCCACCTCCTCCCGCTACTCCCCAGCGTTACCTTGACCATCTCCCTCCCTCCCCTCTGGCATCGCCTACCCTCCAGCTTCGACCCCACGAACACGCGGCTCCGCCAACGCCAGCCACGCCCTCCCCAGCACTCCTCACGTCCCCCGCGCGAACCCTTGCAGCCTCCCTCCTCAGCGGACAGCAGACGCGCCAACAACCTCACCGGCACCGCACCCTCCCTGCTCCTCTACCGCATCCTCCCCGCCGCCTTTTGTTGCCGAAGAAAGCAACCCTATCGGGGATTGCAGGAACCGGATCCCAGGAATTGGGGAATTGGTTATTTGGGAAAAATTACAACATGAAATTCCCAAAAATATTTATTTGCAAGAAGGTCCAAGGCTATAGAAATGTGAGGAAAATTGAAGGGGTACGAAAATTGCAGTGGTACCCTCCAATTAGGAAAAACTATAAACGTAATGTTGAAGATGAACCCATTGGAGGAAAATGAAGCCCAATTCAAGGATGATTTCTCCAACTATCCACCTACATCACGCAATTCGTCAGGAGCCGAATTTTTTAAAGCGGTGGAGAGTTGATGCAGCGTGACCCCAAATTATGGGGCCACATTTATTTAATTAAGTAATTATCAATTTTATTTACGTTTTTAGCGGTCTTATTGGTCTAATTAAATAATTGAGATCGCCTGTGATCTCAACGTTTATTTCGTAGAGTTTAATTACAATTTTGGTCAATTAAATAAGTTAGAGTCCAATTAAGTTAGTTAGAGGTCAATTAGGATTAAATTAGTTGTTAATTTGATTTGTTTACTATTTTTGTAAACCCTCTCTCCTATATAAAGAGAGGGTAGGCCATTGTTCTAGTCAGTCAATTATGAAGTAAAATTTGAGATTTTATCTCTCTCCTCTCTATTTTCTCTCCTCCCTCCACGCGATCTCCGCGGTTCTTCCTCCTTCAACCCCGCGCATTCCGGCGTGTTTCTCTTCTCAACCATTCTCTTCTTCTACCAAAAAGCCACCAAAAAGATATTATTATTTTATTCGCCGTCGCGGATTTCTCGTTTGCATCAGCCCTAGGCCGTCGAATGAGAGCTCAAACTCTCCACTTACGTCCCCAGCACTTCATAAGAATCCAGCTCTGTTCTCCTTCATCTCCAACTTCTAACCATCGCCCGCTCTCTTCCCTTGCATACTATTTGACAGGCGCCCTCACTTGCCCTCCACTTCCCCTCTTGAGCGCACCTATCAGAAGCAAGTCCACCCCCACCCTCGATCATCACAATCGTGAAATCTATTGCAAATTTGTTTGTTGCTTTCTCATCTCATTTTGTGCTGACAAGCATAAGATATCCATCTGCTTCCATTAGCTTCCTGGTGAGAGTACCAACCTTCCAAATCCAAATCCGCAACTCGTTATCAAGGACAAGCCTGTACAAATTGGTCGACTAGGACGATTGGTCGACCAGATTAATCTACTCGGTGGCTTGGCCGACTCGACTAGGGATAGTCGACCCTTAGTAGGGTAGAACGACTAGTTGGGCCGACTAATCGGACGAGTTTTGCAAGTGGATCTGGATACCCGATTGTTAAGGACTTAAGTTACTGTATGTCTCTTCAAAATCTCACGCTCTCTTCGAAACATGATACCCAACAGCTCTCTTTGAAACCCTCTCCAAGCAATCGCCACACCTCCTCTAGTCGCTCCAACTAGCACCGTGTTCCTCTCCTCCCACTCCAGCTACCGTCACCAACCTAAAAGGTTAGGGTTTTTATTTTTAATTTTTTAATAATATCATAGAGGATAACTTGATAGACATGATTTTTTTCAATCAGTACATGCTCTGTGTTTGGTGAACTCTTCAAAAGTCAATGAAGACAGAAACCTTGATCGAGGATTTCTGCAACCTTGATCAAGGATTTGCTTCCTAACCTTGGAACGTTCCACAAAGATACAGAAACCCTCACCTTATTTAAGAGAAAAGAGAACATAAATGTAGAAAGCCTAGCTCTATACTCCCATGCCCCCATGCAAGAAAACATGCATACTTTGCACTATATTCAAGTGTAGCAGCCATTGGTAGTTTTTTAATGCATCCAGGCAATCAGCGTTTTACTATATAAGAATGTCACAACAAGTTCTGATTGAATGCAATAATTCAATACTAAAAGGGGATTCATACAATTTTGTGTTAAGTTGTCAACAACCTAATGCAACCTTACTCCGTTACCCGTGCACGGGGCTGGCAATAACAAGACACTAATTTGATAGAACTGAGAGAATCACTGCAAGGATAAGTACACAGACTGTTACATATTTTTACAATTTGCTGGTCACTAGGTTATCAGATTAAATTATGTTAGAAAATGGTACATGCAGTTCGAAGAATAGCTTTTGACGGAGATATGCCTGCTGGTTTCTTCTCGACCAGGGTTGTCTCAAAATATCCGGTGGTTAGTATAAACCAAGACCATTATATGAGGCTAAAATTTAGTTGAGTTTGAAATTTTAACTAAGGAATATTCTTATCAATTTCTTTCCCTGTGGAAATTCTAGTTTATTACCTCTTCTTCAATCTTCCAGCATACTTCAATCTTCCAGCATGTCATGTCCACATTTCTTTCTTATTCATTAGATGGTTTTTTTTCTCCCCCTACTACATGCACACTTGAACCATTGTCAATTCCTGTTATCCTCTTCTCCCGCCTTCCTACTTCACAGTTGGCATCTGGTCTTCTTTTCCGATTCCATTTCATTTATGAACTCCAAACTCTTAACAATACATATCTTGTGTCCCATTTACCACTCCCACCACTTCACCAGATATTATGGCCTCATTCAGTGGTTCATTCCAGATCATCTTCCTACTTCACAATTAGATTTCGGTCTTCTTTTCATATTTCCTTTCATTACCAAATTCCAATCCCCCCCCCCAACCCAAAACTCAGACACATGTTCGCACACAACCTAGTTCTGCATCAGAATAAAGGAGCGGAACTAAAATAAGCTCAGTAAATTCGGTCTGTTTCTCAGATAACTTATCTGTAAAGGAAGCGGCACGGACAAAGTTCTGAGACATGCAATAAGTAATAGTTGCATACAAGCACTACATTTCAATATTAAATAAATCTATATGTAGAAATGAAAAATAAAACCTTGAACTGAATAATGCACTCCTCTTTGGTAGGTCCACTATCTGTATCTTCTGAATCCGATGATGACTCTGATAAGTTAGCATCCCCATTTACAGCTTTTGGTTTGTCCCTGGTGCTTTCAGTTTCTTGGTTGGAATTTTCAACCATTTTTTGACTATCTGGAACAGTTCCAACCAGTGCAGAGGAAACTGGAAGAGGGGATGAGGAGATAGGCATGCTGGCATCTTGCAACTTCTTTTTAAC
Source organism: Ottelia alismoides (assembly GCA_037367405.1). Classification (NCBI taxonomy): domain Eukaryota; kingdom Viridiplantae; phylum Streptophyta; class Magnoliopsida; order Alismatales; family Hydrocharitaceae; genus Ottelia; species Ottelia alismoides. The sequence continues at coordinate 19,253 of JAZKJV010004048.1, read as the reverse complement.
CAAATCCAATGCAGACGAGGATACTGTTGCACTTGAAGCTCTAAGACCTGTAGCATCCCGACCCCCAGTTTGGAGAGCTGGAGTACTCAAACTGGTAGAATTTAATTTATCTGTACTTTGATTTGGACTTGCAGTAGCCAAAGTAGCATCATTTTCTTGATTTTTCAAGACCTCGGCAACTTCCTGTGGGATCTGCCAGCTGCTTGTCTGAATTAATTACATACAGCAACAGGAAAAAAAATTAAAAAGAAAACAAGGTAGAGGGACCTGTATCAAAAATCATGAAAATGTCACAGAGTTCCTCCTTTTCTTCAGAGAAAAAAGGTGTATGTGATTTATCTAATCTTTCAAAATAATCAAGCTAATCACTTCAAAAAAAATCAAGCTAACACATTACAAAGAAGCTAAGAGTGTCCTTACACTGCAAAAGAATTCAGCAGAGATTCAAGATTTTGGAACTTAAAAAAATATCTGCAAAGCAACATCATGCCTAAAGTAGATCAACGACACTGCACATCTCGAGTCAATGAAATAGCAATTTGCTAAATACGTTACCTAACTAGAAATGCTGGCAAATCACTGAAACATAAAATCTATGACCCTAAGATTTCAGAACGTAGATATTGAAGAAAGCATCCCTATTTAAAAATTAAACAAAAGATGCCACGATATAATTAATTAACTTGGCCGTAAAATTATAAAGATAGATGACACCTATTTACCTTTCCCCAATACTGAAAATCCACCCAAACATTAACCAAGAAGCACATAAAAAGTGCATCGATAAACAATATGCCGCACCTAACTAGTCCAGAATCCAACAACATGCACAGCCAAGTCTCATAAGTAAAGTATATATCCCATTGTCTTTAAGATTTTTTTACAGAAAAAGATGGCGTAGCCCCGAGATGGGACCCAACACAAGGTTATATATAAATAATGGCCTTGAAAAGGATGCCTGCTCTCTTTTGAAAACAGTACAAACTCCCAGGCATCACACCAATGGAAAACTTGGCAAAATTATCTCCAAAAAAACTTCATAATCAAAATCTTCTGAAAGAAGCCAAGATTTCAATCAATATTTTTCTCTGGGGATGAGGGGTGGGGGGAATCAAGAATTTAATTGCGGAAGAACCACAAGTATAACAAAAGTGTAAACAAGAAGATAGAATTTCACATGTCCAGTTTCCCAGCATGGAAGAGAGATCTAGGCAAAGATGGATCAAGGAGGGGGACGCTAACATAAGGTTTTTCTATGCATGGAACAGAGATCTGGGAAGAGATTCGACGGAATTTATTCAAACCTCTCGGTTGGCAGAGTCCAGGCAAAGGGAGATCGAGAGGTAGGCGAGGCGGTGGTTGGTTACTTTCATCGTGTGTCCCATAGGGCCCCGAACAAGGGCTGGCGTAGGCTTGGCAGAGGCGCCTCATCTCTCTCGCGCAGCCAACGGGTTGCTCTTGTTAGGGACACTTGGATGAGTTGAAGGCAGTTGCGTGGGAGCTCAACATGGATGGTGTGCCGGTCCCATATGGTTTCCCAGTGGTGTTCTTCAAGGAGTTCTGGAATTTGCTCCAGTCGGGCTTATTGGTGGTGCTGGGTGAGTTTATTTGAGGAACCACGGCTTTGACAGGAAAAACAAGTCCCTTCTCTTTCTCCTCCCTAAGGAGGGGACTAGCATAATCGAGAACTTCCATCCTATTGCAACCTCGAATGTGGATATCTCATTGTGCCTAAGGTGTTTCCGAATCGTTTAAACCTTGTCCTTGAGGATCCGATCGTTCTTACTCAGATCGTGTTCATCCTTGATTGATTGACGGACAGTGTGGTTTTGGCTTCAAAGATGGTTGGGGACCGGAAGAACAGAGATGTGAAGAGTTTTCTTTGGAATGTCGACTTCTAATGCATACAATTGTGTTGATTGGGCTTTCCTTTGGCCCGCGTTGGTGAAGCATGGCTTTTCGAATACTTGGATATCTTGGGTGAAGAGATGTGTCCTACATCTCCCCTCCTGGTTATGGTCAATGGGCACCTGGAGGGGGTTTTTTCCAGCCTCAGCAGAGAGTTCGTCAGGTGTGTCAGTTAGCACCGCTGGTGTTTATTATTGATGTGGATGTCCTTGCCATTATGACCAACCAGGTGGCTCTTCGTGGGAGGTTTGCGGAGTACTCGAGATGGGACTTCTCTATTCCCTTACTCCAATATGCGGATGATATCGTATACTTCATTGAGGGTAGTTTTGACGAGGCTAGGGCTATGAGCACCATGCTCGATGTCTTCAGTGAGTTATCGCAGCTAGAGATGAACACATCGAAGTCTACCTTTGTGCAGCTAGGCCTTTCTGAGTCAGAGACTGAGGGTTGCTCAAGAATCTTGGTGACTTTGCGTGAGTCTTACCATTTGTTACCTTCGTTTACCCTTGACTTATGAGAGATTGAAGCAGTCCGACTGGTTATCAGTGATTGAGAAGTTAGAGCAGAAGTTGGTGGGGTGGAAGACTTCCTATCTCTCACATGGGGGGGAGACTTGTGCTTCTTAAGGCAGTTTTGACGACAATCCCAATCTTTTTCAGTTCCACAAGGAACCTGCCGGTTGGGATTTGGAACCTTTTTGGAGTCATGTATGCAACATTTCTTTTGAGTCCTTACAATGGGTAGTCGAGAGGATTGCACCTGGTGAATTAGGAGATGGACACCTCGCCGAAGGAACAGGGTGGGCTGCGCGTCCTCAGGCTAAAGGAAATGAATAAAGCATTGTTGTTGAAGTGTATGGCGAGGCTATGGGGTCACAGCGAGGACCTCACCAGTAGACATCTTCAGAACCATTACGCCATTCGGGTACAATCGATGTTGGAGGCTTCATCTCAGCATCGCCACTCAGCATTTTGGAAGGGGATTTGCTCGATTTAGCAGGAGCTCCTGGCGCGTCTGATTATCTGTGACGGTATATCCTTTATGTTCTGGAAGGACGATTAGTGTGGGGATGGGACTCTTCCAAAGCACTTCCCTTGCCTTTTTGCCCAAGCGGGTGATAAGGAGATGTACGTGATAGACGCATGGGTGGATGGTCAGTGGATGTCGTGTCTGTCATCTTCGCAGTCGAAGCAACGGTTCGATGAATTTATGTTGATGATGGAGCAGACGGCGTCTACACTGGGTCCAACAGATAGGCGAGACCACTAGATCTGGAAGGATGACTCTTCTCCGTGAAAAAGCCTACATGTCCCTCACGAATGGTGATGAGGGAGTCATGGGGGATAGGGATAGGGACTGCAACTTGATTTGGACTCTGAGGGCACCGATGAAGATCAAGGTCTTCCTTTGGCTCCACATGCTTGGTCGATGATGACTAAGGCAAGGAGATCCTCCTTCATCCCAGACGGTGACACCATGTGCTCTATGTGTGCCATTGAGGAGGAAGATCTAGACCATTTGTTCTAGTCATGTGCTCGGGCAAGTGAGATTTGGTCGGAGATGGATATTTCATGGGTGGACCCTTCCTCTCATGCAAATTTTTGGAACTCCCTCGTGGCGAATTAGTTCAGATCAATGGTGGAGTTGTTGCACCCACTTACTATGATCTAGGCAATTTGGCTCTCACGTAATGGGCTTATTTTTTGCTCACGTAGATTTTATGTTGAGAATGTTATCCATTTAGCTAGATCTCTCCTCGAGACCTACTTAATGTAAGTTTTCATGTAACCCTTCCAGCTTAATAAAAGCTTGGGGCGGACACCTCCCGAGTGTTTCCCCCTTTTTGACTCAAAAAAAACCAAACAATGAGGAATAATCAACATTTTTACGCCAACTCCTTGTAAAAAAATATGTTAACATGAATCGAGGGTAAAGACAGAGAAAGTATGTTAGGTTTTAGTCAGAACAATCTTCCACATGAAGAATCCGAGAAAAAAAAGGATTTACTTTGGGTAATGGTGTTAGTGGAGGTGGTACTTGTCGATGTAATTTGAATATGAGAGAACAAAAAATATAAGTATAATAAATTCTGACCACATACACACACGCACACACCCACTCCTATCAAGCTGCACTCATTGCCATGCTGGAAATTGGGGTCAGGATATTTCTGATAAATTGTTTAGGTGTGCATCATTCAAAAGAATAAAAAACCTGAAAATAAAAGAAAGAGCGCAAACTAAATTGTTAGAATACTCAGATGATTTATTCCATAGAGCCCTCGGGTCTCTTATATAGGGAGAGAGCCCTTGGGTAAATTACATGAGAGATACATAAAGAAACTGAAATAATAAATAACATAGAAGACGAACAGCTATCTCTACACTCCCCCTCAAGATGGAGCATAGATATCTATCATGCTCAGCTTGGAAGAACATCTCTGGAAAGGTCCTCTGAGTAAAGGCTTAGTGAATATGTCCGCTGTTTGGTCCTCTGAACTGACGTGAGACGTGGAGATGAAGCCCTTCTGAATCATGTCCCTAGTGTAATGACAATCCACCTCGATGTGTTTTGTTCTTTCATGGAAGACTGGATTGTTGGCAATAAATAATGCTGCCTGATTATCACATTGAAGGTTCATAGGCAAAGGAACATCAACATTCAGATCTTCTAAGACTGCTTTAACCCACATCATTTCTGTGCATGCCTGTGCCATGGCTCTGTACTCGGATTCGGCACTGGATCTAGCCACAACAGTCTGCTTCTTGCTTTTCCAAGAAACTAAAGAGCTACCTATGAAGATAGCAAATCCAGAAGTAGACTTACGATCCCGTGGACATCCTGCATAATCTGCATCTGCACAGGCTGAAATAGACAGATCTGTACCTTTCTTGAATAGCACCCCTGTGCCTGGGGAAGACTTCAGATATCTCAATATCATGTACAAGGCATCCATATGTACTTGCCTCGGCTGCTCCACGAATTGACTCACCCGGTTTACTGCAAGGGCAATATCCGGTCGAGTTATTATAAGAGTTTACCCACCATCTCTCTGTACCTTCTCTTATCCACCTCCTCGGTATCATCATCGTACAGCTTCATACTCGGGTCCATAGGTGTACTTGAAGGTCTGCATATAGTCATTCCTGTTTCAACTAGCAAATCTGTGACATATTTTCTTTGAGTCATCACCATTCCTTGTGCATTTCTTGCAAATTCTATCCCCAGAAAATATCGTATTGTGCCTAGATCCTTTGTAATGAACTGGCTGCCCAACATAGACTTGGCTATCTCAACCCCCTGTGCATCATCTCCGGTAACCAATATGTCATCAACATGAACCATAACAACAATGGTACCTCTAGGGGTCTTCCGGACGAACAATGAGTGGTCCGCATTTGATCTTCTGAACCCTTGTCGTTCAATAAGCTGGGAGAGCTTCTGAAACCATGCTCGAGGACTCTGTTTAAGGCCATAGATAGCCTTATGAAGTCTACACACCTTCTGAGTCTCCCCCTCAGCAGCAAACCCGGGTGGCTGCTGCATGTAGACTTCCTCCTGGAGATCACCATACAAGAAAGCATTCTTAACATCAAGCTGGAATATGGTCCAGTCACGTACCACTGCAACCGATAGAAGGATGCGAAGGGTAGAGTGTCTCGCCACCGGTGAAAAGGTGTCCAAATAATCTACCCCATATGTCTGTGTAAAGCCTCTTGCTACGAGCCTGGCCTTGTATCTGTCAAGACGACCATCTGCATGATATTTGACCGTAAATACCCACTTGCAACTCACCACAGATGCACCTGGAGGAATAGGGACAAGAGACCAAGTCCCTCTAGATTGCAAGGCACGCATCTCCTCTTCCATTGCTAGACGCCAGCATTCAGTCTTCATGGCATCCTGATATGTTCGTGGAATCTCTACTGACGATACAGCAGCGGCAAACTTCTGGAAATCCCCAGTGAGACGATGAAAGGAGACATGAGAGGCCAGGGGATATGAGGCACACTGTCTTCGCTGCTTCCTATGAGCAATAGGCCGGTCCAAGTCATCCAAAACAGTGCTGACCGGGTGGTCCTCCTCCTGTGGTGAAGGCTCCTGCACAAGCGCATTATTTAACCCATCATTAGTGTTAACATCAGAACATACCTTAGGTGTGCTGGATGGTTGACCCGCAGTTTGAGCAGGGCCTGTCCGTCTCGTGTAGAACTTACTGAAAGGGACAACTGGGGGTGGTGGCGGGGGTGGTGGTGGTGGTGGTGATGTTGGTGTTGGTGGAGTAGAAGATGGACCCAGGCTTGGAGGTGGTGGAACATAGACATTGGAATCTGATGATGTGGAGGGAACCAATCTGTCACCTGCAGGGGAGAAGTACATGACAGGTTCGAAAAATGTAACATCTGCACTCACATAGTACTTGTCATGGACAGGGTCATAGCAACGGTAACCTTTCTGTGTCCTGGAGTAACCCACAAAAACACACTTGATAGCCCTTGGGGATAGCTTATCAAGCCCTGGAGAGAAGCGGTGAACAAAAGCAACAGTGCCAAAAACCCGAGGTGTCAGTGTAAACAAGTCTCTGTCAGGAAAAAGAACAGAGATTGGAGACTTTTCCCCCAAGAACAGTTGTAGGCATTCGATTGACCAGATAACACGCTGTAAGTATAGCATCCCCCCAAAAGGTTAATGGAGCACAACTCTGGATCAGTAATGTGCGAGCAATATCAAGAAAGTGTCGATGTTTTCGTTCGGCAACCCATTTTGTTGAGAGGTGTAGGCACATGTGGTTTGGTGAACAATGCCTTTAGATGAAAGGAAGCTAGCAAGAGAGCGAGTGCAGAACTCCAATGCATTGTCAGTACGCACATACTTAACAGTAGATGAAAAAACATTCTGGACTTCATTAATTAGATTTTGAAGAACATTTCCTGCTTCAGATTTATTTTTAAGAAGAAAAGTCCACGACACTCTAGAGAAATCATCAACCACAACTAAATAGAACCTGTGCCCCTGATGATCCGGGACACGACTTGGACCCCAAATATCTGTGAAATAATTCAAACGGGGAGCTACTGCTCCGACTCTGACGACCGGGGAAGCTAGACAAATGGTGCTTCCCTAACTGACATGCTTCACAACGAAAAGAGGAACTCGGAGAGATCTGAGGCAGGAGGTGACGCATCTTCTGTAGCGGCAGATGACCGAACCGGAGATGCCAGGTGTACGGGGAGACGGAGGCCTGGGAATGCAAGGAGACGCCAGCATAAGAGTTACGAACAAGACAATAGAGGCCATTGTGCTCAGAACCACAGCCAATCACCCTGCCCGTTAGTATGTCCTGAAAAATAACAGACGATGGATCAAAAATAGCACGACAGTGCAAATCACGTGTAATCTGGCTAATAGATAAGAGGTTCATAGAAAATTCTGGAGCATGTAGCACATTCTGTAAGTGCGTGGAGGGTAGCAAATCCGTCTCCCCCTGACCGATGATAGGAGAATGAGTGCCATCAGCAATGAGTACAGAGCGGCCTGGCTGAACAGCTCGGTAGGACTGCAGAATATCTTTGTCACGGCATAGATGATGGGTAGCTCCAGAGTCGACAATCCATCCTGTGAGGTCATGACTATGAAATGAAACTGAAGGACTACCTGAGGCACTGGCTGAGGCAGATGTACTAGCTGACGCCGAAGCCGCAACATCAGAAACGTCTGCACCTTCTGATGATGATTGTGGCATAATATCACGAAGTCGTGCCACCAACTCTTCGAACCTGTGATCTGGAGTAGATGCTGGTGGACCCTGAACATGATCAGCTACTCGTGCAGAGGGAGGAAAACCATGCTTGGAATAGCATGTATCCTCTGAATGACCGGTACGGCGACAGAATGAGCACGTAGATCGTATGCGACCTCCGCGGCCACGTCCACCACTTCCCCTACCACGAAACGAGGACGAACCACCACGTCCCCTGGAAACTGCCATTGCTGACTGAGTCGCAGTCGCTGTGTTGGACGGAACGGATATGCGACTGAGCCTCCTGTATACCTCTTCCATCGGTGGGATGGTGGCATCTGCTAGGATCTGAGCGCGTGCTGCCTCGTACTCCGGATCTAGGGCAGCGAGTAGTACGCCAACCATAGTGGCGTTACGGAACGTCTTCTGTTGTTCCGGTGTGGCTGTAAGGGGAATGGTGCTATAGAGCTTCTCGAACATGCCACGAAGCGACGTGTACAGGGAATGAAGAGGCTTCCCATTCTGCTTCGTGGTAAATATATCATGCTGCAACTGGAGCATCTTCGTCTCGTTGCGTACCTGAGAGTACGTCATCGCCAAAATATCCCGCATCGCCTTAGCGGTGGGCTGGTGAAGGACATCATTCGCTATCTCCGTCGTAAGCGTACCTGAGAGCCACACCTCGGCGTATGCATCATCAGCCTCCCATGAGGCATAGATCCCTGTCTTCTCCGGCGGTTCATCCTCGGTAAGAATATGCTTCTTACCACACGACTTCATGAGACTGAGGAACTGCATCGCCCACAGTTCGTAGTTTGTCCCGTCCATTTTGACGATTGGTGCCGAACCTTTGAAGGCACCTATGGCGGGCATATCGAGCTTCTGATCTGACATAATGCCGGAGAAGAACAGCTACTGATAGACGAAGAAAAGAAGTGTCTACCAAGACCTTGTAGGATTCAAGTGCATAGGTAGACGATTATGCACTTGAATCGAGCATGACGCCGAGTGCTAGGGAGAAGATGGCACCCCGGCCACGAGTAGAGGCGTTGGAAGCCTCTACTTGAAGATGACGGTGGCTAAGGGGGTGCCCGGCGTTGGGGAGGGCGGCGCTGGGAGGGGCCGGCGAAGGAGATGGGGCCGAGGAGAGGGGCTGGGCGGCGCTGGGGAACCCGGCGCTGGGAGGAGGCGACGCTGGGGACGACCCGGCGAAGGAGGGGAGGCGGCGGCGGGGTTCTCGGGGCCCGGGAAGGGGGGCGGCGAAACCCTAGCCGGCGGCGGTGTAGAGAGAGAGAGAGGGGGGGCGGCGGTGGAGAACCCTAGGTTAGGGTTATGGCTCTGATACCATGTTAGAATACTCAGATGATTTATTCCATAGAGCCCTCGGGTCTCTTATATAGGGAGAGAGCCCTTGGGTAAATTACATGAGAGATACATAAAGAAACTGAAATAATAAATAACATAGAAGACGAACAGCTATCTCTACATAAATCAAGAAGAGGGAGGACAGAGCAGTAAAATTTAGGCCATATCTGGATGAGAAAGAAACCAAAGATTATGTTTGCGTCTCAAGAGTAAGCACCAGATTATCCCTCCAAGAGTAACTTCTCTTAGACAAATCCCATGAAATGGCACATTCAAATATCCTACAAATCATACATTTTCTATTATCAAACAAAATTGTTCAGCAACCATGACATGGATATATTCTCAAACAATCAAACAACACACAATAGCATCACCATTCATCGAATATAACGTGTCACATAACAGGAAAACTTATTCCACGGCTTTTCACATTTAAAAACATATAAAATCCAAACAATCAAACAGCAAACAATAAATCAATCATTTACCACAATGTTCTACATTAAAAAATAAACAATAATCCCCAAAAAAACTCCAATGAAGAATAAATAACACAATCATTCATCTTGTATAAAAGGCCATGTTATTGTTTGTCCTACAATCAATCATTCCCATGAAGTAAAAGTTCAATGTGTAGTTCTGTGGTTTTTCACTATTCAGCTTGAGAATACCCTGAGCATATACTCAGAATGAATTGCTTGCTCGAGATCTCAGGCTCAGAATCATATAAAAGTTGCCGAATAAAATTACAAACAACCGCCCATGTCTCTCAAATAAATTGGTAGTATTTTTCCTTTCCTATTTTTAAAAGAGTCCAATCTGTGAATTTGAGAAAAATAACTATGTATCAGACCATCAGTCTAGGTACAAAGATCTTGTCTTGGCATTTGACAGAACTGGAACTAAAGCACTTCAAGGCGCGTTTATTTCACAGGATTCATATTTTAAAAACTTTAATTCTAGAATTCTATAATAAATTACATGACGGAAAGTTAGACTGATATTATCTTTTCAGAATTTATCGGATTGAAAATCCCTGAATATCTTATAATGGCATTTGGATTAGATTAAGAACTTATATCGTCATGATCATTACTTGACTTCAAGTGGTTATAATTTTACCAAGTGTCATTTGACAATTTTACGGTTTGCATCAGAATGACCTCGACATAATAAAAATCCCTAAATGCTTATGAATTACCTAAATCCAGCAAAATGAGGAAGGACAAGAACATCACATGCCAACAATTTTATCTTCGGAAGGTCATGTACTTAACATGTTAGCGCTGACCCTGCAAAACTACCACCTTACCTAGCACGCCCCCTTAAGGACAACAACCAAACCAGATATTACCCAACAGACCCGCCTACAAAAAAGAGGAGATTCCAAGAAGCCAAATTAGGCTAACATGTTACCATCTAGAATTGTAATGTGGCACTTAAAACGGTCATCAGCCAGCCAATCTCCTTGTCTAATCCCCATCCCATCTACACTCTGTTTTTACCTTGCTTGACTCATCCATGGGTACCAAGGCTAAAAGAAAGCATCCCTATTTGATTCCCTACTGCAGGGGTGCTTGGAGTATCCTTCCTGATTACCTTTAAACATGTCATCAATGGGCATGTTTTCATGTTACAAATCATCGCTGCTTTGAGACGAGAAAGGAAAAGACGGTTTGGTCCCTTCAAGAAATGGTTTCTGCCTATCCTAATTTAAGAAAGAAAATATTCAGCACGAGGCTATGTAAACGATCATAAAAACTTTCAGCTTGAAAAACTAGAATAACCGATTTTAAATATGAAAAAAGAATAATCAGTTTACTCTTTCAAAATAGAAGATGGATTTCTTGGGTACAAACTCCACACTCGGACTGTCACTTTGATAACATGTGGAGAACGAATAAGAGTGAAATAAAATGAATTTATTCATGGTATAGGGTTTCTTATATAGGTGATACACTAGAACCCAATAGGCGACAAGTACAAAATAGTCCCCGTAGGGTTACAAATAGAATAGAGTATCGAAATAAACTAAAATAGAAAACTACATTACTTTGCCAATAACGTCAAAATAGTACAAAAACTCAAATCACGAACAATAAATTTCACATCTTAACTTTTTATGAGTATTAATGACAAACAAATTAGTAATAAAGCCAACATCCAAGCTTCCACTTCAATACACAAGACCCGGATTCCACGCATAAAGCTCGGATAATTGAGCATAGGATCTAAAGCTTTAAAACATGTATATGTGACATTGAAGAGAATAGAAGAGTATGGAGAGCAATTCTATCTAATACCCTACAAAAACTCAAAAAATTGAAGGACCCGTGTCGTAAACATGGGATTAAAAAACGCGCCTCGAGGCGGTCGAGGCGTACGCCTCGAGGTAAGGCGGTCCTTTTTAGCCTCGAGGCGTGCGCCTCGGCCTTGTCCAGTGAGGCGTGCGCCTCAGGTGGCTGAGGCGGTCAAGGTATTTTCCGAGGCGTTTTTGCTTTTTCGAAGTATTTTTTATAATTTATTGGTTTACATGGTTGTTTGAGAAGCTTATAAATATATACTTGTTTAGGATAATTATTATACAAGTTAAATGCCTAAATCTAATGTTTCTTTCGTGCCCATAACTTCATATTTACTATTAATTATGTCTAATTATTTCAGCAAAATGCTTCATATTTACTATTAACTATGTCTACCTATTTCAGTTCATATTTACTATTAATTATGTCTAACTATTAATTATGCCTAAATCGATGTTTCTTTCGTGCCCAAAATAGAAGGATCCATATACCCGAATACAAATAGAATCGCTCTTGAAATTTTTCGTCGGGGGTGAAGCCCCCACACCCCCGCAAGGGGGCGCACCTGCTCCCCCCTAGATCCCCCCCCCCCTCCAGGCTCGGTAACCGGGCAACGAGACCCCTATCTTGTTGGGGTATGGTACGTCAGGAGGGGTGCATACACAATTCTTCAACAATAATGGTCAGATGGTTAGGATGTAAAAAACAATCAACATATTTTCCCAACATCTTTACAAATTATAACAAATACTCCCCCAATTTTAACTACAACCAGCAATGGCAGCAATTATTCCTAAAGCAACCCAAATAATTTACATCTCAGTTTATCCCACAGTTTCAATCAGAAAAAAAAAACAACTAACCCCTCACAGCAACCAGTACACCCCTCAAAACCCACACATCCAACCAAATTAACCCCAGGACTCCATAACCCATGTGAGATAGGATGCCCATGCTGATATCTTAAAAAAAACTATATAATAATTCATCGGCAGGACAAAAACTAGTCCGCCTGAAACAGGCTGTGAGAAAAGGTTCGACAGTGAAAGCAAAAACTCAATGTGGGGGAACTTTCCTTTTTTCAAAAAGCATTGTTGTGAAAATTTTGAGAATGGAGGATAAATAGATACTAATGTCTGGAATTGGGAAAAACAAGAACCAATTGATCTTCATTGCATTAAGACCAATCGGAGCAGATAAATTGGGACAGAAATTTCACAATAAGTAATACCTTATTCTTCATGTCATAATAGTATTTTTTTCCATCATCAGTTACTACCAACGCCCAATCTGTACCAGGTAATTTCTCCCTGTGCATAAAAAGAAAGAAAGATAATAAGGATGTATACATAGCCAAAAATATATTTTTTTGAGACAAACAAAAAATATTGAGCATGTAAAAGTTCAGTACAGTATATAAAAATGAATATCTCAATTATACTCTGCAGACATTGCATAACATAAATGTATGTATTACAAAACGAAACAATAAAAAAACTAATTAAAGAACATCCATATACTATCAGCAGGTTAGAATTCGTCTAGATAACAAGAAAAAACAACGCATTCAAATGTATGGATGAAACTGGAACGCTGCAAATCACCCCCACCCCTCTCTCTTGGATATGCCATCCATGTACCTCCATTCGATCTTTGTGTACATCTGGAGATGTAACATGTTGGATAGAGAAGTTCGGGCATGCCTCAGTTTGCCAAAGGCTTAAGTTGATCTTAGATGCATTAAAAAACCTTCACAGATATACATTTTTTTCAAAAGATAAAAGGATGATGAGCAGAGGTTAGTAATTGTTCCAGAAGACTTATTGCAGCAATCGAACGATTATGGAAGATGATTACATCTCACCATCCCAGTTTCCCTAAATGTCAGATGTTAACTCAATTACATTCTCAATGTATAGTATGTCTCAAAGTTTTTAAAGAACATGATGCAGTCCAATGAGGTTTTATGCATATGAGGCGAGGCATAAGCCTCAAGGTGGTCAAGGTGTAAGCATCGATTTTTTTAGAGAGAATTCAGAATAAGGGCAAATCTATGTTGTAATGAAATGATGACAACGTTAAGTTTGTTAAAAACGTAATTCCACACTAGTAAACGATAGAACATAATAACATATAAGTAACTGAAGCACGGAAGTTATTGATACTGATATCAAACATAGGTTTAAAACCCACTTCCACAAGCGTTTACTATATGATAACCGTGAACCATCCAATATATAACTATATATGATTGAATCATCTCCAAGTATTTAGACTTTATAGCTTAAACATCCAATACGTTAGAATATTTGAGCCAATCCAAGATTCCAGACTCCCATGAAGCACATCCCATTCTGTAGCGCATCCAATTAACTCCATGATTTTAGTAAGACAACCAAATAAATTGGACTATCAGACCTTAAAGCATCCAAAGCTCCACATAAATCACTTGTGAATATTAGGGATACAGTGAAAAACAAACAATCTATGAAATCACAAAATAGAAACCAAACAAAAGATATTTGGGATACCACAAAATTTGATGCCTACTACAAAAGAGCCTAGTTATCACATGATAAATTTGTCAGGTATTTGTCTTGTTTTTAGATCACAGCGGAAAACTTTTATACATTTTCTTTCAATCATTACATGTAATGCAGAAGCTGTTTGATTTCATTGTTTGATTTCATCGTTTGATATTTTGTATAAATAAAGGAAAAAGGTTTTAGCCGTATTCAATGGTCAATGGCTCCGTATTGTCATTTCAGGTAGAACAAAAATCTATTGATTCAGGCATAGTAATTAAGTGGACAAAATCATTAGCAGTGGTTGTACTTGCATCATAATCTTTATTTTTTAGTAAATGAGAACGATATGTCTTTAGGGATAATTACACCCATAACCCTGAGTAATTTCTCAATATCAATCATAACCCTACATAATCGCGAATTACATGGGAAACCCCGAGTAGTCACTCCGTCTCACACTCATGACCCTCCGTTAGTTTTCTCCTTAACCCAACCATACTATTGGGTTAATCTAACCCCTAACCTATCCAACGGCTGCTAATTTTAAAAAAAAAATAAAAACCTTGTCCTGATCCCCTTCCCTTCTTCCTCCTCCATCCCTCGCCGGCAGCCACCCACTCCGAAGTCCGCCCGCTTACGTCGGCAAATCCCAACCTCCCTTCCCAGCCCCGACCTGCAAAGGCTCCCCGCATCCCCCGTCTCCCGCAACCTGTAGCTCCCTCCCCCCTCGGTCTCCCGCAACCTGTAGCCCCCCTGGTGGGTTGCCGGTCTCCTGCAATGTCGGCGTGGTCAACCCACACCTTCTCCATGTCGTCCAAATGTTGGATGCCCACTACGCCGAGCTCTTCCTTCAGGAGTTCCGGAATGGAACATGCGATTTCGACGAGTCCACAAGATGAAGAAATCAGCTTCTGTAACCAATGCCATCTTCAATGCCAAGCACTTGGCATCCGTGTGCACTACAGGGGTCGACGTCTGGGGGGATCGAGATGGTGCAGTGGGCGGGGGGGCATCTAGCTGGTGTGGTGGGCCGGGAGGTGGGGACTCCGAGGCGACGCAGCCTTGCAGGTACCGGGGGGCGGAGGATTAGGAGGGGGAGGGTGGACGGTTGACGAAGGGGTCGGGGGGCTTGAGGGAGGTTGACGCTGGGGAGGGGGGGCAATCTTGCAGGTACGGGGGGCGGAGGATTGGGAGGGGGAGGGTGGACGGTCGACGCAGGGGCCGGGGGGCTTGAGGGAGGTCGACGCCGGGGAGGGGGCGAGAGCAGCACGTGGTCGGGGATGGAACGCGGGGGCCGGGAGCAGGTGATGAGCCGCAGGGAGGAAGCTCGCGGCGGAGGAGAAACTCAGCCCGCGGATGAGGGGGGAGGGAGAAGGATGGCATGGCTTGTAAATAAGAATGGAATATTAGGGATATTTTTGTATTTTTTTAACGGAATCTGTCAAACATAACGCTCATCCCAAACGGAACATGACACAGGGGTATGTCATGTAAGAGTTAAGCATTACTCAGGGTTTCCGTATAATTCGCGATTATGCAGGGTTATGATTGATATTGAGGAATTACTGAGGGTTATGGGTGTAATTATCCCATGTCTTTATTATTTTGACCAGGATTGAGTGGTCTAAGAATCAAGCTCAAGAGAAAAAAGCAACCACAGGTAAAACAGCACAGCACATAAGCCATTTAACCTTACTCGAGTGAGGAATACGCCTTTGTTACACCTCGGTACCTCGATGCATTGGCAACGCCTCGCAAAAGACGAGGCACGCACCTCACATCAGAGGCATGAGGCATACGCCTTGAAGTAAAATAGATGTACCTCACACCGAAACAGATACTCACCACCTTGCGGCATTTTTTCAAACTATGGGCCTTGACCTACAGACAACCTTATTGCGGTGAAACTAAGATGATTCAACTCATCACAAGCGGCATGTACCGCTTCACCCTTCTAAAATAAACCAATCTATTCCCATCTTTTTTAGCTTTCCTGAAATTGTGTCAGAAGTGTCATAGGACAACACATCCGACCAAAGAATATCAAACCTGCTCCAAATTTATCCAAATTTCCATCGCAAAGGAACAGGAAAAAAAGATGCTCAATGTCCTCTCCCTCATCAACGCAAAGAGGGTAGCAACGATCAATCCGAGATCCCAAAGAAGCTAAAAGATTTTGTTACCAACTGTTTTCATCAAAAAAAACTAGAGGACCTCAACCTTGATTGGGGCTTTGGTTTTACCAAAAGTATTTATAGTCACGCTGTGTACTAGGGTCAATTGCCACGGGCATATTGATCAGCTTCTTCTAGACAGTTAATATGAAGTATTTATGTCCCCTTCTAAATCCAACCATCTCATGCACTAATGATGTCTGAATCCAAAGGATCAAGAGAGAGGAACACAAGGTGATAGGGAAGAGGAATGAGTAAATTTTGGAGTGCGTGAGCAGGGAACGTGAGAGGAACCAGAATGAGGGTGAAGGTTGGAAGAGAGTGTGGCATAGGAGATGTGACAAAAAAAGCAGGAGATTGCATGGAGAGGAGCACCACCTCTACCAATGTTGTTTGCTCTCCCAGTACAAGCAATATTTACACCTTGGTTAGGTCCATTGCGGTATTTGATACAATAACAATAATGTGAAAGGAACCTCCAAAGTATTATTAGCTCTTTATATCAAATTTAATGACTAAGGGAATATTTGCATACAAATACAGGATTTTCCTTCATATAAAGTGCGGATCTGAAATAAATTAAAAGTCAAACCACGGGAGACATCATGTTAAGTACTCTGAATAAAAAAAGGAAAAAAATCACAGTTATGACGTGCTATCGACAAAAATTAAGTACTATCTCAGGATGGCATCAATATTATTTTTTTAAAAAAAAGAAAGTGACCATATCTTGCACTTAAACATCAAGGGATTTTTACCAGGTAGACCCTATAAACTTGGTCAATTACCTCCACGACCTTTGAAACAACCTAATTCCCCCTTCGACCCCATAAACTTGCCAACTCTTACCCCATAAACCATGCGGTTAATCTGTTTGAAGCGTGTGGGGGTTCTTGAAGTAAATTACAAGGTCGATGGGGTAATTATGTTGTGCAAAAGGTCGTAGAGGTAATTTAAAAAGTTTAAAGGGTCTGCTGGGTAAAAATCCTAAAAATCAATGGCAAACATAATTCCCATAAATAACTCAACTGAACATTGTGATAATTTGGCAAGCGCCACATAAAACAATGAAATAGCTCCCACAAAGAATGTCAAACAAGAAGGAAGCTGAAAGAGGACAAGATTGGTAGAACAATCGAGCATAGAATAAATACAGCATCATATACTATTAGGGTAAATTACAAAAAAGGGCCCCAACTATACCTCGATCACCAATTAGATTAGAGGCATCATTTTTGAATTTTAACAAATAGGATCTGAACTTTCAACTTAAGGGTTTAACGTCGACATATAAAGGTCTCCGGAGCTCATGGAAGCATGTATTTGAGATAAAAATATAAGATAAGGCCCCTCTTTGTTACAATTGAAAAATAAGGCCCCTAATTGGGAATCGAGGTATAGTTGAGACTATTTTTTTGTAATTTACCCGATTTATTCCCAACAAAAAGATAAGAAAAAATATGGATATTTGACTTGATATTAATATTTACAGACATAAGATACCGTACAGAATTCCATTAAGCATACCATGAAACTGGTGTCGGTTGAGCAGTGACCTTATCTGCCTGAAAATATGCGGACGATAACGGACATATCATAGAGAATATTTCTCTTAAATTATTGTACAAATAGTGTTCCCAAAAGTAGAAATTGTTATAAATGCATTACCTCCACAATAAAACAAGCAGGTTTTTCATATGTTGACTCCCCGGTGACCGAATTGTAGTAATATATGGCACCCGTGTCAGTCTTATGTGCAGTCCAGACGTCTGCATCTATCTTCTTAGATGCTTCACTATGGACAGAGTCTGAAGATTGCTTTTCATGATCTGAAGAGTTTCAATGTCTATTAATACAAGAAATACAAACAAATGAACAAGAAATAAATATGCATAACCACAAGACAGAAAATACCACTGCCTGTGGGAGGTGATTTTGCTGTTGAAATGCCTTGGCCTGGCCCAGACTTACAATGGTGACCGGTGGAGACACCGTTGGTGCTACCATTACGGGAACACCAGGTGGATGCAGGATGGTGAATGGAGGCACACTGCGCATGGGCAATGGATAAGAAGCCGGTGGTGGTCCTGAATAAGGAACAAATGGTGGTCGTGGCATGCCTCCAATTTGTGGCAACCAATGAGGTTGAGAAGGAGCGACTGCAGGGTACGAGGAATGATGTTGATTCATTTGTTGTGGGGCATTTTGCATGATCGGTTGAAAAGAACCCGAACTTGAAGGAGGAGACATGACTATTTTTTGCAATGTACCAGATGCTTCAACTGATGATGGCAGAAGAGTTACAGCAGGAGTTGGCAAAACACATGCAGGTAAAGCATTCTGCATTACCGTGTTCCTGGGAGCTCCAGGAGGCCTGGAAAATGTTGGACCGCCCGGAGGTAATAAAGTTGTAGGATTCAAATTACCCGCGGCTACAGGAGTAGAATTCAAGCCGCTGCTAAGATGACCTTGCCCGGGCTGAGATGGCATTAATGAGGCAGAAGCATTCTGTGCAACACCACGATGCTTTGTAAACATGGAAATAGATACTACCAAAAAATTTCTCAACCCTTAAATCGTAATCTATGGCTTTCAATGAAAAATTTATAACCATTAATAAAGTGTTTTTCTTTGCTTTTTCTCAAATGATGTAACATACCGCACCAGATGACATGTCTTTTCTTTCTGTCATCACTGGCTGGGAGTTCCCTGCAGCAGGAAAACTTGGAGCTGAGGCCTGTCCTTTTACCAAGGAATGAGGCAACTGGCTGGGAGCGGCGAGATTTTCAGAGACAGCTCTGGCAACATTAGGATTGGATCCTAGAGGTTGCATGGAGGGAGAAGAATGTGAGGAGGACGTGGATGCCTGTGAAGATAGCATTTCCCCCCTTGGAAAAGCCTGGTTTTGCACCTTAAATAATATATAAAAGGTAAAAATGTAAATTTCAAGTTGTGTCCTACCAAAACTACAATTTGACTGCAACAAAATAAAAGCGCATGAGAATTACAATTACAGGTTGAAACTGCTGACCAGGAGCGGGAATAGGACTAGCATGTGAAATAATGTTGTATGAGAAAGATGGCCTCATAGCAATAGGGAGCCCGGGAACAGGAGGTTGAAGAGCAGCTGGAGACACTCGATTAGTCAGATTTGGAGTCTGCATTAAGGAAAGAAATGAGGAACTTCCAAACGAATTGAAGTGAATGAATAAAAGGGATAAGAGATTGA
>JAZKJV010004047.1:0-374499 GCA_037367405.1 Ottelia alismoides | reverse complement strand
TCAAGTGTTGTTGTAAATATTAGAGATTTCTATGGAATAATGTAATCTCATAAGATTAAATAAGATTCCCACCATCTCCCATTATGAAAGGGTTAAGCAATCTCCTTTCCAATTTCTCCAAGTTTGATTTATTTAATTTTTGGACTAAATTATATTGATTTATCAATATATATATATTTAATCTAAATTAAATTAATTTTTGTTGTGTTTTTCCAACAAAATCTTGGCCATTGAAAGAAGCACAAATCAATCCCATCCATTGATTTTGTGTAGTCCATGGATTGTGATATATGGACTCCCAAAACCTTATATAAGAAGAGGCACCTCTTGCTCTTCTAATTTACAACAAATCTATATGTTCTCTCTCTCATTCTCTACACACCCTCTCTCTCTCTTATGGACCTCCACCATGGAGCCCTAAAGAGAGACGATCTCGTGCAACGTTGTCGTTATGATGCCAGACTGTTTGCCCGTAAATCTCCGTCTCCTTCAGTGTGCCCCGCTCGTGAAGAAGACGTTGGATCTCATGTGAAGATATCAGGAGATTCATTTCTTGGATCATCAACATGGATTGCGAGAAGCACACGTTTCATAAACGTGCATGCAAGCGTCTCCTCTATCGGATCGGACTTGAGACAGGAGGTCTCTTCATTTTAGAGACTCGATCGTAACCACACTTCAAGAGTTAACCCTAATACTTGTTTTTGGTTTAGATGAAATGATCCGAGAAGTGGTCTTGGACCATGTGGTTTCATCGAATGGAAAATTTTAATTTCTGCTGCCTCGAGCGACTAGTACGACTAGTCGCTCCTGATCGCATACGATGCGATCCTCACGCTTCCGTGATGCGCTTAAGGATCTTCCTATATTCTTAACCCCTCCTCCCGATCCCTCCGCCACCTCACGCAAAGCCCCCAACCCACCCCCTTGGTCCCCATGGAGCGACTCCCCCCTCTGCGTTCACGCAAAGCCCCCTAGCCCCAACCCCACCCCCCTGACCTTGAGCACGCGACTCCCCTACCCCCCGAGCACACCACCCCCACCGCCTCACGCAAAGCCCCCCCCCCCCCCCCCCCCCCACACCCTCCCCAACCGCCCCCTGGAGCCTTGCCCCCACACCCCCTCGTGCGCACCAACACCCCCTCATCCCCTATCGAGCGGCTCCCCCCTACTTCGAGCCCCAAACACCAAGCCCAATCCCTGCCCGCTAGTCTAGCCCCAACCTCCCCTAGCCCCTTGTCTCTCCCTAATGCAGCATTGTCCCCTCGCCACCATTGCCTCCACCCACCCCCATCCTGCGCCTGTGAGCCCCGAATCTACCAAGAAGCACCCCTCCTCCTTGCGGTCCACCACCACCGCCTGCTTGGAATCCCCTTCCACGCCCACAACTCCTGCTTCTCCCTCTCACCCACCTCTTGTCCGTAGATGCCACTGATTTTTATTTTTCTTATTTCTCTAAAAGTAGTTGGAAGATCATGGGTTAAATTAACCTAATGATATGGTTGGGTTAACAGAAAAATTAATGGAGGGTTATGGATACGAGACGGACTGACTATTTGGGATTTGTTGTGTAATTCACGATTAAGCATGGCCATGATTGTATTGCAGAATTACTTAGGGTTATGGGTGTAAAATAGTTATGTATACATATACATGTACTATATATAGAGAGAGAAAGAGAGAAGTGATTAAGTACATCCATGAGATGTTACGCTCCGTGCCCCTTTGCTACACGTCGATCGAGCATTCCACGAAATTTACCATTCTCGCATTAATTCCTCTCTCTCTCCTATAAGTAATTTGTGTATCTTTTATTATTACCTGAACACGATACTTCTATCACAAAAATGTATAGTCCTATTTCCTGCTATGCTATACATTACCAATATATTATCATTTATACTATTCTCTCTACTCTAAGTTCTCATTCTCTTTATTTATAATGAGTAAATAATTCATTCTGTTTCGCTTAATGCTTTGCTATCACTATTTATAATGTAGATAAAAATATTTTTCATATGTATGATTCAAAAAAATTATACTAATATCAAGTAACGTGGCAAAATATATGATTTATTATATGATTATAGAATATTAAGGACAATATATGTAAATGTATTATATACAATACAATCTTTATGAATTTAAACATTGTCCATAAATAATTTTTAACTGTAAAACACATCTATTTTTAATAATTCATTTCAATTTGGTCACACACGCATCTGTATCAATATTAAACTTAAAGTTGAAAGGATAGAAGTTAATATAGTAGTTAATAATAAATTTAAAATAGAAAGGATAGATGTAAATATATAGTAGTTAATAATTGAAAATGTAACTATTATTGCTAGAGAGGATAAGAAAGAATGTAATGTAGAGAATATGACGGAGAGATGTGTTACTTTCATAAAGAGAGGAGCCTAAAATTTAAAATGAAAATAAAAAACTTAACATTAATTGTAAGTGAGATATGGAATTGTAACAAGGAAATTGGAGAGATAGAAAGGGTGTGGATATAAATTTACACAGGTTCGTTACATGCCAGATGGGGCTGATTTCCACAATTCTATGATCAGTAAAAAATGATTTTCCATATGGAGGTCGTAGGAGTCTCAGTTTCTTAGGAAACTTGAATGACATAATATATGAATATAGTTATGAATTTTTATGGACTCATTTAAAAAAATATGGAAATGAGGGGTGAGGGAAGTTAGCTCCCCCCAGGGGGCTACTCCAATTCACTACAAGAAAATATAGTTTTTACGACTAAGCGCTTGCGACCACACTCAGTGGGTATGTAGTCCCAAGTCATACTATGACTCATTTGCGACTACTCAGCCACCACATGTAGTCGCAAGTTTTTTTTGCGCCGAATGTGCGACCACAATGTGGTCACAATGTGGTAGGGAAATTTGGGAAACTTTACACAGGCCCTCACCATTCTAAACCCGAACTTTTAATACCCCCTTCCAAACCCGCACCCACCTCCCACTGTCTCAATCCCATCGCAGGCTCCTCCCGTCTTCATCATCCGTCGCCGCCCCCTCTTGATGAATCTCGTATTCATCTCTCTAAATCTCATTTATTAAGCTCAAATCCCTTAAAATCAACAGCATTCTTGCATCTATTTTGCATAATTAGCATTCATGCATGTTTCCATAAGAATTACATTTTAGCACAAAAATCTGCATAAAATAAGAAGCCAAAAATCCAAGCCAAAATGACCTGTAAATAAGACTAACTTCCCGGATTTTTAACACATTCATGCTGACTCCGAATAACTCAAAACCACTTCCACTGTGTACATATCACTAACAAGAATAAAGGAAAAATACAAAAAAATAACTAACCCAAATAAGTGGACCAAAAACCCAAACCCTAATTTCAGGATTTTCGGACTAAAAGCCACATATCTCCCACATCCAGTGTCCGATTGAATCCTACTCACTCTTGAACTAATGTACATTCAATTACCTCCAAAACAAGACCAAGTTCAAGTGAATCGGAGCTCATATGTGAAAGTTGGGTTTTGGGCCTCTTTTGTACATTGTATATTTTCGCGGTTTTTTTGACCTTGTATTTTATGTATATATTTTCTTAATCAATAAAAATCCAAAAAAATTAGATTAATGTGTCTTTATTTATCTTTGATTTTTTCCATATTTTTCCGGATTTTTTATCTTGTTTAAAAATGACATAAAAATTATAAAACCCAAAAATCAAGGTATTCTATGTACATAGGATACCCCAAAAATTCACTTTTTACATTTGATCGATTTTGGCTTTGATGTCTTCATGAAAGTTGTAGATCTCATCGAGACGAGCAATTTTCGTGAAGAAACTTTTTTGATCCGAGGTCATTTACTATTTTTTATTGATTTTATAAATGTTTTATTTTCGGAATTTTGTGGTGCTGACACGTGGCAGCACCTGGTGCCGCCACGTGTCAGCCATTTTTGGGTTTATTTATTATTCGTTTTATTAAAAAAAAAATAAAAAAAATAAAAATAAAAAAAATAAATAAATAAGGACGCACGTGCGTCGCACGTGCCTCCAGGGCACGTGCTCCGCACGCGCGCCCTCTCTCCGCCCCCGCTTGCCACGTGGCTCAACGACGGCCGTCCGATCTCGGCCGATCGGACGGCCGCTGTGCATCTTCCTCCTCCGAGCCCCCCTTTCCCCATTTGGCCGCCGCGTATCGCCGATATCTCCGCCGCCCCCGCGAATCTCGCCGATCTCCTTCCCCGTCGAATCCCACGAAAATCCCCGCCACCGATCGAATCCTCCTTCGATCTCGCGCCGCCCCAATCCGACCCTCGTCAACCCAATCGCATCCCCTTCAAATCCCATTCCCAGATCTCGCCACCCTCCTTCCATCTCCGGCGAACGTCCCCAGTACTATTTAATCACCGCGCACCCCAGAGGTTTCCCCATCCGCCGTTCGATCTCCAAAGGACCCCTCTCCGGTAGTGACAGCCGGCGAGCCACCTCCTCCATCGGCGTGATCCGAGGTCACCGCTCCTCGTCGCAGCTCCGCCCCGCCGCGCTGCTGCTCGCTCCGGCCATTCCCAACGCCGTCGAGCTCTCTCCCGCAGGTATACTCTCTCTCTTTCTCTCTCTCTCTCTCTATCTCTCTCTCTCGCCTTCTCTTTCACGGAACACACCTCCACCGCCCGACAACCGCGTTCTCCGCCTCCACACCGGCTCCGGCCATCGTCCACGACTTCGAGCAACATCGGCTCCACTTCGACAACTCCACCTTTGCGCCGCCGCAACCGCCCTCTAGGCCGTGTGTCGGCCAGAGGGAGGTCGACATCGTCATTCCCCCCAGCAACTCGCCCACGACGCTTCACCGCCAGACCCTAGCCGGACCTCCACCTGTACCGGCCTCGCCTCCCTCCGCTTCATCGGCAGCCTCATCCGCCGACTGCACGAGTCGAGGACACCGGTGGTGACAGCCCGGTGCCCTCGTCTTCTCCGACGAGATCCGAGCCCTCGTGGCTCGTCGCAGCATCACGCCCCGTGCCAGCTGCTCCTGCTCCAGCCTCGCCGCCGTCGAGCCAACTCCACCACCTTCATCTCCACCTCACCACGCCGCCTCCCCGTCGAGCCACCGTTCTACTCCGACAACAACTCATCGGCTTCATCTCCGGCCCCCCGCTTCGAGCGTCGCATCAGCCATCATCGCCTCCGACTCCGTCAGCGCCACCGGCCCCCAACGACGCTCCACCGACCGCCCTTGTCAGCGAGCTTCGCCCCCTACCGCCTGGAGCTCCTCCGTCTTCTCCGCCTAGGCCGTGTGTCGGCCGCTACCAGCGAGCTCCGCCGCTACAGCCCCCGCCTTCCTCCACGCCACCGAAGCTCACCTCCGCCAACGCCTCGCCGCATCGCCTCCGATCATCTCCCCCAGAGGCCGACTTCACCGTCGACACCACCGCCTCTTCGCCACAACCGTGTCCTCCGCCACAGCCACCGGGGGCTCGAAGCCCGAGGCCCCAGCACGCGCGAAGCGCGTGCGTGGGGAACTTCCCCAGCAAGCAAGCCCAGGGGCACGTGCTGCGCACGTGCTCCCTTGGGCATTTTACGGAAGACCCCCGGGAGCTCCCTCTATTTGCATTCCAGCCCCCGCCTTCCAGAGGCACGTGCCTAGCACGTGCCTACTGGAAATTTTGCAGAATCGCCCCCTCCAGTATTGGTAATTACATCGACACCCCCCAGCTGCACTTTTTATTTATTCTATTTATTTATAGTTTTTGCATCTGTACCCCTGTGTTCCCCTGTGATTGTGGACCCTTTCTCTACATTATTTTATGAATCTAAAAATAGCTTGATGTTCATTAATTAATTCTCTACTATTTGACATCTTGTGGGTAATTTTGTGAGTGATGGTTAATTAATAAATATCTGTTCTGTGAAAATTGTCATATTTTACCCAATTCTTGCTCTGAAATTCATAATTGGTTAACCGTTGCTCTAAAAATCCCCGAAAAATCATATCTTGTAGAGTTAATTAGTCTTAACATTGTGCCCAAAAAGATTTGAATTTGCATGCATATTTTGTCCTATAAAAATCATTTAGCATATTTTAGTATTTAATTTTTAGTAGGTAATAAACCCCACATTTTTGAGGTCTAGGATTTTTCTAAGATGTATTACCTAGTGATAGATCTTAGATAATTTTAGTTCTCGAAAATAAGTAGGTTTAATATTTATTAAAATTAAATATTGAAAATTAATGTTTGCATCCATAAAAAATTCATATTGCATCCAAAAATTCCAAAAAAATTACAGCGCATCCATTTCATCATAATTTACATTGTGGCCAAGTTTCATAATTTTCGGACATTGTTTGGTTGACATTTACATTTTAGTCCCTGAAATAAGGCCAAATTTGCATTTTGCATCCTCTATTGCATTGAAAATTCCAAAAAAAGACCGCCTCGAAAATCGAACTCGAACTTTGATAGACTTAATTCTAGGTTGTTCCTTTGCCTCCTTGTGATCGACCTTGGGACTTGCCCAAGTAAAATAAACATAAAACCACGAGATCAAAATTGAACAAATTATTTGTGGTATTTTCTTGACCGTTTCCGATTGCCGCCTACAACGCACAATACGATAAAAACAACTCCTTAAAAGCCGCATTTCCGGATCCGTCAGATGGCGCCGTTGCCGGGGAGGCAAACGGCTTAGATTTTTGTCTAAAGAATTTTTGTTCGGTTTTCCACATTCGGGTAGTCTGACCCCCGAATTTTTCATTGTAAATTCCATTTTTTCTCTCTGCAATTTATTTTCAGTATTTATTTTTTATATTATTTTTTGAGTCACTCTCTTACATTTTCTCTCTTATTTTTCTTGCGAGGTACCTTGTACGTGGAGCGGTTTTCAACAACCGACGCAACTACACCAACTCTTGCAAAACCGCAATTAATTTAAGATCGAGTCAAGTCGTGAGAGAGCGTAGAGTCTAGGTTTTTAATTTCTGCACTTTTAATTTCTGCAATTTTACAGCGGTGTCCGTTTGGACTCTCGCGTGTGTAAAAGAATCTAAACTTTATTCTGTGGTGTGTCGTGGCCTGTTTCACTCTCCGGCGAGGGTGGGGCCCGACTTGAGTGGCGAATAGGATAGACCTGCACATACGGCTCTCAGAGCATTTACAATTTTTGCTTGTGCTCGTAGGATCTTAAGCCACACTTCACTTTAATTGAGACGCACATAGATCGTTCAATTTAGCCAAAAATTTAAATCAATTCTTCCCGCTAATAGAACTTTCTGCTTAGGTGCGGTTTTCCATCGACGTGCATTTCATTTAGAATAATTTTTAAAATTCTGTCTAGCATCCCACATGGAGATTGCGAGGATTCACTGTAAGTCTTCTAACTGAGCATTCATCATAGTTTTCCGCGTGCATCGGCTTTTCTCGAATTCCTCCCCCTTGTTTTATAACATAACTTTAAAGGAAATTGGGACTGGACGGTAGACGTGTATTTGTGCTCATCTAATTTCTCAGTGATCACCTCATTAAAATCGGGACTGCTAAATATATCTGATCTCAAAAACCCATAAAATCAAGAATTTTTGCGGGAGAGCAACCCCGACATTGTTTGATTTATCTTGCAGCGAGGAGAGTAACGCACACTAGGATAGAGCCCAGATCCAAACCTAAACAACTCGTCTAAACGGTTTGCAAGATTGAATTTATCACCAACTAAAATTGAAAAGATAATAGCCGAACTCTTGCGGCTTCATTGTGTGAGTTGGTGAAACAACCTTTGTATTGTGTTTGACTTGATCAACATCTCTCAATTTCAAGAATGGAAAATTGTGGAAATTTCCGTTCGGACTCAGCGAACCCCTTTCTGACTACCACAAATTTTTCAAATGATCTGCACCTCTCTTACTCAGAACCACCTTGGGTTCAGGGACACCTTCCCCTGGACTTTTCATCTAATAATTCTCTTCAAACTATTGACACCTATTTTTCACAATCTGAAGGTGAAAAGAAGAACATTCAAAAAATGGCTCCAAGGAGGAACAATCCCGAAGATGACCATAATGAAGACCAGATGCAACTGATTCTCGCAAGGCTGGCTGCATCTGAGCAGCAGCAAAATCTGATGAGGGAACAATTGGAAAGAATGAATGCAGAAGGAGAACCACCAATGGAAGCTGCATATAATCCCGGGCAGTATAGGGTCATAAATTACTTGCAGCCACCTCAACCTGAGGTTCACCATGAACTGAAGCCACACTTCATAAATCAATTACCACAATTTCATGGAAATTCGGATGAAGAACCTTATGAATTCCTGCGTGATTTGGAGCTAATCTGTTCTAATCAGAGGCACCCACAAGTCAGCCAAGATTATATCCGTCTCACTGCATTACCCTTCGCCTTGAAGGGTAAGGCGGATTACTGGGTGAAAAATTTGGGAGTGACAGTGACCACCTATGATAGGTTCAAGAATCTCTTCTTGAAGAAATTTTACCCTCTGAGTAGAACCAATCAAATGAGGACTCGCATCACTAGCTTCTCTCAAATGCCTAATGAACCACTTTGTGAGGCATGGGATAGATTCAAAGATCTGCTACAAAAATGTCCCTGTCATGACCTAGATAATAACATCCTGGTCCAGTCCCTCTATTCTGGCCTTAACCACGGGACTCAGGGTCTTGTCAGCGCTGCCTGTGGAGGAAACTACACATCCCGAGGAGCTGATACCGTCTGGAAAATACTGGAGCAAATGGCGGAGACTAGCCGTTCACAAATTGCTAGTAGATCTTACACTGATTCACTGAACAACTATCAAGCCAAAGGAGGAAAACAAACGGTCTCAGAAATAGCAGAGGACTTGCTGCCCAACATGAACATCATCACAGACAAATTAACAATTGTGGATAAAAGAGTGAACGACATCGACAACCGACTCTCTCAATTTCCAAAACAAATGGAGGAGCTCACTGAGAAGGTGTCCAAGCTTGGGATGCCTACTGCTCCTACGGTACCAATTTATCATGTACATCATGTCCAAGAGCAGCCAGGCTCTGGGCAACCGCTACCATGGACTCAGGACCAATCCTATGTCCAACCTTCCCAGCAGTCACCCCCTCCAGCGGAGACAGTCGTAGAAGCCCCGCCTCTGACTTTCGAGATAAACGGCATTTGGTACACACAGGATAATACCCGACAGGGTAATCTGGGGGACCGTCAGCAATATCAGCGTCCACCTAACTCATACAATGCCGCTCCACAACACAATCAGTTCTCAAGGCAGCAGCAGCCACAAGACCGTCAGACCCAGCCTCAACAACATCGTCAGCAATATCAAGCTCCAAATCAAGCATCTCGATCATCCAAACCTCCAGAAGACTCGATTGATATCCAAAGACAAATGCTGGAGGAAATTCGCAGCTTCCGGAGTGAACTGTACGACCTACGGGTAGATGTTAATCGTCTATCCCGTTGGAAGGAGGAACAGACTGCACCTGTCACAGCCATTCCCGCTCAAGTTCAAGCTAACCCCAATAGCTTGAATAAACCTCAATCATCTCAACACAACAATCAGGTATACTACTCAGACTTTTCCACATCTGAACACGAGACCCTTTCGTTTAACAATATCAATGCCATGTCCCTCAGGAGCGGAAGGACCGTGGTCGTACCTGACCGGGCGAAGGAAACTGACTCAGAAGATCAACCGGAGGATACTTCTGAGGATGGAGACGAAGGACACCCGAGGACTTCTGCCCGAAAGAAAGGAAAAGCATCTATGGAGAATAAAGAGGACCTTGAACCTCTAGTTGCTGCGAAAACACCTTTGTCATTATTTCAGCAACATGATCCAGAACATTATGATTGTAATAAGAACTCCAAATTCAATAAAGATGCTCTTATTTATAATTCTGGATATCTCTCTCCTGTCTCAAATGCTTCCGTTCCTTTTCCCCATGCGCTTAAAAAGGGAAGACAAAAGAAAACTATCCAAAGCGACCCAGTGATGGAAAAATTTTGTCAACAAAACATCACCGTAAAAGTGCCCTTTGATCAATATGTGGCCAGTAACCCTGCATTCCAGAAATACCTGAAAATGAAATGTACTCCTACCCGGACCCGCACAAAGAAAACAAACCAATTTGTGGAGACTCATGTTCTGACAGTAGCCACCACCAAATGCGTGAGAAACCAGCATTTGCCAAGGAAGAAAAGAGATCTGGGTGCTCATTATGTGGAAAGCCGCATTGGCGGTATCGCATTCGCACGAACACTTCTTGACAATGGTTCTTCCATCAATCTTCTCCCCTTAGCCTTATATTATCGATTGGAGTTAGGACCTCTTCAGAAATCACTATCTATACTCCAATTTGCAGACAAATCTACTAAAAGACCTAAGGGAGAAGTGAAAAATGTTATCATTATGGTTGAGGGTACGGAATACAAAGTGGACTTCACCGTCCTTGACATGGAGACCCCGAACCATTGGAAAGAATCGCAAATCATTTTGGGAAGACCATTCTTACGAACCGCCAAGGCTGTATTCGATTACGGCACTGGAATGATGAAATTCCGCTCCCTAGATGGAGAAGTGGATTTGGAAATGAGACAAACAAAATGGCAAAGACCCGATTCCGAATCTACCACTGAAGAGGCTGAGACATCTGAGTGTAATCTGATTAGAACTACCGGACCTTGGGACCAACTGCCAGATCTTCACATGGATACCCTCGCATCAGAAGAAGCAACAATGCGCCATACAGTGTGTGATCTTTTACCTGACAAATCTGAACACCTGTACAATCTTGACGACACAGAACGCCTTTCGGATTGGTCCATCCCACCCTCTTCTGAAAAATTCAATGACGAGTCGGACGCGGCTTTGGCTGAATTACCGCACTACATTTGCGATCCGACTCACCCTCCTTCAAGACCAGTGGCTAGCATCTCACAGAATGATCAACCACCAACAATCACCGAGCCAGACTTAAAAGACCTTCAGCCAGATTTAATTGATGATGCAGATTTGCCAGAGCTGAAACCTCTCCCTCCCACCCTGAAGTATGCATTTCTCAATGGACCCAAAGATAAATTCCCTGTGATCATCAGCTCATCTTTAACCATGGATCAAGAATCTAAACTTTTAGAAGTCCTTGAGCGAAATCGAAAAGCCATCGGTTGGACTGTATCAGATCTCGTCGGAATCAACCCTGCTCTCTGCTCGCACCAAATTTATGTTGAGGATAATGCAAGGCCTTCCCGCGAATTTCAAAGAAGACTAAACCCCAATCTTCGGGAAGTGGTTAAGAAAGAGATAGAGAAATGGTGCAAAGCAGGTTTCATATACCCCATCTCTGACTCCAAGTGGGTGGCCCCCCTTCATGTCGTCCCGAAGAAGTCGGGAATCCAGATGGTCACCAACGAGGAAGGGGTTGAGATCGCGACACGAGTACCCACGTCGTGGCGTGTCTGTGTCGATTACAGGCGCCTGAATGCTACGACCAAGAAAGATTACTTTCCACTGCCATTTATTGATCAAATCTTGGAGAGACTTGCAGGGAAAGCATTCTTCTGTTTTCTTGATGGGTACTCTGGCTACAATCAGGTAGCTATTGCTCCCGAGGATCAGGAAAAAACCACATTTACATGTCCCTTTGGTACCTACGCTTTCAAGCGCATGCCATTTGGGCTTTGTAATGCCCCAGGCACATTTCAGCGGTGCATGATTGCCGTATTCGCCGAAATGGTGGGTGATTTCCTGGAAGTCTTCATGGATGACTTCTCGGTCCATGGTGATTCATTTGATACATGTTTAGCGCACTTGGACCGAGTCCTCAAAAGATGCAGGGAGGTTAATTTGGTACTCTCTTGGGAGAAAAGTCACTTTATGGTGACTGAGGGTATCGTGTTGGGGCATGTCATCTCCAGAAAGGGAATGGAGGTCGACCCTGCCAAGGTGGATGTGATCAAGAAACTTGAGCCACCAACCAACGTCAAGTCAGTGCGGTCTTTTCTAGGGCATGTTGGATTTTATCGAAGGTTTATCCCTGATTTTTCAAAGATCGCCCGCCCACTGACTGAGCTCTTAGGAAAAGACACCGAGTTTATTGTAAATCACAAGTGTCTTGAGGCCTTCGAACTCCTGAAAAAGAAAATCTGTGAATCGCCGATATTACAAGCTCCTGACTGGTCTCTTCCCTTTGAGATCATGACTGATGCATCGGATTTTGCGGTCGGAGCTGTGCTTGGACAAAGACGGGATGGAATCCCTTATGCGATTCACTACGCGAGCAAAGTATTGGATCCTGCACAGAAAAATTACACAGTGACTGAAAAGGAAATGCCCGCGGTTGTTTGGGCCCTTGAAAAATTCAGATCATATATATTGGGCTCCAAGGTGACAATTTTCACGGATCATACTGCAATTAGATACCTCATGGATAAGAAAGATGCCAAGGCACGACTTTTGAGGTGGATTTTGTTAATCCAGGAATTTAATTTGGAGATCAAAGATAAACCTGGAATAAAGAATGTTGTTGCTGATCACCTTTCCCGAATTGAGAAAAATGATTATCTTGATACTGGACCTATTAAAGAGACTTTTCCAGACGAATCTGTTTGCACTATTGATTCAACCCCATGGTATTCCAACATTGTGAATTATCTTGTCTCCAAGAAGGTTCCCTCTGGTTGGACAAAGAAAATGATTGAAAAACTAAAGTCGGATTCAAGAAAATACCATTGGGACGATCCTTTCCTTTTCTATGAAGGAGCGGATTGTGTCTGGAGAAGATGCATTCCTCAGGAAGAATACCAGAGTGTCCTCACACATTGTCACACTCTCGAGGCTGGAGGGCACCATTCGGGAAAGAGAACCGCAC
This sequence comes from Ottelia alismoides, assembly GCA_037367405.1. Taxonomy (NCBI): domain Eukaryota; kingdom Viridiplantae; phylum Streptophyta; class Magnoliopsida; order Alismatales; family Hydrocharitaceae; genus Ottelia; species Ottelia alismoides. The sequence continues at coordinate 361,622 of JAZKJV010004047.1, read as the reverse complement.
ACAAGGTACTCCAATGTGGATTTTACTGGCAGACCTTATTTCGTGATGCTAATGATTTTGTACGGTCTTGCCCGATTTGTCAAAGGATGGGAGGGACCGTTGGATATAGAGACGAAATGCCCATGCAACCAATGATTTTCTGTGATGTTTTTGATGCATGGGGGATTGATTTTATGGGTCCCTTTCCCACTAGCAATGGATTTGAGTACATCTTGTTAGCGGTCGATTATTTGTCTAGATGGGTAGAGGCTATTCCGACCCGAACCGCAGACAGCAAAACCGTCTGTAAGTTTATCAAGGATAATATCATAGCAAGGTTCGGGATACCAAAAGTTTTGATCTCTGATGGAGGTAGCCACTTTGTGAACAGGGAAATGAGATCTTTGGCTAAGGAGTACAAATTTGAACATCGAATAGCCAACCCTTATCATCCACAATCTAATGGCATGGCAGAAGTTTCTAATCGAGAAGTGAAGAGCATACTTCAAAAGTTGGTTCGTCCTGATAGGAAGGATTGGTCAAAACTGTTGGATCAAGTTCTTTGGGCCTATAGGACAGCTTATAAAACACCACTCGGCACTTCACCCTTTAGGATGATCTATGGCAAACCTTGCCATCTTCCTGCTGAACTGATTCACAAATCTGAATGGGCAATCAAAAAGTTGAACTGGAGTTGTCACCTTGGGAAATTATGTCGAGACCTAAATTTGAATGAGCTAATTGAAATCCGAAACCGGGCATATGACAACAGTGTGATTTATAAGGACAAGGTCAAGAAATGGCATGATAGACATATTCGAGATAAGACCTTTGTCCCTGGGCAGAAAGTCTGGTTGTTTAATGCTCGATTAAAGATCTTTCATGGGAAACTGAAATCGAAATGGACGGGTCCCTATGTTGTCATCGATGTGCATACCAATGGAAGTGTGGACATTGCAGAACTCAAAGATGATGCACAACCTTTCTCAGTGAATGGACAATTACTGAAGCCATACATAGAATCATCCAAAGAACATACAGTGCAAGTTGAGGTCATCTATTTCACACAGAGCAAGGACATTGACGAAATATCAGATCAGACCCAACCTCACTCCCAACCACATCGGTCTCCTTGTACAGCTTCTTCCTCTACTTAGGCCAAGGCCTAAGTATAGGGGGGACCGATGCCATCTGTATATACCATTTTCCTCATTACATTCCGATATCTCGCTCACTCCATATCCATCCTTCTTCTATACTTAGGCTGCCAAAGCCTAAGTATAGGGGGAATCGCTACCCACCTATATATACCCTCCTCATTCACATACCCTGACCGCTTCATTTATTTTTCTTTTCTTTTCCGCTCTTCTTCTATACTTAGACTATTCTCAGTCTAAGTATAGGGGGGCGATTTTTGTAAACCTTTTTCTTTCTCACTCTCTTACGCTTAGCCCGAGCTATGTCTTCTTTACGCTTCTTGTGCTCTGAGGACACAGCACTCGCTTAGTATAGGGGGGTCTGTATATATACTTTATATATATTTTAGCCATACCTCGTACTTTCGCATAAGTCTATATGTATTTACGGGGTGGGTTTTTCTTAAAAAAAAAAACAAAAAAAAAACAAAAAAAACAAACAAACAAAAACAAAAAAAAAATGTTTTCTTTTCCACTAACACTGACCTTGCCCAAAAATTTTGAAAAATGGCTTCTTATTCATCTTTGCATATAAAAAAAAAAGAAGAAAAAAAAAATCACAAATGTGTCTGCATTTCACACACTCGCATTTCATCAAGCATCGCATTTGCATATGTGAAAAGTCTTTGGATTCTGAACCGAGTTATGAGCCGAAACCGAGAGTGGTCTGGACTTAACCTTAATCCACCTAATTTTCAGAGGAACTTCACCGAGAAATGGAATTTTAGAGTCTTCAGGTCGTTGACTTAATTCTTTGAGTTCCGCATAACAATGTACAGCGTTTGACTCTTAGTGTCTAACCTGGTCTCTTCATTCTGGGTACAACTCTAGAATAAGGAATTAATTTGTACTCTCGCACTATGCACTTAGCTCAACTCAAACATATGTTGGAAGACTGTGTGAGTTTCTTTTCTGGTAGCGTGGAAATCTAAAGACCGGAGTACGGGTTGAAATAAAGCTTCGGAAAAGGGATGGACGGCTGGGCACAATTTTTTCTAAGACCCCAAAAAATGTACGGAGAAAAAGATGCTATATCCGTAGGGGCACAACAAGATCCAAGCAGAACCACCAAAAATTCCAAATACAAAGAAGCAACTACCAAATAAAATCTGACCAAAAAGGTCCAAGCTTCCAGAAACCTGCAGATCTTGGTGGAGACTCGGCTACACTGGCCATCTTCACAAGGAGAGGTGACTACACTGGCCACCCTCCAGTTCTTTTCTCATTCTTCTATCTTCTCCCCCCAATTCGATTGTGAACACAGCGCGACAGACCTTAGAAGGAAATACCTGACTCCCCGAGGACGAGTTATTGGAGAAGAGGCTTGCGCGGTAGTCTGGCATTCTGGGTGGGAAGAGCTAAAATATTTCACACACAAGAGTCGGTTATTCAATGTTCAAAGAGTATACTTTGGGAAGATGATTGATCTAAGATGACTTCTGAGCCGAAACTGTAGCAATGATGTGTAGAACTTGAGGGCTGTTGATTCTAAAATTCTAAGTCTCACAGAAGTTCCGACACACAAATAATCCAAAGGTTGAGTTTAGGCTTACTTTCACCTTCTGCTCATGGTATTGGTTTGGAACCCAATCTCATTTCACCTCATTGCATTTCTTTTTTTGATGCTCAGGGACGAGCATGGTTTAAGTATAGGGGGATGATGAATCTCGTATTCATCTCTCTAAATCTCATTTATTAAGCTCAAATCCCTTAAAATCAACAGCATTCTTGCATCTATTTTGCATAATTAGCATTCATGCATGTTTCCATAAGAATTACATTTTAGCACAAAAATCTGCATAAAATAAGAAGCCAAAAATCCAAGCCAAAATGACCTGTAAATAAGACTAACTTCCCGGATTTTTAACACATTCATGCTGACTCCGAATAACTCAAAACCACTTCCACTGTGTACATATCACTAACAAGAATAAAGGAAAAATACAAAAAAATAACTAACCCAAATAAGTGGACCAAAAACCCAAACCCTAATTTCAGGATTTTCGGACTAAAAGCCACATATCTCCCACATCCAGTGTCCGATTGAATCCTACTCACTCTTGAACTAATGTACATTCAATTACCTCCAAAACAAGACCAAGTTCAAGTGAATCGGAGCTCATATGTGAAAGTTGGGTTTTGGGCCTCTTTTGTACATTGTATATTTTCGCGGTTTTTTTGACCTTGTATTTTATGTATATATTTTCTTAATCAATAAAAATCCAAAAAAATTAGATTAATGTGTCTTTATTTATCTTTGATTTTTTTCCATATTTTTCCGGATTTTTTATCTTGTTTAAAAATGACATAAAAATTATAAAACCCAAAAATCAAGGTATTCTATGTACATAGGATACCCCAAAAATTCACTTTTTACATTTGATCGATTTTGGCTTTGATGTCTTCATGAAAGTTGTAGATCTCATCGAGACGAGCAATTTTCGTGAAGAAACTTTTTTGATCCGAGGTCATTTACTATTTTTTATTGATTTTATAAATGTTTTATTTTCGGAATTTTGTGGTGCTGACACGTGGCAGCACCTGGTGCCGCCACGTGTCAGCCATTTTTGGGTTTATTTATTATTCGTTTTATTAAAAAAAAATAAAAAAAATAAAAATAAAAAAAATAAATAAATAAGGACGCACGTGCGTCGCACGTGCCTCCAGGGCACGTGCTCCGCACGCGCGCCCTCTCTCCGCCCCCGCTTGCCACGTGGCTCAACGACGGCCGTCCGATCTCGGCCGATCGGACGGCCGCTGTGCATCTTCCTCCTCCGAGCCCCCTTTCCCCATTTGGCCGCCGCGTATCGCCGATATCTCCGCCGCCCCCGCGAATCTCGCCGATCTCCTTCCCCGTCGAATCCCACGAAAATCCCCGCCACCGATCGAATCCTCCTTCGATCTCGCGCCGCCCCAATCCGACCCTCGTCAACCCAATCGCATCCCCTTCAAATCCCATTCCCAGATCTCGCCACCCTCCTTCCATCTCCGGCGAACGTCCCCAGTACTATTTAATCACCGCGCACCCCAGAGGTTTCCCCATCCGCCGTTCGATCTCCAAAGGACCCCTCTCCGGTAGTGACAGCCGGCGAGCCACCTCCTCCATCGGCGTGATCCGAGGTCACCGCTCCTCGTCGCAGCTCCGCCCCGCCGCGCTGCTGCTCGCTCCGGCCATTCCCAACGCCGTCGAGCTCTCTCCCGCAGGTATACTCTCTCTCTTTCTCTCTCTCTCTCTCTCTCTCTCTCTATCTCTCTCTCTCGCCTTCTCTTTCACGGAACACACCTCCACCGCCCGACAACCGCGTTCTCCGCCTCCACACCGGCTCCGGCCATCGTCCACGACTTCGAGCAACATCGGCTCCGCTTCGACAACTCCACCTTTGCGCCGCCGCAACCGCCCTCTAGGCCGTGTGTCGGCCAGAGGGAGGTCGACATCGTCATTCCCCCCAGCAACTCGCCCACGACGCTTCACCGCCAGACCCTAGCCGGACCTCCACCTGTACCGGCCTCGCCTCCCTCCGCTTCATCGGCAGCCTCATCCGCCGACTGCACGAGTCGAGGACACCGGTGGTGACAGCCCGGTGCCCTCGTCTTCTCCGACGAGATCCGAGCCCTCGTGGCTCGTCGCAGCATCACGCCCCGTGCCAGCTGCTCCTGCTCCAGCCTCGCCGCCGTCAAGCCAACTCCACCACCTTCATCTCCACCTCACCACGCCGCCTCCCCGTCGAGCCACCGTTCTACTCCGACAACAACTCATCGGCTTCATCTCCGGCCCCCCGCTTCGAGCGTCGCATCAGCCATCATCGCCTCCGACTCCGTCAGCGCCACCGGCCCCCAACGACGCTCCACCGACCGCCCTTGTCAGCGAGCTTCGCCCCCTACCGCCTGGAGCTCCTCCGTCTTCTCCGCCTAGGCCGTGTGTCGGCCGCTACCAGCGAGCTCCGCCGCTACAGCCCCCGCCTTCCTCCACGCCACCGAAGCTCACCTCCGCCAACGCCTCGCTGCATCGCCTCCGATCATCTCCCCCAGAGGCCGACTTCACCGTCGACACCACCGCCTCTTCGCCACAACCGTGTCCTCCGCCACAGCCACCGGGGGCTCGAAGCCCGAGGCCCCAGCACGCGCGAAGCGCGTGCGTGGGGAACTTCCCCAGCAAGCAAGCCCAGGGGCACGTGCTGCGCACGTGCTCCCTTGGGCATTTTACGGAAGACCCCCGGGAGCTCCCTCTATTTGCATTCCAGCCCCCGCCTTCCAGAGGCACGTGCCTAGCACGTGCCTACTGGAAATTTTGCAGAATCGCCCCCTCCAGTATTGGTAATTACATCGACACCCCCCAGCTGCACTTTATATTTATTCTATTTATTTATAGTTTTTGCATCTGTACCCCTGTGTTCCCCTGTGATTGTGGACCCTTTCTCTACATTATTTTATGAATCTAAAAATAGCTTGATGTTCATTAATTAATTCTCTACTATTTGACATCTTGTGGGTAATTTTGTGAGTGATGGTTAATTAATAAATATCTGTTCTGTGAAAATTGGCATATTTTACCCAATTCTTGCTCTGAAATTCATAATTGGTTAACCGTTGCTCTAAAAATCCCCGAAAAATCATATCTTGTAGAGTTAATTAGTCTTAACATTGTGCCCAAAAAGATTTGAATTTGCATGCATATTTTGTCCTGTAAAAATCATTTAGCATATTTTAGTATTTAATTTTTAGTAGGTAATAAACCCCACATTTTTGAGGTCTAGGATTTTTCTAAGATGTATTACCTAGTGATAGATCTTAGATAATTTTAGTTCTCGAAAATAAGTAGGTTTAATATTTATTAAAATTAAATATTGAAAATTAATGTTTGCATCCATAAAAAATTCATATTGCATCCAAAAATTCCAAAAAAATTACAGCGCATCCATTTCATCATAATTTACATTGTGGCCAAGTTTCATAATTTTCGGACATTGTTTGGTTGACATTTACATTTTAGTCCCTGAAATAAGGCCAAATTTGCATTTTGCATCCTCTATTGCATTGAAAATTCCAAAAAAAGACCGCCTCGAAAATCGAACTCGAACTTTGATAGACTTAATTCTAGGTTGTTCCTTTGCCTCCTTGTGATCGACCTTGGGACTTGCCCAAGTAAAATAAACATAAAACCACGAGATCAAAATTGAACAAATTATTTGTGGTATTTTCTTGACCGTTTCCGATTGCCGCCTACAACGCACAATACGATAAAAACAACTCCTTAAAAGCCGCATTTCCGGATCCGTCACCTCTCCACCACCTCCTCCTTCCCAGCCACCGCCGGCCTCCTCATCTCCATCACTTCCTCGCCACCACCCCCTTTACACCACCTCCACCCTCCCAGCCACCGCCAGCTCCTCCCCATTTCCATCACTGCATCGTCGCCGCCCCCTCTCCACCACCTCCTCCTTTACAGCCACCGTCGCCTCCTCCCCATCTCCACTACCTCCTCACCGCTGCCTCCTCTTCGTCTCCACTACCTCATCACCGCCACCCCCTCTTCACCACATCCTCTTTCCCATCCACCGATGCCTCCTCCCCATCTCCACCACCGCCTCGCCGCCGACCCCTCTCCACTACCTCCCCTTCCCAACCAAGCAAACGCCAGCTCCTCCCCATCTCCACCACCTCCTCGCAACTGCCCACACTCTACTGCCTCGTCCTCGTCTCCTAGACATAGCCGCTTCCTCCTGTCCACCACCTCCTCCTCCTCGCCTCCTTGTCCACCACCTTCCCCTCTCCACCTCCTCGTCCTCGTATCCAAGTTGCTGCCTCCCCATTACTACTCGCCACCTCACCAGCCTCCACCGATCGTCCTCCTCCCCGTGCCACTGCTAGGATTAGAGCCGCATCCTTGTCACCTTTTGAACATGGGATACAACAAATAAGCTATAAGAAAGTATGGCCACAAAACACATGAAATGTTATCTAACTTTTGGTGTTTTTTCCCAGTGAAATATTTTTGTTCTATAATATTCCACCAATTGATTTTAGGATGCAAAATATTTCTTATGATTTCATATAAGGTGCAAAATATGTAGTATGATACTAGTTGGATTTAATTTTTTTTCCGTAGTCTTCTTGATGCATGAGATATGACCTCTATCATGATAGATACTGCTACTTGGTAACTTTAGACCAACCTTTTTGGCTAGTTGTAATTAGATCCACAAACAAGAAGTTGAGATCTACAATGATTAGTGTCACAATCTTTAATAACGAAAAGCATAGCTTGTACGCAGAGCCCTTTTTACTAATCGTTACAATGAGAAAATAATCAAGAGTATATCACCGATACTATTTGAAAATAGACAAGACCATTGCATATATAAGTAGAGGATTGAGACAACAAAAAAATAGTCTCATGTGGAGAAGTCCAGAACATGAAGGTGACTACACCTTAATAATATGAACGTACTCGCTTTGACCTTCATGACTTTGATCCAAAATCAACAAATTAATAGGCCATTCCCACCACCTCCCAACATGAGAAGCACATGAATAGGAAAACAAATACCACCTACCACCAACTCGAAGAAGCCATAGACGTATAAGCAGGGTGCATGATTCAGAGCATAATTACCCGGGTAGAATAAAACCAATCATCCATATCATCATCTACGACAGCACAACACATCATAAAAGATTGCATGGAAGGAAATGATACATGCAGAAAAAAACCAACAGTAAATGGTAGAAAGATGTTGGGGAAGGAGAAATGAATGCAATGGGGACAGAGCACATGTTGGAGGGAGCAAAGAGACAATCACCCAACTAGCATATCATACTTATCGACAGCATAATTACCGTTTGTTCCCTCAGTTACAACACCTACTTTATTACAACAGAGGATCCACTCACCACTCTCTTGTTGTTGGTGTGTCGCACATTTTAAATGCTTAGTTGAAAAATTAATTGCTAAAAATCATGTAATCATGACGTAAACGCGGGGCTCGACGAAGCATCGCTATTCATGATTGCTCTTAGCATTAGTTCACGGGAATCTAAGAAGAAGAGAGGTACTATTCTTCCGAGAACGTAGCACTCAGTATGAGGGTATGTAAGCGTGAATGGGGATATGTATGTTGGTATTGCTTTTTTTTCATTAGAGGATAATTTTTCATCATATCAAACTATGTATCTAAATAACTATTATGATATAGTTCCATGTAGAGCAATGAGTTTGATAAGGGATTGGATGCATAATCGCGTAGTGAATGTATCCATTTGCATGCCATTTTAATCAGTGTAGAAGGCTTTCTCAATTTCGCTTATGCCCAAGGAGACAAAATAGTTTACATAGATGGGAAGATTATATGACCGTGTATGAAATGTGGATTGATGAAGTAACAATTTAGAGACGTTGTGACAGAACACTTGTGCAAGAATGATTTTGCCACCGAGTACAAATGTTGATATGCTCATGGAGAGGTCCGAGCAACTTACCAAGAGAGGACTCAGATGTCGGACAATCCTTTTGTTGAGATGGTTATGGACATAACATGTCTAGAATTTAACCCTTCTTCAGAGGGTGGTGATGATTAATTCAATGGAGAATCCCAAGATTTTATTGAATTGTTGCAAAAGGCTGAGGAGGCATTATAGACTGGTTGTAAATCATTTTCTCTCCTATCCGTTGTTACGGAGTTGCTGACAGTTAAAGCTGAGTATAATATGACTGATGCTTGTTTCAATGCCATGGTTAGATTATAAAGAGAATGCTTCTGCAAGATAATGTCCTACCTAGTACATATTATAAAATAAAAATCATGATGAGTACACTTGACTTATCAGAAAAGTTCATTGATGCATGCCCCAACCATCATATCATCTATTATGGGAAAAAATTACAAAAGAGACTAAATGTCCAGAATGTGGTGAACCTAGATATAAATGAAATATGAAGACAAATATTCTATAGAAGAAAATTTTATCAAGTTAAAGTATTAATTTCGTGCAATCTCATAATGTATGTTAACCTACATATAGGTATATATTTTTCTTAAAGAGAAAGGTTCGAAATAAAAAAAAAGTTGAAGGATCGATAAGTGCGCAATACATTTCAAAAGAAGTTGCAAACATTTGTTCAAGATATTTGTCAGACGATTTTGAAACTGTGCATAATCGTCCAATGCGAAATGAGTACAATGACAACGATGATTTTTTAATTAGTTTCTCTAGCTTCCGTACAAGCGGTCGACCTTTGAAAAAAGAGAAACCACGCATGATGAGCTCTCAGGAGAAGAAAGCTGTTGAGCTTTACGTTCTAGATAATACAGATGAAGTGACACCTTTTGTAGAGCATGTATCCATCACATTGTTTTTAAATCACAATATAAGTAGTTAAATACTTAATCATTAATTTATTTTTGCAGGGAGCATAAGGGATAATATAATGATGGAAAATCCTCTTTTTACTGACGACGGCATGGTTGAAGAATTTAGGAGGACATTTCCTTCTTGATTTATGGAAAGAGTAAAGCTTATTGACCAAACAGATCACAGATACAAGATTTTAAATAATTTTGCCCTCGTTCCAAATTATATGGTCATGTCATATGAGGGTTTTTTAGGTAATGGGTACAGATTTCATTGCCTTGACACGACCAATAGTTTGACTGCGTACAACTCCGGCGTGATGGTTAAGGGATCTTGTTACGGCGAGAACAACCTAAATTACTATGGGGTTCTCAATGAGGTGCTTGAACTTGAATATAATATAACATCTCCTAGTAAACTCTTTTTATTTTCGTGTAACTGGTATGATCCACAATATGGTGTTGTTCTTGACCACGTCTACAATATTGTAGATGTCATCCCTCGAAAGTATATACGAAGATTTGAACATTTTATACTTAGTACACAAGCTGAATATATATGTTATGTACCTAATGTTGGAAAAAAATAAAAAGAGATGATCGTCTCACAATATTGAAGAAGTTGTCATGCATTTATATCGATGACAGTGACAAAGTAATTGTGGATCGTGCATCAACAAATTTTCTTATTCCAGAATATGAGACACCACAAAATATTGCAATAATTCCTTAAACGTAATGCTCTTATTAATGTTCTTTTTTTGGTGAATCAACACATTTATTATTTTTAATTATTTGAATAATGAGCTTGTGTATGGATACAGGAAATGACTATCACACGTGGTCGAGGTCCTGGGGGTTCACGCCAGGATGATCGTCGTACCCTAGACCCCAGTGGTATAATTTCATCTCTTTATGCATCGTTATATGTTTATTTCAATTAACAAAATTTTATACATAGGTGAACGTAATGATGAGGTTGCGAAGCTTGTCGCTTACATGCAAGAGAATGGTTTACAAGTCCCTCCACAATATGCTCATTATATTCCTCAAATAGGGACACCTCCTAGTGTGACACATACTCGTCAGCCCACACCACAGTCCTCCAGTCAGAGCATAGTCCTCATGAGTCTGAGGGTTGTACACAATGTCTACCCTCTCATCTGACCCCACCTCCTCCGCCTCAGGATCCACGCAGGGTCTTACACTTTTTACGTGATGGGTAATTCCAACACACATACTTATTCTTTTATTGAATTTTCAGGTAGAATCTTATTCACAGTTATGCTTTATCTAGAATTCTATAAAATCATTTTGAATATTTAGGTATACTCTTGATCATCAGCATGCAGTGGTTCAGGTGCTTAGTAAGGCCTTCCCGCTCCATGCAAGATTGTTCAGACTACAGATGGAGTTGCATGACTCCCGATGAACAAGAGAGAATTTTGAATGGTATCTATGTAAGAACTATTTTGAAAGAAGCATTTTATTTTTAATTATACAATTGATTAGTAGTAACAAAAATTTGAATTGTAGAATTTGTTTTCTTTACCCTCGGACCGCACAAAAGAAATGTATCAGCAAACCCTAGTGAAATTAGCAACAGATCATGTCAAAGACAATGTTTACGGGGCAAAACAAGTTGCAGCTTGATGATATGGAAGATTGGGAGAGGGAAAAAGCATATGGTCCATCATGATGCACTCCAGAGAGATGGAGATGTTATTGTGATCTCTTTGCTCAAAAGACTTTTCAAAAACGTTCTGAAGCAGGGAAGACAAATAGGGGGAAGCAGTCAATCAGATCCAGTAGTTGATCAAAAAGTTTTGGTACTTTGAGGATTGAAATGGTATGTACAAGTATTTATACTTTTTTAAGTTTCAACTTTTACCGATGATTAATATATGGACAATAATAGAGTGCTACTGGCAATCGCCCCTCATCAATGGAAAAATGGTGGACTCTATGCATACAAGTGGGGGTGATTGGTCCACACCTAAAGCAAAGGCGGTGATGGTATGCATACTATTACTGCTATAAAATTATAGTTGTTTGGTAGATAACTAAAAGAATTCTCTTGTAGGATCATTACAAGGAGTTGTATGCAGAAAGGGTCGATGTCCCAGAATCTGAAGGGGAGGTGGACTTTGTTGCCAGCTTATGTTAAGAAGTCCTAAAAGAGCGTGAAGTGGGACGTAATAGAAGGCATACTTTAGGTGGTTTGCCACCCAAATTCTCATCCTCTTCTGATTCTACTGGAGCATCCGCTTATTTAGGAATGACCTCAATGTATAACACTCCAACATCTCAGTCAGGGATATCTGAGGCTGAGTTTAGACAACTATCACAGACGGTGAATTTGCCGGTATCTACAATTGGTACCATGTCTTTTGGATTGCAAAAATTATCTTCTGGAATCGCTATTTGAAGGAGGACGTAAATTATTTAAGTTATGCCTTATACTCTAATTTATATTTTAGTACATACATTGATTAATCTTTCTAATTATATTTGGAATGAATGATTTATTTTTCCTCTTATAACTAATAGGACTACAATTCCAAAAGTTCACGAGGTGGAGGATGGGAACGAAGAGGAGGATGGAGAGGAGGATGAAGACGAGTACGAAGATGATGCCACCACATATAGAGTCTCGCATCGCAAAGGGGTTGTAATCTCAGAACCTACAGAAAATAGAAAAGTGCCCAAAAAAGGAGAAAGACACAAACAACAAGGGGAAGGAAAAGGCAAAGGAAGTTGTTTTTTCGATATGGAGGAAAAGAAAGTCTTAATGCAAAATATAGACTATGTAATAATTTATTGTCAGAATCTTGTAATGTTAAGAACTTTAGTGTCTAAATGTTAGTCATGAACATGTCGTTTTTATGCACTTGAATTGTAGTTTTATATTTCCTAGACTTGTACCTTTATATTGTCCTAACTTGTATATAACTTTCTAATGTCATCAACTAATAGGTATGTGTCTTGATCTTCTAGCTTTTTAACTTTTGCTTTGTATAGTCTTCAACTTGTAGATGTTAGTCATGTCTTGAATGTGTACCTGATGAATCTCCATTTCATCATCTTTATTCTATCATTTTAGCCTTAAAAACCTAGTAAATGTGTGTAAATTGGTTTAATTTAGGAATTTTGTCATTCATGTATCATCGTGTAATTAGTGTATTAAATACAGTTTTAAAAGCCAAAATTATAGAATAAAGAAAATAAAAGAAATAATAAAATATTGCAAATATTTTATGACCCGAAATGCCAAGACCAAGGCATCTCGATGACTAGATCAACAAGGAATAAAGTAGGGGGAGATAAGGGCCAAAATACAATAAAAATACCTTTTATTTAATTCATTCTTTGTTCATTTTGGGACCTATTTTTAGTTCCAAATTTTATACTTCAAATAAAGAAACATTGTACATGAAAGTTGTAGATAATTAAATATATAAAAATACAAAACTATTTTCATACAAAAATAATATACAATGTACAAAAATATGATCTGAATAAGATTCCAAAATCCCAACTGCCAAGAACTGTATCTCTCAAATAAAAACCCGAAATGTATCAAAATCAATTTAATTGTATATAACTTTCAATAAGCTATTTAATGAAGGTGGTTTCATATTTTTTGGAGTTACTTTTGAAAGTTGAGTTTTGGACACTTATTGTATAGTTATACCGATTAAAAGATTTATTTTATTTATTATTCATTATTTTTACAATTATATATATTTATAATTTTGTAAATATTATTTATAATATATGTGAATATTAAAACATGAATAAAAACACAAAGATAATATAAAAATAAAATGCTTGTATACAAGATATAGATGAAATACCTATATCTATACCTATAGAATAAGTACAACTATTTATTTAATTATATAAAGTACATCACAAAAATAAAAAAAATATTTAAGTGTATAAATTAATTTGTTAATATATAAAATGATAAACAAAAATAATAAAATTAAATATACAAAATAAAAATAAAACAATAAAAATATATAGATGAATAAACCTATATATAACCTACAAAAGGTAACTTGTAATTTTATACCTCTAAAAAATAATTAAATATCATAATAAAAAATTATAAAATAATAAAATTTTTTCATTTAATAACCTAAAATAAATAAAATCATTTATTTCTTTAATAGATTTTATACTTCTTTTTTCTACAGATTTTTCCTGGTTGGTCCACGTGGACCAACCAGGGGGCGCGGAGAGTTGACCGTAGGTCTAGACTCTGACCCGCCCTGCACTTGTGTCAGGACATGGTTTTGTCCAGTTTTTATGGATTTATCGAGGTTCTTCCTTGCACTATCTCATGACGCTTCCTTGATGACTTTTTCTCCTCGCTCATCCGTTATACATGCCCAGATGTTACCTCGATCATTGGATCACTACCGCACCTGCTACACATCTTTCTTTGAGCCCGCTCGACCACCTGTTTAAAATACCACCAAATATTCCATTCGATTTTTGAACCCTCTTTTGACCCGATTGTCCTCTGTTCTCTCAAGCCTTGGATTGAGAGATGTGATAGGAAGTTCTCTGGCTTTCGAGAGGCAAGGTTAGACGGGCAGAGGAGCGGCTCCGCCTCCGTCTACGAACTCAGCCGTCGAGGTTCTATCTCATATGTCTTAGCCTATGAGGTACCATTTTCTTTATTTTTCTTGCATTATTTTATTCCCTGTAGGTGTAGGATTCAATCTCCCTCTTCATTCTTGCGTTTCATCTGTCCGAGCACCCCGTTGATCACCTCGACGGAGCTTGCTCCGATGAGCGTCCATATCGCAATTCTCTGTCATTTTTCACCCATGGGTGGTCACGGAAGTTTGCCCGCGACCCCCTTGACCTCTTTTTGTTGCAGATCCGAGCTTCCTTCGCACGCTTGGAGTGATTCTGAGCACCCACTGTGATACCTGGAGCTCCTAGTTCATCCTCCTCCGCGGGTGCACTCCAACCATCTTCGAGACCTGCTGACCACTCCAGCAGTTAGAGGGAGCCACCTGTGTGCTCCTGGACCTCCTAGCAGCGACGGAAGATGGCGAAGGAAGGCGTACGTGGCGATCCAAGCTCGTCGTGCCCGTATTCTTGCCCTGTTCTTGCTGAGCCTCTTCGAGCCGTTGGATTCCCCTCTGTTCTTGCTGAGAATCTCCCAACCCTTGGATAATGCCCTCCTACAGCCGTTGATTCTTTCCTAAGGGTCAAATCTGGGCCGTCCTTGTCGAAGCGTCATCGACGCACCGGATTGCGACGCGTGGCAAATTGTGCGATCATCTACCGTCCGATCAGCCCCTGCTTTGGGTATTTTGTCTTTTTCACCCTTGGTATTTTTGTGTTTATTAAGAAGTACTAAAACTTTCCGCAACCGTTATATAGTTTTGGACATTTTGCATTATAGCCCCAACCATTTTTATAATTGCAATCAAGCCCTTACCAACGAGGCGCACGCACGTGCGCTTGGCTATTATGCACGCAAGGGCCTGTCATTTGTTGTGTTTTTATATAGTCCAGAAACTATTTTCTAACGTTGTAATTTTTTGGTAAAATTACATTTAGACCCTCAGCTTTTTGATAATTGCAATTACATCCCTGCTAGGTCATGTGCCCCGTGCACGTAACTTTGGTAATTTTCATTTTTACCCTTGGCTTTTGATTATTTGTGATTGGTCCTGATTTATTTTTATTACGTTATAATTTTTGTGAAAAATTGCACATTAGCCCTCGGATTTTTAGATAATTACACAACTACCCTTGCTAGTAGTGTAGTTTCTCTTTATTGATTGTATTTATTTCATGCATCTATAAAATTAGAAAAATTCCCTAAAAATAGAGTTAAGTTCTTCTTGAATTTCAAATTTATGTCATATTTTTATTTTGCATTTTTTTTGCATTTTATTATTTATAAAAATTCAAAAACATGCATTTTCATTTCTGTTTGCATTAGAAAATACAAAAAAATTATAAAACATTTTTGAAAAATTCCCCAAAAAATATATTTTGTGTATTTTAGTATCTTTATTCTTCAGACCAAAAATAACTATAAATATAAAAGAAAAATCAGAAAAATATAAAACACTTAAAATCTCTATAAAAATATATAACATCCATAAAAATCTAAAAATTGTGTTTTCTGTTCTTGAATTTTCTTTATTGTATTATCTTTTCTTTAAAATTAATTTGGAGAATTTTTAATAATTGTTTGATATTTTTTATCACCATTTTAATTTAGGCCATTAATTTTATTCACTATTTTTTGTATTATTGATTATAAAAATATAAAATAAATTAGCAAAAATATAGAAAAATCACAAAAACATTAGACAAATATAAAAAGTACAAAAACATTTTATTTCCTATATTTTTAATACTTTTACCTCTTTTTATCTCTCTCTCTCATCACTCTTGTATATATATATCCTCTATAGTTTAATATCCTTATTAAATGAAAAGGAAAATATAAAAATATAAATATAAAAATAAAATACAAAATCAGAAAATTAAAAACTAAAAATAAAAATATAAAATCAAAAAATTAAATAAAAAATATATATAATTGTAAAACCCACAAAAACATAGCACTTGTATGGACAAATACATCACATTCATTGTTGAGCACTTATTGCCCCGATCTACCAGCTTGCTTCCTGTGTTCGACACTCTACACTACTTACACTATACACATCTTTTGTAGATTTATAATAAATTTTAAATCCTCATCTTTCTTTTCATTGTTTAAATCATTGTTGTGGGATAATTGTTGACTAAATAGGATTTCGTGAGTGGTCGCCACAGCAACTTTGTCTCCGCCTTGTGTAAGACATATTTTGACCCTTGCAAAACCTCGATTATAAGTACCTTTCTATTGTTTTGAACTTATAGCTTTATACATGGAAGATTTATTTTTCTTGAATATGATTATATTTGATTGTAACAACAATTAACATGTTGATTATATTATACTATTAATAGGAGGATCTCAAAAAGTTTAGTTGATTATATTAGTTTATAGTATACTACAGGGAAATCATATACAATACAGGTGGTTGCTGGTTATTTTTTTATCAGGATAGCATAATTTGCGACTACTCGGCTACTATTTGACTACCACTGTAGTAGCAAAATGGCAGTCACGTGATTGTACAAACAAAATCTGCTACTACATTGTGACTACTAACTTACTACTACAGTAGTATTAAATTAATAGTAACATGGTCGTTATTGTAAATGCAGTGGTGGTAAAATGATCATTAGGTAGTCGTGAAAATTTATCCCTGTGGTGGCCATGTGGTCATAATATGGTGTGTCTTTAATCAGAGTTAAACAAAAGTTGACACTACATTGTGACTATATAGTGACTACGAGTGACTATATCTTACTACCACCTTACGACTAAGGTGTGATCGCAGATAGTTTACGACCATATTGGCTTGACCACATATATTGCTACTAAATGTGGTCGCAATAGGGTATTGCGACTATGTTGGCACCAACAAGCTACTACATTACCACCACATTTGTGGTCACAAAAACTGCATTTTCTTGTAGTGATTTTTCCTATATATGAGTAAATGGGGTTGTCCCTTGGGGTGCTAACTTGGAACTTCCCTCCCATTTTTTCTTTTTAATTTTTTTAAAAAATAAATCATTGTTGTGGGTTAATTGTTGACTAATTAGGGTTTCATGAGTGGTCGCCACAGCGACTTTGTCTCTGCCTTGTGTAAGACATATTTTGACCCTTGCAAAACCTCGATTATAAGTACCTTTCTGTTGTTTAGAAATTATAGCTTTATACATGGAAGGTTTATTTTTCTTAAATATGATTATATTTGATTGTAACTACAATTAACAGGTTGATTATATTATACTATTAATAGGAGGATCTCAAAAAGCTTAGTTGATTATATTAGTTTATAGTATACTACAGGGGAATCATATACAATACAGGTGGCTGCTGGTTATTTTTTTTATCAGGATAGCAGAATTTGCGACTACTCGGCTACTATTTGACTACCACTGTAGTAGCAAAATGGCAGTCACGTGATTGCACAAACAAAATCTGCTACTACATTGTGACTAACTTACTACTACAATAGTATTAAATTAATAGTAGCATGGTCGTTATTGTAAATGCAGTGGTGGTCAAATGATCTTTAGGTAGTCGTGGAAATTTATCCCTGTGGTGGCCATGTGGTCATAATATGGTGTGTCTTTAATCAGAATTAAACCAAAAGTTGACACTACACTGTGACTATATAGTGACTACGAGTGACTACATCTTACTACCACCTTACGACTATGGTGTGATCGCAGATAGTTTATGACCATATTGGCTTGACCACATATATTGCTACTAAATGTGGTCGCAATAGGGTATTGCGACTATGTTGGCACCAACAAGCTACTACATTACCACCACATTTGTGGTCACAAAAACTGCATTTTCTTGTAGTGATTTTTCCTTTATATGAGTAAATGGGGTCCCTTGGGGTGCTAACTTGGAACATCCCTCCCATTTTTTTCTTTTTAATTTTTTGAAAAATAAATCTGTAAAAAAATCATCACTATATACATATATTATGTCATTAAAATTTTATGTGAAATAGAAACTCCTACGGCCTCCATCTAGGCAATCATTTTTTAATGATTGCAGAATGGTTGAAATTGACCATGTTTGGATGAACATCTTAGGAGTCTCTGTTTTGCACGAAATTTAAATGACATAATATAGGGATATAGTGATGAAAATCCATTGATTTATTTTTTAAAAATTAAAAAATATAATTAGATGAGGGAAGCCAAGTTAGCTCCCCCAAGGGACAATCGCATTTTACCCTATATTTGGGAAAAATGAGGTTGTTCCCTATGCAGAGATAACTTAGATCCCCCTGTCCTATCTTATTTTTTTATTTGAAAAAGTCTTTTAAGGATATTCATCACTTTATCTTTTTGTTATGACATTCAAGTTTCATGCAAAACAGAGACTTCTATGGCCTTGTGTGTGTGTGTGTTGAATGAGTATGCTCCCTATGAGCATTTAAGAGTATGATCCCACATGTTTTCTACATTTTTTTTATTTTTTTGAAATAAAATCTGGGGGGGAGTTAGTTAGAATAATAAGTGGAATATGTTTCAAATTTCATGTAAAACAAACATCCCTAACACTTCCATCTATATGGGATCAATTTCAGCAACTATGAGACCAAAATTTAACAACCTTGATGAAGGGGATAAAAGTCTCGAGTTAAGTACATTATTGAATGACATCATGATGATATATTGTGATTTAAATTCACTAGTTTTTTCAGTAAAAAATACGGAGAAAATGGTTGAGAGCATGTAAGTTACATGCTCCCATGGAGCATACTCATTTTCCCTATATATAGGGTAAAATGGGGCTGCCCCTTAGGGGAGCTAACTTGGTTCCCCCACCTCATTTTTCCTATTTTTAAATTTTTTAAAAATAAATCCGTGGAAATTCAACACTATATCTATATATTATGCCATTTAGGTTTGGGTAAATTATAATTTGGGTCCTTATCTATGGGTCCAATTTCAGAATGAGTCCCGATCTTTAAATTATAACGATTCGGGTCCTAAGACCATTTAGGAAATGGAAATTTTAGGGTTCATGACTAATATGCCCTTGTTAGGAAGGGAATGGGGGTTGGGTTCCAACTTTTAAACAAGGGCATATTTGTCATTAGTCCCAAAAGGTTCCTTACATTAATGGCCTCGGGACCCGAATCGTTAAAATTTAAAGATCGGGACCCATTCTGAGATCAGACCCATAGATGGAGACCCAAATTGTAATTTACCCTTTAGGTTTCGTGCGAAATTGAGACTCATACGTCCTCCATTTAGACTGTCATTTTTTAACTATCGTAAATTGTTGAAAATGACCCCGTCTAGATGGAGGCTGTAGAAGTCTATGTTTTGCAGGAAACTTGAATGACATAATATAGGGATATAGTGATGATAATCCACAGAAGGACAGGATGGGGGCACAAGTTAGTGCCTTCCAAGAGGACAACCCTATTTTACCCATATATATGTGTGTGTGTGGGGGGTGGGGGGGGGGGGGGGATGGGACGGCTCCTTGGGGATAGCCAAAGGATTATTCCTACCCTATTTTCTGTATATATTTTGTTTTTTTTTTGAAAAATTTGACATGCATATTCATCACTATATCTCTCGAACATGACATTCCAATATTGTCACAAATAGAGACTCCCATGTCCTACATATAGAACATGTCAATTACTGTAATATTTAAACCGTTAAAATTACATGTTCTAGATGGAGGGCATAGGAGTCTCTTTTATGATGAAATTAGAGTGACATGTTAGATGGATATAGTGATGAATATATATGTCAAAATTAAAAAAAACAAAAATATATATGGAAAAATGAGACGAGAGCAGCCCATTGACTGTCCTTAGATAACAGCTCCTTTTTTTCCATATATGTATATATATATATATATATATATATAGGATTTTTATCTAATGGACACTGTGTTCATTAGCGTCTTGGTAAGCATCAATTTTAGGTCATATTCGTGTATTACCAAATGAGTGGCTACCTATTTCAAATGATTCTGTTTTTGAAAGCGTATTAATATGCAAGAGGATTTAATAATATGTATTATTTAAATTATATTGTATCCTTAAAAAAAATGATCATTTCGGAAAAAAACATTCAAATCAATGATTTCTTGCAAAAAATCGAGATTCAAATACTCAAGTCAGTAATATATACAATAGTTAAGTAAATGGTTGTTGTGAGATCAGTAATATCTAAACAACGGTTTGTAATCTACATTAATTTTTTTATTATATGGTACAACATTCAGTAATATATATGTACATTGGTCAAGTAAATGCTTGTTGTGAAGTAAGTAAAACCATAATAAATGATAAGTAGTTCCCATTTGTATTATTACTTTGAACATAATTCATTAATTTAGAGACAATACTCAAGTAATATATATACAGTAAATTTTTGTTTTGTGTTCAGTAATGTATATATCTATATCCTATATGACATGTTCAGTAATATATATACAATTTCTCAAAGAATGGCTACTATGAGATCAATAATAATAAAATAGATGGTTACTAAGTACCTACATTGTTCAAATAAGAAAGTAACATATAATCACTAACATATCTGTCTTCTATACAATTAATATGGAAATAATACTTTGAAAAAGAAGTTATTAAATACATGCACATAAGAAAAACGAATTAGTAAAATAAATGGAATGCTTCGATGATGAAAAAGGAAAAAATATTACAAAAATTAATGCAATGCGCATTACATACACAATGATATTACTAATGATTTACTATGCTATTATTGATCTCGCAACACAAATTTACTTGCATTATTACTAATAATTTACTATGCTATACATATTACTAAATTCTATACAAGGTAACTATTTGGATGTAAATTACTGATCATTATCTTGATATTACTGATCACACAACAAGCATTTAATTGACCTGATTATATTTATCAGTATCATGTTGTTCGAATTTTACTCATTTTACTCATCCACAGGAAATAATTTATTTGAATTTTTTTCCAAAACTATTTTCACCTTTTTAAGGACACTATATAGTTGGAAATACAGTAATTGGTAAATGTGTGTTGACCTATAATTGGAAATATAATTATTGCTAATACAGGTGTATGATCAAGAATGGGTGCTCACCAAAACGCTAATGGGCTTATATTATATATATATATACATATAGAGAGAGAGAGAGAGAGATCGGCAATTATTAACCGTAGAGAGAAAGGATCTGTATCCATTGGAGTACATGAAGCATATAGATATGGTGCATGGGTACTGCATGGGAAGTAACAACGACATGGCGGTCCACAGGCGCGAGTTGCAACCTGGCATTTAAACAATGTCTTGATTTTTTATGGTCACGTACCTCTCGATCAATTTCATCTTCAATTTTTTTCTTTTAGGTTGCATTTGGTTTCAGTTTAGCCCGGGTTAAACCGAAGGAGTGTAATCTTTTCTGTTTTTTGATTTTTGGATAGAGGGTTAGGGGTTGAGTAGGTTTGTTGTCATGTAATTGTATTGAAGTTTAGAAAATTGAGCAGTTATTGTGATTTGATTGTATTGATGTTCGGAAAAGTGAGTAGAAGTTGAGTAGATTGTTGTTTTTATATGATATGATGGTATAATATATTTTTTAATGAAATAAATGAAAGATAAATAATTTATTTAATGTATAAAAAAAGAGAGGAGGAGTGGACCCTATAAGTGAGAGAAGGGGAGGGTTTTAGGAGGCAAACCACCTCAAAGAGAGGTTAACCTGGGTACCGAACGACCCTAAGAGTAGGGAGAGGAGGAGTGGACCCTAAAAGTAAGAGAAGGGGAGGATTTTAGGAGGTAAACCTCCTCAAAGGGAGGTTAACCTGGGTGCCAGCGGTCCCTAAGAGTAGGAGTTTAATACGGTGGTAGATACGCCCTTGAATAAGTATCCTAATCGATCTATGCAATATGTCTTGTAGGTTTTTACGATTCCTGTATCGTGCTATTATTTTTGAAGCAAAGAATCTCCTTCTTACACTCACGACGTCTTCACTGTATAAGATTAGGAAAATTCTGGTTATTATTTTCTTAATACGCTTTGGTAGGAGCAATTATCTGCTCACGAAAAGTCCATCCCTCTGAATGAGACTCCTGTGATAATATTATTATTGAGAGAAACACTCAAAAACTTGATGATACGAGTGCTTTGAACCCAACTTAACCATTGATTAAGGGTAACACTACATTTTATTTATGTCCATCTTTCGAGAATCTTTCATGTGTCATTATTGATAAGTTCATGAAAAAGGCTAAGGGTGAGGTAAAGGATGTTATCATATTGATTGAGGGACAAGACTATAGAAAGACTTCACTGTCCTTGAGATGGATATTCCCTATCATTGGAGATTCACAGATCATTTAATGGAGCTTCTTTTGATTATCAGACTATGATGATGAAGTTCCATTCTCTATACAGAGAAGTGTAACTTAAAATAAAGCAGACAAATGACAGCGACCTCACTCCAAGTCCAGTACATATTTCTCTTCTGCATCCGAGGCGTGTTGCAGAATGGGTAGCACAATTGGGATATGGAAACAAAACCCGACAGCTTTAAGTGAGACCTTCTTAGATAGAGAAGACAATGTTCACGATGCATTTTATGAGACGTTATCTGTGTTCTTGAGTGAATCATCTTTCTATTCCCTTGAGGACTTAGAGGTCTTTACAGAAATATTGGTTCCACTTCCTTCGGAACAATTAAGGGAGATAAATGATGAGTCGGATGTGGTTTTGGCCAAATTACAATGTCTCTTTGGAGATTCGACTCTATGTTTAGCGTACTTGGTGGCCAGTACTTCAGAGTTAGCAACACCTTCATGCAGCACGAAACCAGATTCAATGGAAATTTAGTCTGATTTGATTGATGATACTTTATTGCCAAAGCTTAAGCAACTACCTCCTACACTAAAGTACGCCTTTCTTGCGGACACTGAAGAATAGATTCCATGTCATCATTAGTCATAAGTTGACTGTAAAGCAGAAGTCTAAACTGTTAAAAGTGTTATAGAAGAATCGCAAGGTTAGTGGTTGGACTGTCGAATCTCATGGGTATAAAACCCACACTCTGTTCACAACATATGTCTGTTGAGGATAATGCCAGACCTTCCTGTGAGTTTTAGAAGAGATTGAATCCAAATCTACGAGAAGTAACTAAGAAAGAGATTGAGAAATAGTGTGGAGCGGGTTTTATTTACCCAATCTCAGATTCCAAGTGGATGCCATCCTACATGCCGTACCAAAAAGGTCGGGTATTTAGATATTTACCAACGAGGAATGATTTGAGATCGTGACACAAGTACGCACGCTATGGCATGTCTTTGTTGATTACATACGCTTAATTGCTACAACCAAGAAAGATCACTTTCTCTTACCTTTTATTTACCAGATTTTGGAGAGATTAGTATGGAAAGAGTTCTTTTGTTTCCTTGATGAGTATTCAAGTTACAATCAGGTAGCCATCACTCCTAAAGATAAAGAAAAGACCACTTTTACTTGTTCTTTCGACATGTATGCATTGAGGTGCATGACATTTGGACTTTACAATGTCATGTGCACGTTTCAGTTGTACATGATTCTCGTATTTGTCGAAATAGTGGGGAAATTTCTGGAGGTCTTCATGATGATTTCTCGACATGTCTGGCGCATTTGGATCGAGTAATTCAAAGGTGTAGGCGAGTGAATATGGTGCTCTCATGGGAAAAGAGTCATTTTATAAGGAGGGTATCGTATTAAGGAAAGTCATCTACAAGAAGGGAATGGATGTTGACCCTTTCAAGGTGGATTTGATCAAGAAACTTGATCCACCAACCAATGGCAAGTGAATAAGATTATTTATGAGGCACGTTGGACTGAATAGAAGAATCATTCAAGATTTCTCAAAGAGTTTGTTGTAAATCACATGTGTCTTCAGGCCTTTGAGCTTTTGAAGAGAAAATTTTGTGACTCGCCGATTTCACAAGATCCAGATTGGTCTCGACCATTCAAGATCATAATGGATGCTTCATATTATGCTATAAAACTATATTAAGTCATCGGTCAGATGTGATATAGTTTGTAATTCACTGAGCAAGCAAAGTTTTAGATCAAACATAGAAAAAGTGTACATTTACTGTAAAAGAAATGCTCACAGTAGTTTGGGCCATTGATAAGTTTAGGTCTTATATTTTAGACTCTAAGGTGACAATATACATTGATAATACAATCATTAGACATCTCATGGAAAAGAAGGATGCAAAGGTTCTTAGGCAGATTCCATTACCCCAGGAATTTGATTTGGAAATTAAGGATAAACCTGCAGTCAAGAATGTAGTGATCGATCATTTATCCCGATTATATTTGAAGAATTCCCTTGATTCAGAGCCGATTACGTAAACCTTTCCATATGAGTCAATTTGTTTTGTGGATTCACTTCCATTGTATGCCAACATGGTGAACTTCCTTGTCTTCAAGCAAGTTCTCCATGGCTGGACCAGGAGCAGTATTGACTGACTGAAGATAAATTTGAGGAGATACCATTGGGAGGATCCAATCCTTTTCTTTGAAGGACCGAATTGTATTTGGAGAATGTATATTCCTCGGGAGGAATACCAGAGTGTCCTCACATATTGTCATTCATTAGAAGCTAGATGACATCATTCGGAAAAAAGAATCACTCACAAAGTACTTCTATGTGGATTATATTGACCGACCTTGTTTCGAGATGTTATAGATTTTGTACGGTCGTACCTTATTTGTCAAAGGATAGGAGGGACTGTCAGTTATAGAGATGAAATTCCCATGCAGTCGATGATTTTCTGTGATGTCTTTAATGTATGTGGCATAGATTTCACGGGTCCTTTTCCCAACAGCAATGGATTTGAGTACATTTTGTTGACATTTGATTATATTTCAAGGTAGGTGGAGGCTATTCCAACCAGAGCTGTAGATTGTAGGACTGCATGTAAGTTTATTAAGCATCATATCATTCAAATTTTGAGGCACCTAGAGTTTTGATTGCAGATGGAGGTAGACACTTCGGGAATAGAGAGATGAAATCTTTGGCTAAGGACTACAAGTTTGTATATAGAGTAACTAGTCCTTACCACCCACAATCCAACGTATGGAAAGGGTTTCAAATAGATAGGTGAAGAGTATTCTACTGAAGTTAGTGCGTTCTAATAGGAAGAATTGGTCTGAACAATTGGACCAAGTTCTACGGGCTTATAGGACAACCTACAAGACTCTGCTGGGTACTTCGCCTTTTAGAATAATTTAGGGGAAGGTATGCCATTTGTTCGCTGAATTAATTCATAAATATGAGTGGGCAATACATAATATCTATTGAAGTTGTCACCTATGAAAACTTTGTAGAGACTTGAACCTTAATCAGCTAATGGAAAACAAAAACTTAGCCTATGACAACAACTTGATCTATAAGGACAGAGTGAAGAAGTAGCATGATATGTATATTAGTTGTTTAATGCCAAGCTGAAGATCTTTCACTGAAAACTTAAATCTAAATGGAAAAGTGATGAATATCCATTTAGTCACCTTTATTCTATCATTTTTGCCTTAAAAGCCTAGCTAAATGCATGTAAATAACATTATTTTGTGCAAACTTAAATTCATGATTTATTCCACTTATTGTATATAAAATATAGTTTTTAATGCTAAAATTTCATAAAAGAATACGAATAAAATACCAATGGTATTTTATGACCTGAGACCCCGAGACCTAGGCATCTTGATGACCGGTTCGATAAGGAATAAAGTACGGGGAGATATGTGCCAATAAAATGCCCAATTTATTTACCCAAATAATTCATTTTTGGGACTTATTTTATTCTTTATTATCTATACCTCAAATTAAGAAACTTTGGACATGAAAGTTGTAGAAAAAATACCAATAAAATATAAATTGATTCCACATAAAAATAATATACAATGTACATATTATACTCAGAATAAATAGCCAAAACCCAAACTTTCCAGACCCATAGCTTCTCCATATGAAATCAAAATGTATCAAAATCACCTTTAATTGTATATAAATTTTAGTAAACTATTAAATGAATGTATTTGCATTTAATATGAAGTTAAGATGCAAAAGTTAGGTTTTGGACCCTTATTTACAATATACTTGAATAAAATATTCATTTTACTTATTCTTTATGACTTTATAATTTTATATTTTTGTAGTTTTATAAATATATGTAAATATTTATAATACAATAAAACTATAAATAAAACGCTAAAAAAATACGTATAAAAAAATACATAGATTAATATATTATACTTTTACCTATATAATAAGTATACACATGTATTTAGGTGTACATATTAGATCAGAAAAATATAATAAAAAATATTTCTATGTATAAAAATAAGTTATAATTAGATAAATTAGGAAAATAAAATAAAAAATAATAAAATAAAAAATGCAAAATAAAAATATATACCTACAAATATACCCTTAGAAAATAACCCGTAATAAATAAACCCATAAAAATAAATAAAAATCATATTAAAATACTATATAACATAAGAAAAAATTTGTTTAACCGAAATTGTATAAAATCATTTAATATTTTTAATTGAATTACTAAGGAATTTAATTTATTTTTGTTCTTAGCTGCTGATGTGGACCAATCAAGGCTCAACCCTTATTGACCCAGGTCAACTGCTCTGCCTCCATGGTTCTACATTTGTCATAAATTTTGACTGATCTTCCTCGAGTTCTCCTGCTTGATCCTTGCACTATTTTTACTCGATATCTTCTTGAATTTTCTACCTCGATCAACGCACTTTCAGGAACACCTCATTTCTTTATCGATGAACCTTTGAATCGAACACCACTGCCCGATAAAGTGGATTGGTGTATAGTATCTCCTCCGAGATCCCTTGGATCTTTGATCTCTCTTCCATTGATTTCGGCCTAATCTTAGCCCTACGTTGAACCCTGGTGACAGTAGCATTCCCTTGGCCCGTTCTGCAGCTCGATTTGGCATAAAATCTAGGAGGCCTGAAGCTTTGTTGTTGTGTCTCCCTTTAACTCTGCTATAGGTGCCTCAAGAACGGTAAGCCTCTTCTTTTCTTGCATTTTCGATTTTCTTAGCATAATAATAGTGTAGTTTACCCTTTCATCGCATTTTATTTCGTTTCATATTTTTTAAAATAAAAAAATACTCCTCTCCAGAACTCTAACTCTGACACCCCATTTCACCGTACCCGATTGTCCTCCGACCGCCATACCACTTCCATTTCCTACTCCTCCGCCTGGTGATAATCCCGCGCACCCTCGTTCCCCTCCATTTAGCACAGATCGAGAGATCCGTGTCCCAACTCCGCTGCGCGTCGGAGACACACTGCCCCACTCCATTTCTCACCCATTCTGACCTTTAAAGCTTTTTGTGCCTTTTGTATTCCGTCCGGTAACTAACAACTACAGTAAACGAAGAGAGAAATAACCTTTACAGGGGTCACAGAGCTCCAGCACTCCCTCTTGGTGTCCCAACTTTATTTGACCTTATTAGAGTCCCGCATGCCCTTCTGAGACCATCAACCAAAGCAGAGGACCTCCACGAGAGTTTAAAGCCACCTTCGAGCTCCTAGAGGTCATCAACCACTGAGAACAGGTAGATCAAAGTTTGTTGGAGGGGAGTTCTTGTGTTGTTCTTCCAGCGTA
This sequence comes from Ottelia alismoides, assembly GCA_037367405.1. Lineage (NCBI taxonomy): Eukaryota > Viridiplantae > Streptophyta > Magnoliopsida > Alismatales > Hydrocharitaceae > Ottelia > Ottelia alismoides. The sequence continues at coordinate 333,787 of JAZKJV010004047.1, read as the reverse complement.
CTTCTCCTTTGTTCGATCAAGCACTCTACTATAGAATCAACAGTTGTCATACGATGATTCGAGCCTCAACTTCCTGATCTCTCATTGAGATATAATCATAACCGTCGACAACCCAACCGTCATCCACCATCAGATGCGCACCACATGGCAAGTGGAGTGTCCAGAGCCGTCAGTCGAAGCACGATTAAGGGTAATTTGCACTGAACCTCTTGCGCCTTTTGTTTTAAATGTTACTCCATAAATATTTGTATATAGTTCCATTATTTTTGTAATATTTGCATTTAAGTCCCCACACTTTCTTTATTTTCATTTAGGTACATTCTGCATCACCTCATGTGTCTGTATGTGTGAGGGGACGAAGTATTTTGCATTCGGACCCATGAAAAAATTGTATTTCATTTTAGTCCACTAATTTGCATATTTAATATAATATTTTCTGGTGAAATTGTATATGTACCCCTACACTTGCATTTAATTTCAAAAATAACTCCAAGTATATATTATTAAATATTTTTGGAAAATTACGTGTTTGTAACCTAGAACTCCCTGAGGTGTTCGGATATAGTCCATAAAGTTTATGTATTTGAAAAAATGCCCTATTAGAATATTTCTGTTTTAGTTTTTACTTTCTAAAAAATAGCTCCTCGTCCTCAAAATTTTGTGGAAAATTTACCTTAAATACCTAACATATATTTCTACCACATAGTTTTTGTTTGGGTATTTTGAGTTTATTTTCTATTTATAAAAAATAAAATACTAAGTTTTATTCTTTATTTGTAGTAAAAAAACCTAAAAAAATGTAAAAACTTTTTGGAAAAGTACAAAAATACGTATGCTTCCTATTATTGTGTTTTAGTCTATATACTAAAAATCCCAAAAAGGAAAACCTAAATATTACAAAATTACAAAATCTAACTAAAAGTCATAAAAAATTATATAAAAAAATCCAAAAATTTTATTTTCTATTTTTAAATTGGGATTTTATCACTTCTGCCCTTCCGAGATCTCGTAATATCACTTATGCCCCTATCTTTTTTGGTAATATCAGTTGTGCCCCTCACTTCTTTCTTCTTCATCAGTTGTGCCCTTCCGTCAGATTGATCATCAATGAATTGACTTAACCATGGTTTTTTCAAACCATGGTGCAGTTAAGAGGGGTATTATTGTCCAGACACCTCTTCTTCCTCCTCCACCACGTGCTTCGTCCCGAGGAAGGAATCCGACAGTGCCGAGGCCTATGGCGGTGCAGAGGAAGTTGCAGGGGACGGTGGCTCTGTCGTCCTGGATGTCGACGATGACGACTTTCGCGCCGTGGCAGCAGATGAGTGCGGAGACCGTAGGAGAGGTGCAGGGGGTGGAGGGGTGATAACCGCTCCCCGCACCCTTGGTTAATTCAGTCAAATTAATGTACGAATTAATTAGATGTGTTTGTTGCAGTCGGATAACGAGAGGGCTAATCAAAAACCACTTTTAATTTAATCAAGTCAATTTCGAGTGGCAATTATTTTACTTGGTGAAGTCCAAGGTCAAACTCAGAGAGGCATCTGTCTCCTTAGGTCAAATTTTAGCAAAATCCAAGTGTGAGGTTTTCGGGGAATATATTTTTGGTCTTTTTTTCTATTTTCTATGCATGACACATGCAAAAATCAGGCCAATTTAAAGTTAAATTAGTTAAGGTATCAAATGAAGTTCAAAAATTATGAAAATTGGTCAGATGATGAATTATGGCGAAAATGAACTACCCTAATTTTTTGGAATTTTTCGACACCAGATGAATTTGCTGTGAATTAAACATGCAGGCAGGGTGATTTTCACTAATTTTTTTCAATAAATATCAAATCACATTTTCTTCAGGAACAAAAATTATCCTAGATAGATCTAATGATAATGAATCTAGGAAAATTGACAAACCTTAAATTTAATGTGAAATGAACCTATTAAAATTAAACTAAGGAAATCACTAAAGAATTTATTCAGGCCTCGATATGTGTGCAAATGACATGATATTTTGTGCAAAGTTGAGTTAACTATCCTAGAGCTACTGTGAATTTTTGAGAATTTTTGGAGCTACAGAGAATTAATTATTAATTAATAGGTCTAACTGGGTAAAATATCACACAAATCAACCAATTAATTAATTCAAAAATCTACTGCAATTGCAAAAATGTGAGAAGTGGCTCAACAGATAGAGGACAAGTTAGTCAACAACATGTAACTTTTAGAATTTCAAAATGATGCAAAATGACACCTACGGATGCGTACAAAGACAGGGGTGTACTTGCAATACAAGAAAATAAAATTACATAAAAGTAAACATGCTGACAGGGACTTAAATGCAATTACCTATAATGCTGGGGGTATCAATGCAATTTCTCCATTGGACACATGCTCCTCACGTGGGTGCTGCTTCACAGGGACCTTTTTTGCAAATTTGAAAAACTCCTAGGGCCTCTATGCAAAATACCCAGGCCGCATGTGCTCCTCACGTGGGGCGCTAGGCTCGGGGCTTGGTTCGGGTGCTCCTGGAGGTCTGGAGTAAGGCTCGGAGTAGCCTCGGATGGTCTGAGACTAGGGTCGGGGAAGAGGCTCGGACTTTGTCGATGTGGCGTGCTGAAGACCATTGGATCAAGAGCGATCCAACGGAGGCTGGAAGGAGACAGGTGGCATGATCAGAGGCCGTCAGATCTGGATAGATCCAACGGCGACTGAAGGCTTCGATGAAGGAGGTGACGTGGCTGAATATGAACCGCTGATCTAATTGGATCCAACGGAGGTGGCTTCCTCCAGTGAATGGACACGTGGCTCGCTGAGGTCCGTAGGATCACAGCTGATCCAATGGCTATCTGAAGCTCCGGGCAGATGGCGACGTGGACGACTAATGACCGTTCGATCAAGATGATTGAACGGCGGCTGGAGCGTCGTCCTCACGGTCCTCCGCCGCCTGCGGAGGAGATGGCGGGGCTCCAGCGACGGTGCCTTGGCTCTGCCTGGTCCTCCTTGCGTTGGTGAGGCTCTCCGGAGGGTCGGAGGTATCCTAGAAGACGTGCGGCGGTCTGCCGTAGGTCCAGGTGGTCTCAGGAAGGAGAGACGGTCGTCGGAGGTCGCTCTCAATGAAGCTCGAGGGTGACTCCGGTGAAGTTCTGGCCAATGCACGGGATGGTACCTGTAGGTGTTGGAAGAGTAGCCGAAGCTCGTGCGTGCTAGTGGAGAGGTGAGGATGGAGTGGCGAGGCCTAAAGCGGAGGGAAGGGGTTCCGACGATGGTGCTCCGGCCAAATGGCAGAGCTGGAGCTGGTTGAGAGCGAAGTGCGTCGTCGGAGGATGCAAAGTGTAGCGCGAGGATGAGAGCTCAGTCGCGGAGCTCGGCGAAGTGAGAGCGAGGCGAGAGGATTATGGTAAACGGCGAATAAAAAGGGAGAAATCGAAGGAAAAATTGAAGCTAAGATTAAACGAAGGTGGAGGAGATTACCTGGGGTTTGGAGCTCGAGGTCGAGGTCCAGGTCGTCGCTCGAAGGGGCGGTAAGTCCCTGAGCTCAAGAAACGACATAGAGGAGTGGCTGCGACACGGCGGAGGTGCCGCGGATCTCGCCAGAGAAGATGACCGTCTTCACTCGAGGATTCGTTCAATCTCTGTCACCAATCAGACGCTTCGAGCTCAAGGGATCTCTCAGGGGTGGCGGATGGGTGTGCAATCGGCCGGAGGGCGAGTATTTATGGGTTGAAGTAGACGGCCGGGCAGGTGATGAAGTGGGATTCATGGAGTTCGTGGAGCGTTGATGCCGGTCGACGTGGGTAGTAAGGTGGCTGGTGAAGATGAGGGACGAGTGGGGCTGCTCGTGGGATAGGTGGTGGTCGTCGATGGTGGAGGGAGCGCGCCCAAGAATAGATAAGGGCTGCCCCTCCCGCAAGGTAGAGATCGTGGGTGAGAGGGGCGCTGGAGGTGGAAGACGAAGTCTCCACCGTTGGATCCTGTGATCCAACGATAGAGAAGAGGGCTGGATGGAGTGGTAGGATTAGATCTGGGCGAGGTGATCTGAGCGTCAGGAGCCCACCACGTGGCGTGATGTGGGAGAAGCGCTAGTGGACGGATGCGATTAGCGTAGGGTGTTTGATCGGGCGGTTGAGATGTTTGTGGAGCTAATGGCTCAGATGGGAGGGCTGAGGCGTGATCTGATGGCGCATAGTGCACCACGTGGCATGATGTGGAAGAGGCGTGAACGGGCGGATCAGATAAGGCATTGGAGATGATCAGACGGTGGACATTTGAGGCGTACATGGAGGCGGCTCCACCGTTGGATCTGGATGAAGATCAACGGCTGAGAGCGCAGGCGGATGAGTCAAGGGGAGCGGGCCGCGTGGCTTAACCAGAGGGCGCCACGTGGGCAACCATGATTGGCTGCGAGAAGAAATAATTGTAGAGAGAGAAGGAGACCGAATTTGGAAAAACTCAAAACATGAAAGTAGTAGATCTTGATGAGATCTACAAGTTTCATGTTGACCAAAGATGGATATGAGGTCAAATATGATACAAAAATACAAAGATACAAATATACATATATGTAGTATACAAAGAGGCCCAAAAACCCAACTTTTTCATACGAGCTCCAAATTGGATGAAATTAGTCTCATTTTAAAGTTCTTTTAATGTGTATTAATCTGAAAGTGAGTAGACCTATTTCGGAGTTGGTATGAGGGATCTATGGGCATTTTATGGTCCAAGGGCTTTTGGGCTCTATTGGTGATTTTACAGAGGGGATTCCTGGCTTTCTTCCTTATAATATTAACTAAGGTGTACATAGTATAAGGGAGAGCTTATTTTTATGAGTGAACATTTTACAAATGATTTTGGCTTCTTATTTAATGCAAATGGAGTGCTAAAATGCATGATTTATGTATGCATGAATGAATGTTATTTATGCATTATAAAGGGAAATATGCCTCTATTTACTCGGGAACAAGGCTCTATTTTTAACTTTTAGAGTGATGAATCACAGATTAATCAACCCCCTATACTTAAACCTTGCTCGTCCCCGAGCAACTAAATGAAATGCAAGAGTGAAATGATTTTGGGTTCCATACCAAGGTCATGAACAAAAGTTAAAAATGGAACTTGATTCGACCTTTGGATTAATTGTGTGGCGGAACCTTATTTGGACCTGAACTTAAGACCTAACCGACTTCAAGTTCCACAAGTCTTCTATTCAAGACTCCTCAATAGTCAGGTCAGAACAAATCCTCAAACGCAAATTTCTGATGACTATGATTCTTACTTGTACTGTGTAAGTGAGATATAGCTCTCCACATCAGAAATGACTCGGAACCAGCCTCCTCTAACAAGGTAACTCAATAACCCGGTCCAGCAACTCTTTCCTCAAGGAGCGGGGTATTCCCTTCTAAGTTCAAGTGCGACCAACTCAAGAGGAGGGGGTAGAGAAAAGAATGGACGGTAGCCAGTGTAGCTACCTATCCCGGGATGCCTGACCAGTGTAGCCAAGTCATCCAGCTGCATTTCTTTGCTAATATACAGACTCCGACAGGTATTTTATTTTCACTTGGACCTGTCTGAATTTTTTGGAGTTTTTGTATTTTTTTTCAAACTCATACAAGGTGCAGCATGTACATCAGGAGTTTTTCCTCTTGAGTCAGTATACTATCCCTCTTTTGAAGCATTATTGCAACCCACAGCATCCCGTCCTTAGATGTCAACACCACCAGACTAGGTTGAGATGCACTACCCTCCCTAGAGGAGGACGGATGTTTCCACCCGTGTGCTACTCCAAGCTAAAGGATTCTACCTCCTCACCACCTCATCAATGAAGAGCTACGTGCATAGTGCTTGTCCAAGTTAGGTCATTATCTAAAAGAATCCTGCATATGCACGAGATATTCTATTTAGACTAATCAGGATGACATGTGAACATAGACTTGCGGACTCAAAGATTTAAGTCACTTGACCTGAGAAATCTTAACTCCAGTTCCTATAAGGTTCCTCTGAAATTAGGTGGATTAAGGTCAAATCAAGTCCATCCTCAATATCTACTCATAACTTGGTTTAGAACCCACTAGCTTTCCACCTTGCATATGCAGATGAGATGCAGATGTCATGCTATGAAAATGCAAGACTCTTTTTTCTTTTCTTTTTAGATGCAGAGATGATATGCAAGAGTAACTAAGAAGCCTATTTGTTATTTTCATTTTTTCACAATTTTTACCCACCCGTAATTATTGTAAAATATATACAAAAATACGCGAAAGTACGAGCTATGGGTAAAGTATATATGTAATATATACACGCCCCCTATACTTAGCGTGTGCTATGTCCTCAGAGCACGAAGAGCGAGCAAAAGGACATAGCTCGTGCTAAGCGTAGGAGAGCTAAAGAGAAGGAAAAATGTATAGAAATCGACCAGCCCCCCTATACTTAGGCTCTGGCAGCCTAAGTGTAGAAGAAAGTCACAAAGTGGGGCGGACGAGGTCAAGAAGAGAAGTGGATGAATATACAATGTGGGAATCGGTCCCCCCTATACTTAGGCTCAGGTCAGCCTAAGTATAGGACGGAAGTGAGTATGAGAACCGATGTGATCTGGGGGATGTACAGTGAATAGTCTTAAGTGGCTCATTCCCCCTATACTTAGGATCTGGTCATCCTAAGTACAGTCCAAGATAGAGATAGATGATGCTGGAATGAGTTACTAAAGTCGCGGGAGGGAAAGGATAGAATGTACATAAATGATGGTATATACAAGTGAGTCGGTCTGAATCTTTCAAGATGCTGCTGATGGCTGGAGCTCACTGCTGCAAGGTCTCCTGCACGGCTCGAGGTGTATCTGTTGAATCTGTCTCGCGCATAAACACAATCTCCTCAATATGGACTAACTGCTCCTTGAATTCGACGAAGTGTTTTAACAGTTCCATTCACAAGGGATGTCGATGCGTCATCTGCGACATCTGAGATCTCGACACATCCACTATCATGCACTGCTCGGACAATGAATGGGCCCGTCCATTTGGATTTCAACTTGCCTTGGAAAGTCTTCAGCCTTGCATTAAACAACCATACCTTCTGTCCAGGAACAAAGGTCTTTCGTCTGATATATCTATCATGCCAATGCTTCACCTTGTAATTGTACACCAAACTGTTGTCATATGCACGATTTCTGACTTTCACAAGTTCATTCAGATCCATCTCTCTCTGCTTCTGTCCAAGATGTGTGTTCTAGTTGACCTTCTTAATTGCCCATTCTGATTTATGCACTAGTTCTGCGGGCAAATGGCACGGCTTTCCGAATACCATTCGGAAAGGGGAGGTTCCTAACGGTGTCTAGTAAGCTGTCCTATACGCCCATAGGACTTGATCCAAGATCTGAGACCAGTCCTTCCTATCTGGGCGGACAATCTTTTGCAATATGGTCTTCACCTCCCGATTCGACACCTCAGCCATACCATTGGTTTGTGGGTGGTAAGGGCTAACGACACGATGTTCGATGCCGTAGTCCTTCAGAAGCTTCTTCACCTCCCGATTCACAAAATGGCTACCCACGTCTGATATCATCATTTTGGGGATCCCGAACCTAGAGATTATGTGTTCTATGATGAATTTACAGACAATCCTGCTGTCTGCGGCTCGGGTCGGGATAGCCTCCACCCATCTGCATAGATAATCTACTGCAAGAAGGATATATTCGAACCCGTGGATAACAGGGAATGAGCCCATGAAATTGATGCCCCAAGTGTCAAAGACATCACAAATGATGACAGGCTGCATCGGCATCTCATCCTTGGAACCAATGGTTCCTCCCATTCTCTGGCATACCGGGCACGACTTCGCGAAGGCGGTGGTGTCGCGAAACAGAGTTGGCCAGTAAAAGCCACACTGAAGTACCTTCCATGCGGTCCTCTTCCCGGAGTGGTGTCCTCCTGCCTCCAAGCTGTGGCATAAAGAAAGGACACTCTGGTATTCCTCCTGAGGAATACACCGTCTCCAGACACAATCCGGTCCTTCGAAGAAAAGGATTAGATCCTCCCAATGGTAGTGTCTTGCGTCCGACTTTAGTCGGTCAATTTGGCTTTTGGGCCAATCTTCGGGAACTTTCTTGGAGACAAGATAATTCATGATATTGGCGTACCATGGGAGTGAGTCGACAACAAAAATCGACTCGTCAGGGATGGAGTCTCGAATTGGTGAATCCTCAGAAGTATTAAGATCTTCGAGACGAGAGAGATGATCGACTACTACGTTCTTGTTTCCAGGTTTATCACGGATGTCCAAATCAAACTCCTGGATAAGCAAAATCCACCGAAGAAGACGCGCCTTCGCGCCCTTCTTCTCCATCAGGTCGTAGTGCCGTGTGGTCAGTGAACACTGTTACCTTGGATCCAATTAAGTGAGATCTGAACTTCTTCAAGGCAAACACTACCGCAAGCATTTCCTTTTCTGTAACTGTATAGTTACGCTGAGCGGGGTCAAGCACTTTTCTTGCGTAGTGAATTGCGAACGGGACGCCATCTCTTCTTTGTCGTAACACAGCCCCAACAGCATGATCTGAGGCATCCGTCATGATCTCAAAAGGTAGAGACCAATCTGGGGCTTGTAGGATAGGTGCGTCCATAATCATTCCTTTCAATAGCTTAAAGGCCTCAAGACATTTGTGATCAACAATAAACTCCATGTCTTTGCCTAAAAGCACAGTTAGCGGTCGGGCAATCTTAGAAAAATCCTTAATGAATCTCCGATAAAATCCAACATGCCCGAGGAATGACCGCAACTGCTTGACGTTGGTTGGTGGCTGGGGTCGCCTGATCACATCCACCTTGGCAGGGTCAACCTCCATTCCTCTCTTGGAGATGACGTGCCCCAACACTATGCCCTCTGTCACCATGAAGTGACTTTTCTCCCAGGAGAGCACAAGATTAACCTCACAACATCTTTTGAGGACTCGGTCCAGATTCCTAAGACAAAAATCGAAGGAATTGTCGTGGACCGAGAAGTCATCCATGAAGACTTCCAGGAATTCGCCGACCATTTCGGCGAATACAGCAATCATGCACCTTTGGAAAGTACCTAGAGAATTGCATAACCCGAAGGGCATGCGCCTGAAAGCATAGGTACCAAAGGGGCATGTGAATGTGGTCTTTTCCTGGTCCTCCATAGCTATGGCTACTTGGTTGTAGCCCGAGAACCCATCTAAGAAGCAGAAGAACTCTTTCCCCGCTAGTCTCTCTAAGATCTGATCAATGAACGGCAGGGGGAAATGATCCTTCTTCGTCGCGGCATTCAGGCGTCTGTAATCCACACAGACGCGCCACGACGTGGGCACTCGCGTCACGATATCCTCTCCGTCCTCATTGGTGGTTGTCTGAATTCCCAACTTCTTCGGGACCACATGTATCGGGGCCACCCACTTAGAGTCGAAGATGGGATAAATAAAACCCGCGTTGCACCATTTTTCTATCTTCTTCTTCACGACCTCTCGTAAATTTGGATTCAAACGACGTTGGAATTCACGAGAGGGTTTAGCTTCATTCTCCAAGTAGATATGGTGCGAACAAAGAGAGGGATTTATCCCGTGGAGATCGGAAATGCTCCAGCCTATTGCCTTGCGGTTTTTCTCTAAGATCTCTAACAAGCGAGATTCCTGCTCCTCGGTTAATCGCGAACTGATGATGACCGGATATTTCTTCTCTTGTCCTGCAAGGAAGGCGTATTTAAGTGTTGTGGGTAAAGGTTTGAGCTCAGGTAGGGTGTGATCATCTAGGAAATCTGTTTCAATCAGATCTCGCTCAGTGTTGGAAGTGGCTGGATCTTTCTCTGTAATAGCTGCCACTAGGTTAATTGTCTCTAGAGTCGGATCGTCAAATGTCTCCACATAATCGGCCGAAGCCACGTCCGACTCTTCATCCTCATCTTTTGATTGTCCTAAAGAAGTAAGGACTGACAAGCCCAGCTGAGCTTCTAAGTCATCGAAGATGTAGGGGGATGCATGTTCTGGGATGTACTCGTTTCTGAGGATCTTGCAAACTGACTTATGCACTGGATCATCTCCGGAAGGGAGGGACTCATATATGCTGGCTGGGTTCTGTCTCCATGGCCCAACTATGTCTACATAATTGCAGTCTGCTTCGGATGAAGAGTACTCGATGTTGGATTCGGAATCCGGTCTCTGCCATCTGGTCTGCTTAATCTCAAGTTCCTCATCTCCGCCTGGAGTTTGGAACTGGATCTTCCCTATCTTGTAATCAAACAAGGCCCCTGCTGTCCTGAGGAAGGGCCTGCCTAAGATAATCTGGGAATCTCTCCAATTACGAGGGGTTTCCATATCTAGGACAGTAAAGTCCACCATGTATTCTTGCCCCTCGACTTTGATCACAACATTCCTCAATTCTCCTTGGGACCTCTTGGTTGATTTATCAGCGAACTGCAGGAGGGCTCTGGATTTCCTAAGATGTCCGAGATTAAGCCGCTCATAGAGGATTGTAGGCATTAGGTTAATTGAGGAACCATTGTCCAGGAGAGTGCGTGCAAATGCGATGTCATCAACATGACTCACTACATAGTGTGCACCCATGTCTCTTCGTTTCCTTGGAAACGAGTTCTTTATTGCACAAGTCGTGGCTACTGACAGAACGTGTTTCTCAACACGGCTTTTGGTCTTCCTTCTAACCCTAGTAGGTGCGCATCTCACCTTAAGGTATTTCTAGAAATGCAGGAGTCATTTCCATGTACTTGTCAAAGGGGATTGTGACCTTGATATATTTGTTGCAGAATTCAGCCATCTCAGGGTCATTATTTTGGATTTTTTTGATTTTCTTCTTTCCACCCGTACGAGCTCGGGGGAAAGGGATTATTGACTCTAACTCATGTTCTGGAACTGAAATCTATTCATTGAAAGCTGGAACTGAGTTATGCACACGACTCGGACTCTGAAATAGACTCGGACTCTAACTCGGGCTAAAAGAAACATGCTGGGGCGAAACCGGTGATGCATCTTCCGCTTCTTCTGGATGGTCCTCCTCAAATGGAGGTGTGGGCTCTTCATTAGTTTCGCCGGACTCACTAATGATGCGAGAATACTACTTCGAGGACTCAGATGTCCTCTTCTTCTGTCGGTGATGATGGTGGTGGTGCTACTCCCCTTCCTCCAAGTTCTCCTCAGGTAGAGACTCGAAGGTTCCTTCCTTCTATGCCCGTGCCCGATCAGGTATGGTCACGGTCCTTCCGCTCCTGAGGGACATATGATTTACATTATCGTACGAAAGGATCTCATGTTCAGATAAATAATTATCAGAATAATATACCTGATCACGAGGTCGGTTCTGGCCATGGAGTATGTTGTTCGGGTTGGCCTAAACATGTGCGAGAATTGGGGTCTTTGGCGCCATCTATTGGTCCTGGGTACAAGAGACACGATGGATATCAGTTCTCATATCCAAATAATTGTTCTGCATCTGTTGGACCCTATCAGACAGGGTCTGGATTGCCAAGGTGAGGGTCTCCAATTCAGTGGGCTGGGCTGGCTGATGTGCAGACGAGGTTCTATATTGGCCCTGCTGGCCATGCCGATATTGCTGTTGTTGGTGGGACGATGCTGGCCCCTGCTGATAGGTGCGCTGCTGCTGCTGGTACTGTTGAGGCTGGTACCCATGTTCTAGCCTAGACTGAAAGCGTGGTGCGGGGACGGGCCTGGTTTCTTGGTATGCTGGGGATGGGCGGTAAGGCTGCCCCTTCCCCATTTCTGCCTGTCTGACAATCGGGTCACAGCTATACCAAAGCCCGTTGATCTCGTACACCTGCTGAGGCTCCTCATATCCGGTCTCCATTTGTGGGGGTGCATGCTGGTCCTGCTGGGTGTAAGTCTAATCCCAGCCACTCTGAGGCCCCGGTGCATGTTCTTGTACGAGATGGACTCGATGTACAGGTACAAGTGGTGTAGAAGGGGCAGGTAGCTTTATCTTAGCTACCTTCTCAGAAAGTTCCTCCACTAGCTTCGGTAGACGTGAAAGAGACTCAAGGTCCGCGACTCTATTGTGGATCTGCTCGACCATGGTTAGCTTGTCGGCAATCATCCTCATGCTGGGGATGAGGTCCTCGGTCAGATCTGCTATAGTCCTTCGGGTTGTCTCGTTGGATAAGATTGAGGGAGACAACTAATAGGCCCTGGTGGCCTGCAACCTGTCGGTTTCTGCCATCTGCTCCAGGATCTTCCATACAGCATTCTCATTTTTGTTCAGATAGCTTCCTCCACAGGCGGCACTTACTAGCCCCTACATCTCTAGGGTTAGACCACAGAACAAGGTCTGGACTAAGATCGCCTTAGAAATGCCGTGGCAAGGGCATCTCTGTACTAAGTCATTGAACCTATCCTAGGCATCATGGAAAGGTTCACTGGGTCCTTGGGAGAAGCTAGCGTTCTTCGTTCTCATTTGGTTAGTTCTACTGAGAGGGTAGAACTTTTTCAGAAAGAGGTCCTTGAACTGCATCCAGGTAGTACATATCACCCCTAGGTTCTTCAGCCAATGTGCTGCCTTATCTCCTAAGGCAAATGGGATGGCCTTTAGTCTAATGTAATCTTGGCCAACATTGGGATGGCTAAGATTGTTGCAAACCAGCTCGAAGTCTCGGAGGAAAGTGTACGGTTCTTCATTGGTATTTCCATTGAACTTCGGTAGCAGGCAAAGGAAGTGGGGCTTCAGCTCAAATGCTTCTGTGGGAACCGCTGGTGCCAACCAATTCTGTATCTCATTTTCTGTTGGGTTGTAGGCATCAACCATTGGTCGGTCGATACCTCCAGCGACAACGATTTGTCCCATCCTAGCTGTGAGATCTGCATTTCTTTGTTCGGCATCAGAAAGGCGATTAAGAATCTGTTGTAGTTGCTCCTCATACGGTGGTTGCTGCTTGGGCGGCATCTTGTTCTCTATTCCTAGGTGTGAAATAAGGTCAGTGTCAGAGGACAAATCAAGGAAGGGATTACCGAGGCGATGGTCTTCCTCGGTAAGCTCAGAGGAGAGGAAAGGGTTGGTTTGAGAGTAACCACCCTGGGTGTGAGGGATCCAAACTCAAGAGAGTCATTTGTCCTGGGTGGCCCAAGGTGCGCTTGGGCCTGTGAAGATGATTTTCGTGGGGGACTCAGAGAAAGATTGGCAAATAATGTGTCGATATCCCGCAGTCATTCATCTTGAACTGGCGAGAAGAAGTGGGAGATCTAAGTGAAGATAGGATTTGACTCCTACCTGAAGCAAACAATTCGGTCCAAGACCCTGGGTTCACACTCAACACAGTGAAGGACTCGACACCGAGTCCAATTTATCTTGTAAATTTTAAGTGTGATTTTTTAAGCAAGATAGCAAGGATTACGCTGGCCTATAGGGAAGTAGGCTCAAAGCTGGATGCGTCTTCCCTGTTTAACCTGTCGCCTAAGATACGTTGATCCTCCCTTTCTTCGCTCCTATCCGGAGTTGGGGACTCAAAGACGTGCCTTATCAACCTGCAAGCACGCGGAGGATGACAAAGCTAGGCCATGTCGCAAAGTACCGCTGGTTCGCCCCTACCTACCCGCGAACAGGCGGAGGCTACTTGGTACTGGTCAATGAGCTAAAAGTATCCAACTCATGATATTTGCTAGGATCAGTTGGCCCGTGATATGGAAGGTGGGGATTTGGGCTCTGCCTTAAGGTGTTCACATACACTCAAGTACCCTCACTCAGCCTGAAAACAAGATCGGGGATTAGTCTCCCGCAAACAGTTTTTCAATTTTATCGAACTTTTTTTGGGGTCAATACTATTAGCAGTCCTGATTTTAAGTTAAGTTCTCACTTGTTAGTCCAACCACACAGCACGCCTAACGTCCAGTGCCAATTTCCATTTAAGTTAAGTGTGAAAAATAGAGGGGAAATGAGAAAAGCCGATGCACGAAAAACAATGATGCGTATGCTGAGTTAAGATGACTTACAATGATCCCTTCGCTTGTATGCAGGATGCAAAACAATATTGGAATTTTACATTATATGCAAATGCAGACGACAAAATCTGCTCCTAGACAGGCAGTTCTATTAGCGAGTGAAGAACAAGTTGATTTGACTAGATCTGCTGTCTAGGTGTGTCTTTTAAGTGTATGTGTGGTCCTAAAAATTACGAGCACAAGCAATTCCTAAAGTGACTCAAGGAGCCGCTAGTGCAAGCCTAAGTTACAACTCAAACCACACAGCACACGGGGACACAATTCCACTATTTTTACACACGCGAGAACCCAAACGGGAATCGCTGGAAATGATGCGAAAAATGTGGAAATATATGAGATGTACAAGTTCTCTCAAATCACTCAAACAAATTAAAATATGTGTTCCTCGAAGCATCTTCGACTCCTCGCGTTCCTCGCACAAAAGTAATTTCAAGGTCAAAGAGAGAACAACTCGAAAACAATGCAAAATTTTAAAAGACAGAGAAATATTCACAAGCAAAACCAGGGGTCAGACTACCCGGGGATAGAAAATCAAACACTCAGAAATAACTGCAAATTAACCTAAGCCGTGCCTTCCCGGCAACGACGCCATTTTGATGACCGCTCCCGGCACCCTTGGTTAATTCGGTCAAATTAATGTCCAAAATAATTAGATGTGTTCGTTGCAGTCGGATAACGAGAGGGCTAATTAAAAACCACTTGTAATTTAATCAAGTCAATTTCGAGTGGCAATTTTTTTACTTGGTGAAGTCCAAGGTCGAACTCAAGGAGGAATCTGTCTCCTTAGGTCAAATTTTAGCAAAATCCAAGTGTGAGGTTTTCGGAGAATATATTTTGGTCTTTTTTTCTATTTTCTATGCAGGACACATGCAAAAATCAGGCCAATTTAAAGTTAAATCAGTTAAGGTATCAAATGAAATCCAAAAATTATGAAAATTGGGCCAGATGATGAATTATGGTGAAAATGAACTACCCTAATTTTTTTTTTTGGAATTTTTTCGACACTAGATGAATTTACTGTGAATTAAACATGCAGGCAGAGTGATTTTCACTAATTTATTTTTCATAAATATCAAATCATATTTTCTTCAGGAATAGAAATTATCCTAGATAGATCTAATGATAATGAATCTAGGAAAATTGACAAACCTTAAATTTATTGTGAAATGAACCTATTAAAATTAAACTAAGGAAATCACTAAAGAATTTATTCAATCCTCGATATGTGTGCAAATGACATGAAATTTTTATGCAAAGTTGAGTTAACTATCCTAGAGCTATTATGAATTTTTGAGAATTTTTGGAGCTACAGAGAATTAATTACTAATTAATAGGTCAAAATGGGCAAAATATCACACAAATCAACCAATTAATTAATTCAAAAATCTGCTGCAATTGCAAAAATGTGACAAGTGGCACAACAGATAGAGGACAAGTTACTCAACAACATGCAACTTTTAGAATTTCAAAATGATGCAAAATAACACTTAGGGATGCGTGCAAATAGAGGGGTATACTTGCAATACAAGAAAATAAAATTACATAAAAGTAAACATACTGACAGGGACTTAAATGCAATTACCTATAATGCTGGGGGTATCAATGCAATTTCTCCACTGGGCACGTGCTCCTCACGTGGGTGCTGCTTCACAGGGACCTTTTTGCAAATTTGAAAAACTCCCAGGGCCTCTGTGTAAAATACCCAGGCCGCACGTGCTCCTCACGTGGGGCGCTTGGCTCGGGCGGCTTCGGAGGCTCGAGGCTTGGCTCGGGGTGCTCCTGGAGGTCTGGAGTAAGGCTCGGAGTAGCGTCGGATGGTCAGAGCCTGGGGTCGGGGAAGAGGCTCGGACTTTGTCGATGTGGCGTGCTGAAGACCGTTGGATCAAGAGCGATCCAACGGAGGCTGGAAGGAGACGCGTGGCGTGATCAGAGGCCGTTAGATCTGGATAGATCCAACAGCGACTAAAGGCTTCGATGAAGGAGATGACGTGGCTGAATGTGAACCGCTGATCTAATTGGATCCAATGGAGGTGGCTACCTCCAGTGAATGGACACGTGGCTCGCTGAGGTACGTAGGATCACAACTGATCCAACGGCTATCTGAAGCTCCGGGCGGATGGCGATGTGGACGGCTAAAGACCGTTCGATCAAGATGATCGAACAACGGCTAGAGCGTCGTCCTCAACGGTCCTCCGCCACCTGTGGAGGAGATGGCGGGGCTCCAGCGACGGTGCCTTGGCTCCGCCTGGTCCTCCTTGCGTTAGTGAGGCTCTACGGAGGGTCGGAGGTATCCCAGAAGGCGTGCGTTGGTCCGGCGTAGGTCCAGGTGGTCTCAGGAAGGAGAGAGGCTCGTCGGAGGTCGCTGTCAATGAAGCTCGAGGGTGACCCCGATAAAGTTCCGGCCATTGCACGGGATGGTACCTGCAGGTATTAGAAGAGTAGCCGAAGCTCGTGCGTGCTAGTGGAGAGGTGAGGATGGAGTGGCTGCGACACGGCAGAGGTGCCGCGGATATCGCCGGAGAAGATAACCGTCTTCGCTCGAGGATTCGTTTAATCTCTGTCACCAATCGGACGCTCCGAGCTCGGGGGATCTCTCAGGGGTGGCGGATGGGTGTGCAATCGGCCGGAGGGCGAGTATTTATGGGTTGATGTAGACGGTCGGGTTGGTGATGAAGTGGGATTCGTGGAGTTTGTGGAGCGTTGATGCCGGTCGACGTGGGTAGTAAGGTGGCTGGCGAAGATGAGGGACCAGTGGGGTTGCTCGTGGGATAGATGGTGATCGTCGACGGTGGAGGGAGCGTGCCCAAGAATAGAAAGGGGCTACCCCTCCCGCAAGGTGGAGATCGGGGAGAGAAGGGCGCTGGAGGTGGAAGATGAAGTCTCCACCGTTGGATCCTGTGATCCAACGGCGGAGAAGAGGGCTGGATGGAGCGGTAGGATTAGATTTGGGCGAGGTGATATGAGCGTCAGGAGCCCACCACGTGGCGTGATGTGGGAGAAGCGCTAGTGGATGGATGCGATTAGCGTAGGGTGTTTGATCGGGCGGTTGAGATGTTTGTGGAGCTAACAGCTCAGATGGGAGGGCTGAGGCGTGATTTGATGGCGTATAGTGCGCCACGTGGCGTGATGTGGAAGAGGCGTGAACGGCGGATCAGATAAGGCCTTGGAGATGATCAGACGGTGGACATTTGAGGTGTACGTGGAGGCGGCTCCACCGTTGGATCTGGATGTAGATCAACGGCTGAGAGCCCAGGCGGATGAGTCAAGGGGAGCGGGCCACGTGGCGCAACCAGAGGGCGCCACGTGGCCAGCGGTGATTGGCTACGACAAGAAATAATTGTAGAGAGAGAAGGAGACCGAATTTAGAAAAACTCAAAACATGAAAGTTGTAGATCTTGATGAGACCTACAAGTTTCATGTTGACTAAAGACAGAGATGAGGTCAAATATGATACAAAAATACAAAGATACAAATATAATATAAGTAGTATACAAAGAGGCCCAAAAACCCAACTTTTTCATACGAGCTCCAAATTGGATGAAATTAGTCTCATTTTAAAGGTCTTTTAATGTGTATTAATCTGAAAGTGAGTAGACCTATTTTGGAGTTGGTATGAGGGATCTATGGGCATTTTATGGTCCAAGGGCCTTAGGGCTCTATTGGTGATTTTACAGAGGGGATTCCTGGCTTTCTTCCTTATAATATTAACTAAGGAGTACATAGTATAAGGGTGAGCTTATTTTTATGAGTGAACATTTTACAAATGATTTTGGCTTCTTATTTAATGCAAATGGATTGGTAAAATGCATGATTTATGTATGCATGAATGAATGCTATTTATGCATTATAAAGGGAAATATGCCTCTATTTACTCGGGAACAAGGCTCTATTTTTAACTTTTAGAGTGATGAATCACAGATTCATCAAGGGGGCAGTGCAGGAGGGGTGCGGGGGAGTGCGGGAGGAAGGGGAGGTGCAGGGGGTGGAGGGGGGTTGCGCGGGAGCGGAGGGTGGTTGTGCGGGGGGGGGGGGGGGGGGGGGGGCTGTGAGGGTTGTAGTGCCGGAGGGGGCTGTGCGGGGGTGCGAGGGAAAGGAGAGTGCAGGGCGGAGGGGCAGTGAGGGTTGTATTGGCGGAGGGGGGCTGTGCGGGGGGTGAGGAGGAAGGAGGTGCGGGGGGGGGGGCAGTGCGGGAGGGTTGTGGGGGGCGGAGGGGGGCTGTGCGAGAGGGTGTGGGGAAGGGGAGGTGCGGGGAGGTAGTTCGGGTGGGTGCGGGGGGCAGGGGGTGGGTTGGCGGGTAGGTGCGGGATAAAGGGGAGGTGAAGGGGGTGGAGGGGGGGATGTGCGGGGGGCGGAAGGGGGCTGTTACCGGGGTTGGGGGGTGGGGGTGCAGGGGCTAAGGGGCGTTGTGCAGGAGGGGGGGGGTTGGGGGTGTAGGGGCGGAGGGGGGGTTGTGCGGGGGGTGGAGGGGGGATGTGGGAGGGGGGTGCGGGGGGAAGGGGAGGTGCAGGGGGCGGAGGGGCGTTGTGCGGGGGGTGCAGGGGCAGCCGGAGAAAGGCAGGGGGAAGACGATTGTGCCGAGGCAGGCGGTACTGGAGGGGAAGTAGACGAAGAAGGGGAGCCCGAGCTCATTGGCGGCATCGACCATGGTTGTGACAAACTCTTTAATGACGCCAGCGATACAGGTTTGAATAGAGAGGCGAGAGAGGTAGTCCTTGATGTGGTTCTTGTGGGCGGAGATGAAGTGGGCCATGGTGGTGATGCGGGGCTGGGTGGGGCAGAAGCAGGGGACGGGGCTGGAGGAGGTGCGGGGACTCGGGCGGAGCTAGGAGGAGGTGCGGCTGGGAGGAGTTTCGAACGGAGAGGGAGGAGGAGGAGGTTGGAGGACAAGGAAGAGGATGGGGGAAGAGGAGGAAGAAGAAGATGATGAGGAAGAGGGTATAAAATGACCATATAACCTTTTTTTTAAATAATATTGCTTATGTCCTCGAAGTTAACGTCTGTTTGCATTGTGGATGGACGATCACTAACCCGAGGGGCATAAGTGATAAAATAGCAAGAAGTGAGGGGCACAACTGATATTACCAAAAAGATAGGGGCATAACTGATATTGCGAGATCTCAAAGGGGCACAAGTGATAAAATCCCTTTTAAATTTTATTTATTGTATTTACTATTAATTAAAAATAGTTTTCGAAAATTTTGAGCCTTTCTTATATTTTTTAACTTAAAAAAATCAGACCATTTATCTTATTCACTATTTTGTCTTATTTTTTACTTTAAAAATACCTAAAAATTCGCAAAAATTCCCCAAAATCACTAAAACAATAAAAAAATACAAAATACACAAAATTTATTTTTGTATTTTTTATTTTTAGTTATTATATTTTTAATTTTAGTTATTAAAAAGAAAAACTTAAAATCAGAAAAATATAAAAAGAAAAATATATTATACAATTAAAAATAAAAAATATTAAAGAATCCATAAAAATTATGAAATTAAAAACCCACAAAAAATCTAAAAATGCAAAAATACCCAAAATCATTTATTATCTTGCTTTGCTAATTTTTGAGTCTATCCTCAGTTGTTTGTTGTGTTCGACCCTACTATACTTGTCCACTATACATCTATTTGTGGGGTATTAATAAATTTTGATTTACACTTGCTTGCTTTATGGTTTGATTGTTGTTCAAGTTGACATTTGTGAGTGATCGTCTTAGTGATATTTTATCTTCACCATCCGTGAGGATATTCTTTTTGACCCTCACAAAGGTCATCTCAACAAATGGCACCATAATCAGGGAGCAATGCGTAGGATAGAAATTTGGGTCATTTCATTTATTTATTTCCTCTCTTATTTGATATATTTGCTTACTTGTGTTAATGCATTCTCTTTGATTTTTCTTATGAGGGACTTGAGATGACTGCGTCCTCCTAGGTGTCGAGGCTCCTGGTCCAAGAAGACTTGGTCCTTCTACTTGTGGACCAAGAGAAGAGAGCAATAGAGAGAGAGAGAGAGAGAGACTTAGCATAGGAATTTTTGCTTTCTTTTGTGAGAGAGCATTTTTTTGCAATTAATTTGTAATAATATAGGTACTTTGGACTTTAGACATTCGGACCAATTTCCAAGTATTTGTTCACTTAGGGGCTCATCATGTTTTTTTGTCATTTTACTGCCTTTATTTTTCTTTATTTCCCACATTTTGAGTTTTTCGCGTTTCTTTTCTTTGTTTTCAATGATTGAACCCTTAGATGTAGGTGTGCTTGCTCGGTAGCTAGGTCCACATACCTCCGGCGATTCATGTTCCTATAGACTACTTTGCGATTTGAATAAGCTCAACTTTAATTATTAAAGCTTAGATTGATCACCGAATGCAGAGATAAGCAACAAACAATGCTTGCAGGACCCGTTGTGCAGGCGCCAAATTGTCTCCAAGATTGGACTTTTGGGTGATCATTCTAGGGATTAACATTTTGGTTCTTCCTTCAAATAACACTACTTGTTATTAGGACTATTTCATCATTGTATTTGCATATAGACTAGATTTAAAAATTTTTGCCTTGCATTCCGCATGGAGAGAACTGGGAACCACTTTGAGTCTTCTATCTGATCATCATCATTGTTTTCAGACTTGCATTGCATTTCCACCTTCTCCCTCTGATTTTGACAACCTAGGCAAACGAAAAATACAAAAACGTCAGGCACTTATATTGAATCTACTCAAAACAAGTGACACCCCAAAAAATAAAAAAAGGAATAACTAAAAATACTTGACCTAAATAAAATTGACTAATTGGACGCATTGCATTCGGTGAGCAAAGCTCTCATTTATTTTCAAGTACTACTACGGAAGGACTCCTTCCCGAGTGAATGAGTGCTATTGGAAGGATTAGAGCCAAAATCTACTATAACTACCTTGTGTATCGCATGGATTTCCAAAGTATTGGTGCTTCTATTGTACGTGGACGAGTAGGGCCTGCTCAATGGTGATGTTCTCACCCTGTGTAGGACATCAACTTTGTCTAATGTATTGAGCTTAGGTCATGCCTTCACGGGGGTGTCTGTCTCATCGTCTTGCGTTCAAGTAGGTCCTTGTACGATCACGGGTGATTCCAGTGCGAGTGAGGTCTGAAGTAGTAGTTTCTCCTATCGTCTTCCTCCCTCTTATTTCTTTGGCTGAGTATGGATCCAGAAAGGTTTACAAGGACCTCAAAAAAGTGTAGATTATAGGTTACAAAGGAGGACAAGTACATGATTTTTTTGGTAATACTCTCGTTTCTATAGGATTAGCGCTTTAAGGACTCGTTAAAAGATAAATGCCTGAAAACTAATCTAAAACTTACGAAAATAATTTCAGAACTCTTTCGATTTCAAGGATTGAGTTGGTTATTTTGTTATTTTGAGTTTTGATTTCTTAGTTTTATTGAGGTCAAGATCAAAAGGCCATGCACTTTCACCATTTTGCTTTCCACCATTTTGTTTTCCTGCTCTTATTTCATTCTCTTCGACCTTCCTCATTGTGAGCCAACTGTTCTACATTCCTGTTTTTCTTGTTCATCTCCATGCTCTTCATCCATAATCTATCTCATTTTATCCTCACAATATGTCATCCATGGATGGTTTAGTCAGGACTCCGCCGACACCCACATTGATTTCATTTCATCGATATCTCCAATAATGAGGTGTGATCGCCAAGAAATTGGTTCGGATCTTGCGAACTTATCTTGGATCCCCGATCCTTTCTTCTTTCAATACTTGCCTTTCTCCAATAAATCCATTGCTTGAGATGGACTCACAGCCCGAGCTAGTGCTCCCACTTCAAATAATCTGGGATTACTCTTATCCTTAAACCAACCCTTATGGATGGAGGTTGATTTTAGTCCACATATCTTATTCTTGGTTCACAACCATTTGGGATTGACCTTAATCCCAAACATCTTGCAACATTTGGTGCTCAGGACAGAGACTAAGGGTTTATTTATCGAGAGCAAGAACTTCAGTCAGATCTGAAGATGGCTCCCTACACGACCGTAGGCACAACAGACCGAGCAATCTGATCATGGAAAGGAGAAAAGTCAACAACTAACTCCTCACATCTATCCAAGCAATTCAGCACCAGTTGACTAACCAAGGATTAGCCTAGGATGCTTTCTAAGACATGTTGGATGATTTGAGGAGGGGGACTAATGAAAGATATGCCAAGAGAGAGGATGAGCTTAATAGAGAAGATGAGATGAACAAGGATGATGCAGAGGACAACTATTCAGTAGGTGGACCCTGTGAAGAGGGAAGAGAGGCAAGACCACTGTAGACAAATCCTATGTTGAAGCAAACTTACAACCCCAGGGCTGGCCGGGTCACCAAGTCGATCCAAATTCCAGCCATCCATACCCAATTTGAGCTGAAGCCACAGTCGTTATCTCTTACTCCTGTCCTTCCATGAGAATACAATAGAAGATTCGTATATCTACTTAAGACAATTTGACGTCATCTGTGCAACAAGACACTACCCAAATACCCCTCTAGGGGTAGTTAAGATGATTGCCTTCCCCTTTAGCCTCCAAGACAATGTCCTTTATTAGGCGAATCATCTGGGGAAGATAGTGATCACATGAAGCATGGGAAAGGTTTAAAGACCTGCAAGAGAAGTGTCCCCACTATGACATTTCGATGACCAGTCTTATCCAGCACTTCTTCGGTGGGTTGACAAAGAAGAGCCAAAATCTAGTAGGTGTAGCTTGCAGTGGCTTGTATTTTATCAATGATAAGTTTGCCATCTGGGACATTTCTGAGGAGATGGTCGAAGGAGAGGCCGCTAAATCGTCATCCCATGCATACATGAAGATGCCCACATCTGTCCACAAGCTAGTCAACATGACTACTCATGATGAGGATAGAGACGAGAGTTCCAACCTGAGCACTATATAGAGACACCTCTCCAAAGTCAATACCATTAAAAAGAGGTCTCATGACCTAGAGAAATTAGTCGTCATCTAGAAAAGGACCCACGATTTGGAGAAGCCCAATTTGATCTCAAAACAGCTGGAGCATCTTGTTCAGACAGTGAATGCCAATGCCTACAACTCTGTATATGCCACTGCTGAAAACTCCCACTGAGTAGAAGGAGCCAACACCGACACAACCTCCTCCGTTGAGTCTTCTGTTGCCCTAACCAATCCAATATGTATATTACATACATGCCTTAGAGTAAACCTGCCAGTCCTAGACACATACAGTTGTTTACCAATTAGAGTCCCACCTGCCTATCACGAGTTCTATCCACCCCCTACTCATCCAAGAGATCAATGGAATGTGAAATAATGAACAACAACTGACACGTCCTCTGGGACTGGTGAACACTCAATCTAGTAGGGTTAAGTTAGTTAACTATGCAATTGTCGTTGTGACCCTAATCAATAAGGCAGTCAATCGAGAAAATAAACCACTATTGAATTAAATAATGAATGTAAGCGGTTCTGTAATTTTATTTACCCGGTATAACGACGAGAGTCAAACACAAGGAGCACAATTAAGAGCTAAGTAACCAATTTCAAAAGATTCTTTATTATTTTTAGTGGTATTTAATTTTTTAATTTTTCATTTTTCAATGTGACAGAAATATGCACAAGTGATAGAAACACACACCAACACTCTTTTTATATTTTTTGAAAGAGGCAAAAATACTCAAAAAAATGCAATAAAAATATTTTTTATACTTTGTGTGTTTTATAATGTTTTTGGTCATTTTTATATATTTTTAGATGTTTTTATAATTTTATAAAAATCAAACAGTGATAAAATAGACAAACAGCGCACAACCAGGTGTAATGTTCAAATTAAAAATAATAAAATGGCCAAAACCGTTGAAATTATTTTTATGGTAAAATGTAAGCAAATATCTACAAGCAAGGACTGGAAGCACAATTTTTGGATTTTTTTCTATGAGTTTATATATTTTTTATGAGTTTTAGAGTATTTTGTATTTTTTTGGTTTTTATGAAATATTTTTTTAACAAAAATGATACTGGAGATTAAGGATAACAAATGATAATAACTCTAACTTTTTGGAACTTTGGGATATATTTTCGAATTTTTATGAATTTCTGAAGGCAAACATGACACTTTGTAGGGGTTTTTGAATTAATAGTAGAAACATGTAAAGAAATTAACCGGCAAAATTACCACAAACAAAGCATGAAAACATGAGTCACATATAATTTTTGGGTAGTTTTTGCTATTAATTAGATATTTATTTCACTAAATAAAAGACACACAGTTAAAAATAGTGTAGAGGGACCTTTTTGTAATTACTTTAAGTATATGAGAATCTTAAATAATAAAATAAATAACTATAGGGGCTCCCTATGCAACTTTTCCACCCAACATTCCCATCGCACGTGAATCATGCAAACATGGTGCACATGACTCTAACTCAAAACATGGTGCACATGCTTTAATGCAATTCCTTAAAGCATAACATTCATTTCTTAAAAGATGATAAGTTCAAGGCAAATATTACAAATATCATAGAAAACTCATGCAGGTGCACATGACTCTAACTCAAATGGACTGAAGAGCAAATATAAAAACTACAGGGGTCTAACTGCAAATGATTTTAACTACATAAAACCAAAGAGCAGAAAATATAGGACAGAACATGTAATATCCTTTGCAATACACGTGACAGGTGCGTGATGAACTTTTGACGTATTGTGCGGATGTGCTTCTACAAAAGTTCTAACGGTCGGGAGTATGGTGTAGGTGCACAGTCAGATATGACACTCCCGATCTGATTCAATGGTATGCAGAAGGAATATGTCGGGCAACGCAGATGAGGGACCATCCTTGATCAGATGGCTAAGAGTTGGGCACCCTCAGACGATCCGGATCAAGTGTGGAACTCGCTCTTCTGGCTGAACAACAAAGGGGGCGCTGGAAGAACTCTACTCAGGTGACTTTTAATCAATCGTGGAAAGAAATCCACAGGCTCGATGAGGTCGCTAAAGGGTCTGACGATGTCGCGGCGTCTCTCCGTATCGACCAGGGGGCTCGGACGAAGAGAGAACAGTCGGATGCTCTAGATGGTGATACTCCACCTGGAATTGCTCTGCCACCTGAAATGAAGCTCAAATCAGGCCTACTCACATGTGTGGGTATCTGCAAGGGAAGGTGGACTCGGAGGCATCACTTCGATCACGTTATTGCTTGCTAATGTGAAGAGAAATAACTGGTGAATGGAATTGATCTCCGACGTACATGGGGAGAGGGAGATCAGTTCCTTAATCTCGATTAACATATCGAGTTTGAAGTGGTCAAGTCACGAGGGAATGTGGGAGATAGAATGGTGTGTTAATCTATGTAGTGAGAGGTGCGTGATGGAGCTCTGACACAATGGTCGGAGCAGAGGAACTGACGGCCGGCTGAGTTGCAGAAGGCTATACACGGTGGAGCTCCGACCACGTTCGTGAGCTGTGGCCAACTCGCCACCAAACCCAACTCCAAAAGGCTCTCCAGAAGGCTGTCACACTACTGTAGGAGGCTAAGGAGAAAGGTAACAGAGAGGCACGAGCTACTGAGCTCGGGAGGTGGAGGAGATCTTTTATAGGGGTGCCTAGGGATTCAAAAAGATAAGAGCATTGCTTGAAACCCTAGCGCAATCTGGGTGCACCTAGAGATCCGTGAGGATCACAAATCCAGGAGAAGATTTAGGCAAAAAATCAAGGTAGATGGGAATCAGAGTCAGACACGAAATTTGGGAGAAGAGGCTCTGGTGAAGCAGTGACATGCTTGACCCGATTTGGGAAGAAGGCTTACTACGGTCAACAATCCCTCGTGGGACGATAGGAATTTTAGAATTAAAAATTGAAAGAATATTAAATATAAAATAAATAATTATTTTAAAACAAAAATAAATAAAATGAAAATTGTTATTATTTTTCAAACTTTTTTTTGTGATTTTTAATTTTTATTCTAAAAAATATAGACAGGGTTTATACAGTTTAATGTTATATGTGCAAGTATATTATACATATATATTATATCCATGTATTTATAATTTATTATTTACAAAAATATGTTTTTTTATTTTATTTATTTATAACATGATTTAAAGAGTATAAAAGAATTTTTATTTGATTTTTACAGATTAAAGTTGTTATATAACATTTTACAGGTGTGGCTAATGTACAATAGATTTTTATTTTAATATTGTTTTTTGACTTTTATTTTATTTTATTTTATCATTAAGGATATGTACAAATGTTTTAAAAATATTATATGCATAGAGTATACATGAAATATAATTATTTATAGGTATATGTATTAAGTGGCTATACAAGGACCCTATCTCCCCCTACTTTCTTCCTTGTCGATCAGGTCATTTATTGACCATCACTCGAGGTTTGGATCAGTATGTATTTATTTCATAATTGCATCCTTCTTTCTTTTTATTTTCTCTTTATTCTTTTATTTTGGAAAACCTGCATTAATTATGCAATATTAACAAGGACATATACAATATTAATTTATTTTATTTACATATATTTATAGGTGTTTATGCTAACATATAAATTTAAAATAAAAGAATCAATTTGAAAATTAAAGATTCATCAATCATAATTCGACAAAAAAATCACTAAAACATCCACATAGAGAATAAGTTGTTCTACAATGCACTATTTTTGAAATGATGAAATGATGATAACATGTGACTTAAACATGGATACAAATACAATGTTCTAAATGCAATTATAGAAAAATAAAAACATATAAAATAAAAATATGAAAATACAATTACTAGGACCCCACGATGTCTTTATGAGATTTTCCTTTCAGTACATGCTCTACATGTGACTCTTGGTTGGTTGAACCTTCTCGGTATTTTCGGAGAACTGGGATGCGGCCGTAAATTCTTCAAGAGGTACGTGCACCTCACGTGCCCTAGTTGGGGGATCCTCTGCATGATATGAGAAACTATGAAGGGCTCTTTACAAATGTCCCTTAGCATCACGTGCCTTGCACGTGAGGTGGGGAGGATATGTACGGCATTGGTCGATCCGAGGACTCAAGCAGTGGGGGAGAAGGGTTAATGGCAAACAGGTACGATGTCACAACCGACACACGATAGTGAGGTGGGAGTCGACTTGGACTGCGATGGAGGGCACTAGAGTGGAAATGGCGACACAGTTGGGCAGACCTGGTGAAGGGCGGGCATATAGGACAAGCTCGAGGTAGAGGAAAATGTAGTGTGTCACCCAAGGAACGGACCTCCATGTGGTCTAGGTGGAGCAGGTTTCAACACACAACAATGCTCGATGGAGTGCGATCGAGGCATCGATGAAGCAAAGGTGTGAATGGGTGGAGCACGATAGTATCGAGTGGTGCATGATGTGTATAGAGACGGGTGTGAAGCAAAGGGGAAAATAGGTGTGTGCAAAATCAGGGCAACATTGAAGGAAGAATAGAGGAGAGGAGGACAGAGGCAGAGGGTGATGGCTTTATTTAGGGAAGATGAAGATGAAATAGGGAAAGAAGTAGAGGAATAAGAAGAGAAAGAGATTACTATAGCCGGTTGGATTTCTCACATTGAAGGTGATGAAGATCAGATGTCCTCACTGTATCGTTGCCTCGATCGATTTCGACGGGGATGGAATCGAGAGGCTCGGTGGAGACCCTAGAGGATTTGATGCAACATGAGGGCTTGCCTCGAGGATCTCATCAATGAGGGTATGGGCTTGTCGTTGGTAAAAAGAAAGCTCACTATCACCCAAGATTTGATTGATGATGGAGCTATCGATCTCGCAAGATCAGTAGATGGCGTGCAAATAGGGTCGATGGCGGCTTTGAAGAGCAATTGGGAGGAGTTTAGGAAAGGTTATGGGAAGATGGTGTGATAGGCACGAGAAGGTTGGGCGATGCATGGGTGAGGACAAAGAAGTGGCCAACAGTTACACGGCGGTAGTTGCATGACTTTCAGGTTAGGGGAGAGAGAGAAGCAGAGGTTGCAAGAGAATGTGGAAGGAGTGGAGAAGAGAAAGAGAGGGAGGGAGTTGGGATCCAGCAGGGAACAGTTGCGGGTGTTGGGAACGCAGGCGGTTGCAGACTCATCGTAAAGGGCGAAGTGGTAGGTGACGAACCACAAATTCAACCCTTAATTGGTCGTTTTAGTGCGCTTTAGTCGGCCGAATTGGATACATCAACGACCACTTAATTTAATCTATCAATTAAATTAAATGGTTATTTTTTCATTTTACTTGGGCAAGCCCAATGCCGAACTCAAGAACACGAGCCTCTTAAGCTATTTATGTAGACTCTTATTACCTAAATTAAGCGTTAAATTAAATATTCATAAGTCAATGAATGCAGACACATGCATTAGACATTTTTTATTTGATTTTTTTATGCCACAAATGCAAGGTTACACTGAAGCATAGATGCCCTAATTTTATAAAATATTTGAGCAAGAACTTAGGTCAACTTCAGAATCAAATGACTAAGAAAGTTACATTGAAATATTGATTCAAGGCATAAAAAGAATTACATAATAGACACTCCATTAACAAAATTAGTCCTCAAATTCTAGAGCATCAAATCAGAAAAAATTATGCCATTAAAAAAGTTAACAAAACAAGATTTGAAACACAACTGAAATTAATTAAAAAGGAGCTCGGATGCTCAAGACATTCACAAAAGAAACCAGGGGCATAAATGCAAAGAAAACATAGAAAGAAATATGGAAAATATAGAAACATGTCCTTGGGAGGGACTAAAAATGTAATTAAACATAGACACGAGGCCTTCCCTGTAATTTACCCACACACGTGGGGGTATAATTGCAATTATTACAACCCACAAGGGTTTGGTTGCAATAAACCCCAGGCACGCGTAGGATGCACTTTCTTCAGGACCTATCTGCAAATGGGAGAAGCTAGTTGGACATCCCTGCAAATTTCCCAGCCATTACGCGATTGGAACACATGCGGCCAAGCTCGAGTGGATATGCAGGTTTAGAGCTGGATTGAAGGGCTCTGGTGCTTCGGCTGCTGGGCTTGGTAGGTGCGAGCTTGCAGGCTTGGACGACGACGTGGATGACAGTGAGCCATACTATCGAAGAAGATCGAACAATGCCTGAGTGTGACGAACCTGAGCTTAGGGGGCGGTTCGGGCGACGTGAGGACTGTAATAGCTTCGATTGCTGGCTTGGCTGCTCAAACCTCGACACCTTGGAGGCAGCGACGTAGCGAAGTACAGACCATTGGATAAGCACCGGAGGTTTCCATCCAACAATTGTTACTGCTCCCCGATGCCTCTTCCTCCTCCTTGGGGTGGCAGCACGATTGGAGCTCCAGCGAGCCCATATGAGCACTATCGCAGTCGACTGAAGATCACGGAAGGATGAGGAGGCCCTCGCGAAGACGAGAAGAGCTCGGAGACGTCGTGGGGGTGTCTTGTGGCTGCTGACGGTGAAGAGTCACCGGAGGTGGAGGAGCGAATCAGAGTTGGTGCGCACTCTCCATTCATTTAAGACTTGCAGTGTTAGTACCCATAATCGAAGCGTGCACGTGAACTCGTGAGTGAAGTGAGGCGACGTGGAGGCCTGCAGGGAAAAGAAGCAAGAGGCCAGGTCATCTTCCCCGACGTGATCGGAGAAGAGATTGGGTCGAATTGGAAGGACGTTATGGAGGATCGAGGGGATGGTTGGAGGTGTGTGCGTGAACGATGGATGCGCAGAGGAGTTTAGTCGATGGTTAATGGAGGGTGAAGCTATGTGTAGGATCCTAATTAAATCAGAGAAATTAGATAAATTTTTCAATGGGAGATCAGAATACTTACCTGGAGAAATTGGCGATGACGGAGCCTGGGATTGAGCTTGAAGATGATGATCGGGTCTTCACTTGACTCCCCCATCTACGAGGAATAGCTCGGTGGTGGCGGAGCACTGCAAACCTGTCCTACAATGTCCAAGGGTCGACACCGGAGGCTCCCCATCATTGCGCCATTAATCTGACCCCCCTATCACGGGGAGGTGGAGTGGTGCTGGGCGTAGCCCCACCTACAATAATACGTGTACTTAGCGATTCATTCAGAACTGAGAGAAGCGTAAAGAGTGTCTGGGCTTTAATTTTTTTTTCAAATGCAAAAAGAATGTGAAATGAGAATATGTGGATGAGTTCAGATACTAAGAAAGCATACAACTTAACCAAATTAATTTTAGCCAAATTATATTTTTCCTAGAATCCTAATCTAGTGATGAGTACAAGATATTTTTTTACAATTTTTATGGATTAAAATGCAACAATGAAAAATGAACACTTTTAATGGGTTTATTTCACAATTTTTAACACAAAGAGAATTAAAAAATCATGAAAATTTTACTGGGATATAAACATGATGCATGGAGGCTACATTATTTTTTTTGGAATTTTTTGATGAAATATGATTTTTATGGATTTTTTTAATAAAAATAGAATGACTATACGTAATTAATTCCTAATAAATCCACATTAACAAATGAACCAGAGTGCGAATTATCTTAAAAATGTATTTATATGAGCAATTCAGGAGAGTTGAAATTTTGCAAAAATGATATATGTGGATTTAATTAAAAATTAATTACAAACATCACTCTACAATTTATTTAAGGCACAAGACAACTCCAAGTTTGATGAAATTAGGAAATAATTATAGAACATGTTAAGGCATCATTTATGATTTTATAGTATTTTTTGAGCAACCATGAGCTAGATATGAATTTAAGAGATCAAAATTGGTAAAATAAGCAAGTTTTCACAAAATGAATTTTAATTAATAACTCAAATCTCATAAAAATCCAAATAAATATCTAAATGATAAAGAATTAGTTGACCAACATCCTTATATTTTTCATTAACAAAACAATACAATCTTATATTTTTCATTAATAAAACAATACAATATTGATGTCCAAATCAATGCATGAACATAGGGTTATCCATGCAGTTTCAGAAATTAAAACTCACAAACAAACATGTATAGGGACTATTTTGCAAATAAAGAAAATAATATAATAAAAATGTACTTTTCACACAATAAAAAAGACCTCCTTCTTAGTTGTTTGCAGTTAGGGCACGAAGGAGTCCATGATAGGCGACCGACGGCTGGTGCGTGCGAGGAGGATGGTGGGGAAGGGCGCATGACCCATGGTGAAAGCTGAGGAGGACGGCGGGGGGTGCGCGGACCTGTAGGCAGATACAGGTGGCGTTGGTCGGTGTGTGTGTGTGGAGGTGCTGCGGGAGGGAGCCGCGTGTGACGATGGCTGTAGTGTGCATGGGTGCACAGAGGGGCGGGAGCCGCGCCAACGACAGGCGATTGTTGCAGGAGAGGGGTGGCGAGAGGCGCCGCCATCCCATGGAAGAAGGGGGAGGGTGGCAACCTGCTTCTTTTTTTATTTTTTTGTTATTTTTTTAGCCGTTGATTTTATTTTTTTATTTTTTAAATATGGAATAAAATGAGGACGAGAGGTTGATGGTGGTGATTGAGATGATATGATGTGAAAATGAGGGTGATATGGTGGTGATTGAGATGATGAAAATGATATCATGATGAGATAACAAGGAATCAAAATATTAGATAAAGTAGAATAAAAAGAGAAATGAGTGGCAATACTTACCTGATTTTTGTCGGATTTGTGGAGCAGCTACGCTAGACTCCTATCATTGCCTTGATCCAATCAACGAAATAAAAATTAGAGAAGCTATGCGAGCTGGATGGGAAATTCATGACACGGAGTGGAACTCCGCGGATCTCGCCTGAAGGAGGTTGTCGCTTGAGGAGGATGCTTAGCTCTTGTCACCAACAAAACACTCCAAGCTCTCTCCTTTTTCTATTAGAATGGCAGATGCGGAAAAATGAGGACGTGGAGATGAATATAAAGATGAAGAATGGGAAGTTGGAGAAAAAATAAGTTGGAGGAGATGGAGTGGAATGGGAGGTTAATGGAAGATGGTGGAGTTGAATGGAAGTTTGTCGTAGAATGAGAAGTTATTGTAGAGAATGGGAAATAAATAAATAAAATAAACTAGGCTACTAAAATACAATAAAATAAAGAGAAGAAAAAGAGATAAAAGTACACAGTTACTTTTCTAATTTGTTTTTTTGTATTCTAGTAAAAAAATATTTACAGTATAAAAATAAAAAAATACGAGAAATAAAATACAACACAACGATTATTTTTTAATAATTAAGAAAAGTAGATAAAAAACGAAGAAAGAATGAATATTAACATAATACACAATGTACACTTAGGTCCCAAAACCCATATTTTGCAAACGAGCTCCGATTTTAATGAAACCACTTTCATTGGATAAATAATTTTCTAACTTGAACTTTGAAAGTGAGTTTGGTGAATTTAGAGTTCAAACGGAGCAGGAATTTGACCAGGAAGTTGGACTTTACGGCTTTTTCTCTTTGGATCTAGGAGCGTTTATTTGAGGTGAAATTTATTTTATATTTTTGTATCTTTATATACATTTTATGAACAATTCAGAGAACGAATTAACTAACAAGTAGTTTAAATGAAATTATTAAAAATACCTGAAGTTTTGGGCTATTTAGAAACGAAAAACTCCTTTATTTTGCAGCTTTTTATTATTGATATATTTTGTGCAATCTAATATGCAGTAATTAATGTATTTTATTTACAAGAGTCATTTTGTTAATTTATTGATTTTATGGACATTTATTTGTGATTTTACTCGGAGATTTTTCTAATATCAATATATTGAGATGATGAATCGTGAATTCATCAACGGGGGTGGGTGGGGTCCTCTCTATCGAGGAAAGGCGACAACCATTGGGGTAGACAGGCACATGAGAGAAAGGGGAGTTTGCCACATGGCGATTCCTAGGATTGCCACGTGGTGAATGAAATTAATAAAATTATATTAAAAATAAATTAAAAATATACAAAATAAATATAAAATAAATAAATAAATAAATAACAATAAATGAATAAATAAGCAAATAAATAATAAAAAGAAAGAAAAGAAAAGGAAAATAATAATTTAAAAATAAATAAAAGAATATATAATAAATAATAAATAAAAAGTAAAAGAAAAAAGAAAATTGAATAAAAATGGTCGTGTCACGTGATGACTCAAGGAGTGGCTGCACATCGCTCCTAGAAAATTCAAAAATTTAATTCAAAGAAAAATAAAAAAATAACAAAAAATTCAACCCAAAAAGTTCTCAACATGAAAGTTGTTCATCTAGATGAGATCTGCAACTTTTGTGAAGGACCAAAAATCAAAAGAAATTATGTGTACAAAAAGTATTTTCTATGGTATCCTATAGATATAAAAATATTGCATTTTTGTATTTTATGAATTTTTTGACATCTTTGAATAAGATAAAAATACAAATAAAAAAGAGAAAATATAAAATAAATATTTACACTCTAATATATTTTTTTTGTATTTTTAATAATTAATAAAATAAAAAAGACAAGTGTAGACTATATATACAAACTCGGGTTGATTTATTTTCTTTGATTTTTGCTTCAATTTTTATTTAGTTTTTTACACATTTTATTTAAACAACAATCAAGGAGAATAAATACAAACGAAATAAACCAAAAAGGATTATTTTTGTACGTAAAATAGCATGGTCAAAATAGTTTAATATGTATAATATACAACAGGGTCCCAAACTCAAGTTTTATATATGAACTCCAGTTCTTTTGAATTTGATATTGTTTTGAAGGTAATTGAACGTACATTAATTGAAAAGTGAGTAGGGGTCCATAGGATATTAGACGAGATATAAATTCACATTTTAACGCTTTTAGTCTCAAATTAGGGTTTGGGTTTTATTGGACAATTTTATAAGTTAGTATTTTTTAGTATTTTTTATTAATTCTAGTAATATATGATTTATAGAGTGGATTTTATTCAATTTTGAGTTAGTAAAAAATAAATAAAAGTATGGAAATAAAATTTTAAAGCTTTTAGTCTCAAACTAGGGTTTGGGTTTTATTGGACAATTTTATAAGATAGTATTTTTGAGTATTTTTTATTAATGCTAGTAATATATGCACTATAGTGTTGATTTTTTTGAATTCCGAGTTAGTAAAAAATAAATAAAAATAGGGAAATAAATGGTAATATACATATGGTATTTACAAGGTAATTTGCCTTCTTATTAAATGCAAATATGCATGCTAAAATGCAGATATTATCGCTAAGTGCATGCATGGTAATAATGCAGAATAAATGGAGAAATATAGTTATACTCTAGAACAAAGCTCTATTTTCAACTTCTAGAGTGATGAATCACATATTTATCAACCCCCTATACTTAAACCTTGCTCATCCCTGAGAAACTAAAATGTTATGCGAAAGTGAAATGATTTTGGGTTCCATACCAAAGTCATGAACAAAAGGTGAAAATGGGGTTCGACTCAACCTTTGTACTATTACTGTGGAGGAACCTTATTAGGAATAAGATTTAAGTTCTAAAATGTTATAAGTTCCATAAATCTCTATTTAGGTCGTCTCAATTTTTAGATCAGAACAAGTCCTCATATGCAAATTATGATGAATGTGAATCTTACTTGTACTGAGTAAGTGAAATATAGCTCTCTACATTAGAAGTGACAAAGAACTACCTTCTATTAGCAAGTTAACCCTAATTCCCCAATCTAGCTATTCTTTCCTCTAGGAGCAGAGTATTACCTTCTAAGTTCAAGTACGTGCTGTGTCCACAATCGAATAGGAAGAAGATAGAGGAATGAGAAGAGCAATGGAGTGTGTTTAGTGTAGCCACATCTCCTTGTGAAGCTGGCCAGTGTAGCCAAGTCTCCACGAATATCTATAGTCTCTCTGAAGTTGGACCATTGTGATAATTATACATAACTTTATTTGCTTCTGTTTTTTATACATCTTCTTCTATTTGGTGTAAATAATTGTTGCATTGCATTGATCTTATTATGCCCCTACAAATATAGAGTCTATTTTTCTGCATATGTGTTGGGATCTTAGAAAAATTATGCTAGCAGAACATCCCTCATCAGAAGCTTTATTTCAACCCACAACTCCCGTGTTTAGACATCCATGCCACTAGACTCGGTTGGGACGCACTGGCTACTCAAAGTGACTGTGTATGTTTCCATTCGTGTGGTTTCTTGCTAGAGTATGCTTCCCCTCACCACTTAATTAATGAAAAGCTATGGGCAAGGTGCTTGTCCAAGTTAGGGCACTATCTAAAAGAATCATGTGTGTGTATGAAATATTTTACTTAGACCAATCAAGATGACATGTGAACATAGTCTTCTGGACTCAAGAATTAACTCTCTCGACCTGAAAAGTCTCAACTCCAGTTCCTATAAGGTTTTTCTGAAATTAAATAGATTGTGGTCAAATCAAGTCCATCATCTATTTCTATTCATGACTCAGTTCAGAACCCATTAACTTTCCACTCTGCATATGAAAGATATGCAAATGAAGTGAAATATAATTTTTTTAATTTATATGAACCTAAGGATGATATGAAAGAGTAAATAAGAAGCCCTTTTTACAAAGGTATTTTTTACATGACTCCTATTTTACAACAATTTTACAAAAGTATCCATTTACAAGGATTTTACAAGAAGGATATTACACATCTTATACAGATTTTTACAACTTGTATATAATATAAAATATACATATTATACAATTATACAAGTATTTTACAAAAAACATTTTTTACCAATTTACCTATCCCATAATTATTTCATAATATATACAAAAAATACGCAAAAGTAAGATCTATGGGTAATGTATATATGTAATATATACACACCCCATAGACTTAGCAAGTGATATGTCCTCAGAGAACAACAAGCAAGGAAAAGACATAGCTCGTGCCAAGCATAGGAGAGTGAAAAGAAATATAAGTATAGAAGTCGACCCACCCCCTATACTTAGGCTTTGGTCAGCCTATGCGTAGAAGAAGAGCAAAATGGGGGGTCGAGGTGAAGAGGAGAAATGGATGAATATAGATATATATATATATATATTATATATATATATATGTGTGTGTGTGTGTGTGTGTGTGTGTGTGTGTGTATAAGACAAGCATCAATCCCCCTATACTTAGGCCCTGGTCAGTAAGTATAGGACATGGGTAAGTATGAGAACCGATGGGATTAGGAAATATACAAAGACAATGGGGAGTGAGGAAAGAGATGCATGGAGATGTTGAGAGTAGTGAGGATTTATGTATTCTTTAATAGTGTATCACAGGGTTCAGGGATGTGCAAGAATGATATCTCTTCAACACAGTCTAACTACTCATCTGATCCTACAAAATGCTTCAGCAGTTTCCCATTTATGAGGAATGATCATGTACCATTTGTAAGATCTGAAATCTATATACTACGATTCTTGTGCATTTCCCTAACTATGAAGGATCCTGTCCACTTCTGTTTCAACTTGTCATGAAAAATCATCAACCTGACATTGAATAACCATACCTTCTACCCTGGAACAAAGCTCTTGCATCTGATATGTTGATCGTGTCAATGCTTGATTTTGTCCTTATATATCATGATGTTATCATATGCCTTGTTTCTGGTTTCTAAAAGCTCATTTAGATCCATATTTCTGCTTTGTTATCCTTCATGTGTGCTCTAGATCATCTTTTTTAATGCCCTTTTAGATTTGTGTATCAACTCAGTGGGCAGATGGCACAGCTTTCCATAAACAATTTAGAATGGGGAGGTTCCAAGTGAGGTCTTGTAAGCAGTTCAGTATGCCCATAGAACTTGGTCCAAGAGTTGTGATTAGTTCTTCCTGTCAGGTGAAACTAGCTTCTGCAAAATGGCCTTCACCTCTCTATTTGACACCTCAACCATATCATTCAATTGTGGGTGGTATGGACTAGTCGTAGTCCTTTGTTAACTTTTTCATTTTCCTGTTAAGAAAGTGGCTACCCCTATCAGAGATGATGATTTTAGGAACCTTGAACTGTGAAATGATATGATCTTTCACAAACTTGCATATGATCTTTCTGTCTGTGGCTCAGGTAGGGATATCTTCAAGCCACCTATAGAGATAATCAACCTCCTAGAGGATGTGCTCATAGCCATGGTTGTTAGTGAACGAGCCCATGAAATATACACCCCATGCATCGAAAACATCAACCATAATGATAGGTTGCATGGGAATTTCATCTTTTGGATTGAAGGTCCCTCCCACTCTATAAAATACTGGACACAACCTAATAAATGCATATGCATCATGGAACAGGGCCGACCATTACAAAGTACACTAAAGCACTTTTCAGGAGGCCCTCTTTCCCTCTCTATGAATTTGTCCAGGGCAAACACTATGGCAAGAATTTCCCTCTCTATGATGGTGTAATTTTGTTGAGCTTGATCGAGTACTTTGCTTACATAATAGACAACATAAGGAATCCCTTATCTCCTTTTTCCTAAATGGCCCACACTGCAAAGTTGGAAGCCTCCATCATGATCTCAAAGGGAATAGACTAATCTGGGGCCAATATGATAGGAGCATCTATGATCTTCCTCTTTAGAAGCTCGAAGGACTCAAGACACTTGCGATCAACAATGAACTCCGTTCCATTCCCTAAGAGTTTAGTTGTAACATCCAAATCCACACAAACATGAACTTGACCCGATTAGAGACAGTTTAACCTGATAAAGTTATTAATCAACAATAATTGATCTAAATCGATCAATTGATCGTGAATCAAAAGTTGTTCGGACGAAACTGACCAAAAAATGAGCACATCATAATGTGTGCCCGAAAAGTCGCAACACAAATTCGGAAACTGTGAAAATTATTGAGATTGCCATTAAATATAATTTGATGAAACAAGTGCAATGGAATTGATCGCCCACCAATCGATGACTATTTCGTATTTTAAAATCGTAAAATTTAACAATAAATTGAAACCATATCTCGAAAATTTCAGGCTTCCAAACCCAATCAAAAGTTGCAGTACTATACTCATTTTGTCAGAGATGATTAAATCGAGATATTGTGTGTTGAAATCCGAAACTCGAGGTATGAATACATACAACTTTAAGTTGTCAAGTAAAGAAAGTTTTGACTAAAAAATTTTAAATTAATTATTATTTAGTTTCTACATATTCTGCTTGATTATAAATATAAATATATAGAATAATATAATTTATGTATATATACGATTAATAATGTCATAATTGATAATGTCATTAGGAATTGTGCCATTAGTGACATCATAGTAATGATGTCATGGTTGATGTTATAATAGAAAAAAAAGAAGAGTTGAGGAAGGTTCCTAGAAGAAACCCTCCCCTCTCTCCCCTTTCCATGATTTTATAAGCACAAATTTCCCCAAATTCTCTTGAAAACCTCCATCGAGAAGACCTCAATCCCTTGTCTCCAAAGCTATTTTCAAAATTCTGGAGCTTCTTCCAATTATTTCCACTTGTCAGCTGTTGCAAACAGCTTCAAGGGTTGTTGCTCCAGCAACCATTTCAACCCTCCTTCCTCCAAAATTTGATTCAAATATGCTCCATTCCTATCTCCATCCTATTGCTTCCATAAATGTGTTATATTACCCCTTAATTACTGCACTTTTTATAAATTCCATATAAATTGATTCCAAATTTGAAGTCTAGAATCATAGCTCTTGATCATAAGTTTTAAAGGATAGAAATTGGGGACTTCTAATTGAAGTCTGTTAGATCTTAATAACCTCTAAAAAAATATCTTTCCATGGATTGGATTTGGATCCAACATCAACATGGTCACATGCAAGGGTTCAAGTCTTCTCTTCAGCCTTCATGTACTTCATGTGTGCACATTTTATCTCCTGCATCTCGATCATCTTATTGTGGTAGAAAAAATTTCTTTTTAAAAAGAAAACATATGATATGAAAGTGAAATTTTTATCAATATATATATCATATCCCCTACGTGCAAATTCCTAAAATCAACTAGAAGTTTATTACTGCCAGAAGTAAATTCTATGACATATATCTACTTGGTATGCATTTCCCCCTATCCTAAACTGATCCATTAAGTTGAACGAGATCAATTTTCTTCTCTAGTTTTGTCTTTTAAGAGATTTGTGGTATTTTAGAAAGTAAAGGGTATGTTCTACAAAATCCAGAGCCAGTTGTGTAGACAAACAGTTGGGATGTAATCAATGATTTTTATCTACTTGAATGATTATGAATATGAAATTATATGTTGTTAAACAAGTAATCTCAATTCCCTTTGCCTAACAACAATGGAAATGAAGACTTTACATCCAATATACTTTTATTACTGAACTGAACATGATGAGGTTAGAGCATTGCTCTTGATATACACTTTAACAAGATATTATCCGTTTTTCGTTGCTAATATCAAGAAAAATGAGATGCATCTAGATTATTATATTTCTATATGCCATTATAGTAAATGATTAATTAATAAGGGGGAATAAGGAAATATCCTCATACGTATAGGATTAACCTTGTCTGACTCTCTTGTATATAATTGCTTACTCTTGGGGCCACTATAACTTGGAGACATTTGATCTTACTGCCTCTTTTTAATAACAACAAGACACCATCAGTTTAAGCCAAGAGTGTTGTTGTGGTCAAGAGAGATTGGTGACATGACATTCGACTCGAGTATATTGGAATAGTCACAACTTTGATGAATAATCAATCTAAGTATGGCTACCCATTATTTTTTTTGCAAGAGTCAACATGGTTACGCTCTTGATGATTGGTAATTAAAATATAAGATTGGAAGGCTATGATTCCATGAAGGAATATGATGATCTATTATGTCACCCTTAAGAATTTCTATGAATTAGAGCCTTTGAAAATAAATATTTATCAAACCAATCTACATATCTAAAACTAATTGAATTTATAGTCCCAAAGATTTCAAATAATGTCATATAACTTGATTAAGTATAGTGTATTTATACTGATTTCAAATTTGCAAGAATGAAGATTGTTGTTGAAAAGCATGTCCATCGTTCAATATTGAAAATATTTCTAAATAATGGGAATGCTTGTATATATTCGGAAATCCGGATGATAAATCTTGACATGAGGGCGAGTTACAAATTTTCTAAGTAAGAACATGATAAATCAGCAATAGCTACTAATGCATAGCGATCATGGTGATCCTTACACCTGACCGTGCGAGGGCACGATAACCCACAACTGGGCGGGACATAGGAAGCCTAGTTAGAACAACGACCGCCAAATGCACTGGTGTAGTATCCCAGTCTTTTTCACGATTTTTACACGAGCTCATAGTATTTTTACGTCTCGTTAGGATCTCAGCTATTGACCAGTTATGTTCACCCTCAGTTTTAGGACATCTATGCAGGGGATCCTTAGTTTTTAGTTTTTCTCACGAGCTCATTAGCATGTACTAGTTGGGCCAGTTTCTAGAGTGACTTTTTCAGAGATTCTCTCTCATCTATCTCTGTGGTGTAGTTTTAGAGTAGACATATCCCTCTATTACACCGCACTTCCAATTAGAGGGCGTTGCAAAAGAGTCTCCTTAGGAGACTACCTCACCGCTTGAGTTTATATCATTTATCCGCTAATAGGCTTGGCGATGCTACATCCGAATCATTATGTATACATATATATAATCTAGGGTTACATCTGAGTCAGTTACAGTTGAATTTGGAGGAGTTACAGTTGAACTCGGAATGAAGCATTATGGATCTTGTATTAGAGATGAACTCAATTATAAGTTGTGTTAACTAGCGATGTTTATAATTAAGTTAGTTCATATGTTGGAAACTTAGTTAAGATGCACTATACCCCATCGCATGCCTACGGAGGCACCCCAACCCTAAGGTGCTCTTCACGACTTAGAGTTATAGTGTGAGGTCACACAAAGACCAAGACCACAACTATCAACTAAACTTGAGAATTTAAATAAAATCAAGAGTCGGTTAAAAACATTAATCTTCCTCATTATCAAAATCCATACTTAAAATCTCTAAATAACAATAAATTAATACATATATATACATATATATGAGTTATTAACTGCTATATAAGAAAATGACATATAAGGTAATGAGTAAAGCTTGGGGAATTTCTTCAAGGTAGCGTGAAAACTTTTTCATAACAAGTAGTTGTAAACTTTTAGTTGTTTATACTTACTACTTGTTTCTTTTGCAACTACTTTTAATGTATGTTTATTTTAATGAGTTTTTGGGAAGTATTAACGCTCGCTGATGTCTCTTGTACCTTACATGTGTGGCAGGCAAGCAGCCTGCAGCTTAGTAGCTGGTTGATGATTTCTGGCACCTGGGTATATATCAGACGGTACAGTTACTTTTGGTCACAATTTTTATTCAGTTAATAATGTAAATGTTTCTTTTTATCTTCTGTATATTATGGGATATTTGTATATACTGTCAGCTATTATGTTACGTGATGCATATATATGGAAAAATAATGAAATTCAATGTTGGTGGCACATATTGTTGTTGAATTTGTGGTTGTTATATTGATTTAATGTCATGGCAATAACGCTAAAAATTTCCCCATATTTTCATATAACTTGTGCAATCTTTTGTGAATATAACACTGTGAATGTGTGGTAAATTATGATTGGCCAAGCGACACGGGTTAGGAAATCAAATAATCAAATGGGTCGTTACGACCCAGATCACAAGGTTGAGTCAACAAGAAGAGAGAAAAACCATTCAATTAGATCAAACAATCAGAGCATGCAAAAATGTAAGCGGTCTTCGCTATACAATTCAGGAAAAAGGAAACATATTTTTAGTGGTTTTAAATTTGCAAATTTTTATTTTTTTTAATACAAGGGTGGAATAAACAATTAAAGAAACAAGGCACATACCAAACTTTTTGAAATTTAATTTAAGAATAAAAATGCTCAAAAATTAAGGAGAAAATGTTTTTGGGTTTTTTAAATTTTAAAATGTTTTTGGTAGTTTTCTGGTTATTTTCTAATTTTATGAAAATCAAACAAGGGTTAAAAGTATAAACGATGCACAATCAGGACAATATTGC
Organism: Ottelia alismoides; assembly: GCA_037367405.1. NCBI lineage: Eukaryota > Viridiplantae > Streptophyta > Magnoliopsida > Alismatales > Hydrocharitaceae > Ottelia > Ottelia alismoides. Next base: position 291,796 of record JAZKJV010004047.1, on the reverse strand, counting down.
AAGTTAAAAATGGTTAAAATGCCCTAAAGTCTTGGTTATGAATTTTATAAGAAAAATTATATAAAAGGATACTAATAGGAATTGAATGGACATTTTTTTCTAGAATCCTATATTATTTTTATAGATTTTTAGTTTTTTTTGTAATTTTTAAGTTTTTTATAAGTGTGTTAAAAAAATTGTTACTAGAAACAAAGCATACGAAAACACACTATCACAAGAGTTTTTGTAGAATTTTTATGGAAATTTTTCGAATTTTTATGCGTTTTTCAAAATAGACAGAACACTTTTATGGGTTTTGATTTTTAAAAAATATTAAATGAAACTAAAATAATCCAAAAAACTAACAATAAATATTACATGTTAGCAGGAGCTAAAAATAATTTTTATAGAATATTCAGGGTTAATTTGCTATTTATTTAATTAGATACAAGACCGACAACTTACAAGGGCCTACTTGCAATTAAGATAAAGTCCGGGGCCAAATAATAACACATATGAAAAGTACAAGGCCTACTTTGCAAAATATCCAAGGGAACTCGTGCGCAACACATGAATTATGCTCGCAGGGGTATAAGTACAAATACATAAACTTGTTATTCAAATCATAACATTCAAAAAGCGCAAGTCATATCATGCAATTATCCCGGAAAAGCACTTGGGACTACACGTGAATTCACACAAACATGACCTAAATGCAAATATGTAAAAACTAGTTGTCCAAACTACAAATTATCTGAAGTAATTTAAATTACGACAAATATTTATAGGACTCAACAGTAAATGCAAAACATCGAGAGGATAAAAGCGAAATATAACCTTACAGGGTGCATACGAGACACGTGAGGACACATGGCAAGCTCTGGTGGAGACGTTGGCGTACAGGCCTGATTGACTGCGATCCCAGATGTGATGGTCTAGAGAATGTCCGCTACCTGCAGTTAGATGTGTTAGAGGATGTCAGATCAAACGATGGAAAGGTCGCAATGGCAGACGGCTCAAATGGTATCCAGAGCGAAGAGGCTCATTCGACGGTTGGGGAAGGGTCTGCGAGAACTCCTCCAGGCCAAGCTTCGATCGAGCATGGAAGGAGATCCACTGACCTGATGGAAGATCAAGAGGGTCTAGCAGCTTCATGGAGGTGCATCGTGTCAGGTAGAAGGGTCCGATGAAGGCCTTGACAGTCGGATGGTTGTGGCGGTGACCGGCCACCTAGAGCTGCTCTGCCTGAGCAACCGGAGGCTTGAAATGGGATCCTTGCGCACTTTAGGACCTGCAAATGGTAGAGCGGCTCGAGGCATTGCTCCGGTCGATGTTGTTGCATATAAATAGGGTAGAAGTGACGGGGTATGGAGCTCAACTCCTGACGACTATGAAGGATGGGAATCCTGACCTTAATCGTAACCTGAGGATCGAGTCTAAGGGTGATCAAGATGCAGAACGAAGTGTGGGGTGAAGCGTAATATCGATCAGAACGGATGGGTGGATGGAACGAAGCTCCATCCATATGGACGGAGCAACGGAACAGTGGCGGTGTCAAAATGGAAAGAATCTAATAGAACGAGAGATGTAGTGGATGTATAGGATACCTGATGATGCTGACGAACTTAGTAAGGTCAGGCGGTGATGGGAGTTAGGGTCGTGGCCTCAACCTCGTTGCGGTGGGCGGGGAGGCTAAACGCGGTGGAGCTCTCCGGCCACGTGGTCGAGCTGTGGCATCAGGCCACCATGCTTTGATCCGAATGCACTCACAGGTTGTTGTCACCCAGAGGGAGGAACTTAGGGGTAAAGGTAGGGGAGAGGCATGAGCTGCGGTGCAAGGAAGTGGAGGAGAGCATTTATAGCCAACTCCAGGAGCCTCGAAAGATCGAGCAATAGAGCACAAACCTAGGAAGATTCGTGCCTTCCTAGGGATCTACGAGGATCACTGATCCTAGGAGGAGCAACATGAGAGAAATTGGAGCGAGAGGCAGATGGAGTCAGGATGGAAAAAGGGGAGAGGTAGGTCCGGTGAGAGGTATCCGGGTCTGACCCGGCTAGGAGGAGTCATTAACCGACGGTTAACAAAACATCCGAACCAATCAGAAAATAGGATTTACAAAATATTTATAAATTCAAGAAAAATAGTAAATTATATAAATTTAAAGGTGTACAAAATAAAAATGTTTATTAGTTTTCAAAATATTTTTTATATATTTTAAATTTTTTATGAAAAATAAATTAGTGTGTATACAATATATAGTAATATATACATGTATGATATACCTATGTATTATGTACGGGAATTTTTATTATTTTAATTTTACTTCGATACCCATATTTTATATTTTATTTATTTACAAAATATTTTTAGGAGTATAAAATAATTTTCATTTTATTTTTACAAATTATTATTGGTGTATAATAAATATGGGATTCTAATATATAAACATGTGTTTTATACCATTAATGGAAGATTTTATTTTTATTTTTATTTACTTTTTATTATTTTTATTTGTTTTTATATTATTTTTAGAAATATATACAAGGGAGTAAAAATAATAATTTACTTTTATATTGTCCAAAATAGTTATGTACAAATATAGGTAACATAGACAACACATAGTGAACCCTATCTCTCTCTACTTATTTTATTTTGCAATCAGGTCAAGGCTTGATCTTTATTTGGATTTGGGTCACTCTGTATTTATTCTAAATAATTCCTTACTTTTTCTTTATTCTTTTATTTTTGCACAAAACATGCTAATTATGCACTATTAACAAGAGCATGCAAATTGTTAAGTTATCATATTTATAGATATGTACATGATGTTTTTGCAAAGATAAATAGTAAATAAAAAGAATAAAGAGTGAGAATCAGAGATTCATCACCACCCTATACTTTACCTTTGCTAGTCCCTTAGCAAACACTTATTTGAAAAAGAAGTGAAGAGAAGAAAAAAAGAAAGAGAAGGGGATTCAAGGTTGATTATTAAACTTTTCTTAATTAAATTAAAGTATAGAGCTCAGTCGGACCTTTGGATTATTAGTTTGTCGGAACCTTTTTTGGATATAGCTTTAGGACTCAACAACCTCTAAGTTCCACCATTCTATGGTCAAGACTCCTCAATAATCCAGATCAGAACAAGTCTACATACGTAAACTCTAATGACTTTGTACCTTTCCTTGTACGGTGTAAGTGATATATAGCTCCCCACCTCAGAAATGACAAAGAAACATCCTCCCTCAACAAGGTAACTTTAATTCCTTAGTCTAGCAGCTCTTTCCTCGAAGAGCGGGGTATTTCCATCTAAGTTCAAGTTAACGGGCTCAAGAAGAGGGGGAAAGAAGAGAATGAATTGTATCCAGTGTAGCCACGTATACTTGGGAGCCTAGACAATGTAGCTAAGTCTCCTGCTGCAAGCTTCATGAGAAGAGAAGGTGCAATACATAAGCTTTGCTTTATTTGGCCATATACACTCTGACATGCATTTTATTTTCAATCAGGCTTGTCCACTTTTTTTGGAGTTTTTCTTGATTTTGCACACTTTTTTTATGTGCATATGTACATCATGTCTACATGGCGTAGTATAAGCATAAGGACTTTTTCTTCTCGATCCAGTAGACTATCCCTCTTTTGAAGCATTATTGCAACCTGCAACTCCTGTCTTTAGACCTCAACACCATGATGAATCTCGGATTCATCACTCTAAATCTCATTTTTTAAGCTCAAATCCCTCAAAATCAACAGCATATTTGCATCTATTCTGCATAATTAGCATTCATACATGTTTTCATAAGAATTGCATTTTAGCACAAATTTCTGCACAAAATAAGAAGCCAAAAAATCCAAGCCAAAAGTGACCTTTAAATAACCTAACTTCTCAGATTTTTAATTCATTCATGCTAACTCCGAATAACCCAAAACCATTCCACTGTGTACATATCACTAACAAGAATAAATGAAAAATATAAAAAAAAAACTAACCGAAATAAGTGGACCAAGAACCCAAACCCTAGTTTTAGGATTTCAAGACTAAAAACCTCATTTCTTACTCATCCAATGTCCGATTTAATCCTACTCACTTTTGAACTAATGTGCATTCAATTACCTTCAAAACAAGACCAAGTTTAAGTGAATCGGAGCTCATATGTGAAAGTTGGGTTTTGGGCCTCTTTTGTATACTGTATATTTTAGCGGTTTTTGACCTAATATTTTATGTACATATTTTATTGATTTATAAAAATCTAAAAAAATTAGATTAATGTGTATTTATTTATCTCTGATTTATCATATTTTTTCTGTATTTTTCTCTGATCTAAAAAAACAACATAAAAATTACAAAACCCAAAAATCAAGGTGTTCTATGTACATCAGATACCCCAAAAATATCACTTTGTGCAAATGACCGATTTTGGTTTTGATGTCTTCATGAAAGTTGTAGATCTCATCGAGACGAGCAATTTTTGTGAAGAATTTTTTTCGATCCGAGGCCATTTACTATTTTTTATTGATTTTACAAAGGTTTTATTCGCGGAATTTTCTGGTGCTGACACGTGGCCGCACCTGGTGCCGCTACGTGTCAGCCATTTTTCGTATATTTATAATTCGTTTTATACAATAAATAAATAAATATAAATAAAATGGTTCGGACGTGCTCCGCACGTGCCTCCTCCTCTCGCCTCCAGCCGCCACGTGGCGCGACGGGGGCCGTCCGATCGAGCTCGATCGGACGGCGCATGTGCGTTGTCTACCTCCGTCTCCTTACTCTTTTGGAATCGCACCTCCGCCCCACGAATATTTCTCTGCCGCCCCGCAAATCTCGTCGATATCCCCCATTGCTGATTCAGATCTCCTCCGCAAATCACCCATCCCCGATCACGATCTCCTCCTTTCGCGATATTCTTCACTCAAATCCCTCAGATCTCGCCGCCCCCTTTCCATAGCCAGCAACCCCTTCTTCTATAAAACCATCTACGTCGACCAGAGGACCCTTATCCACCGAGCATGTCTTCTGGCAGTGACAACCGAGAAGCGGCGTGATCCGAGACCCCTCCAGAGCCCCATCGCAGCCACGCCCAAGCGTCGCTGCTCTGCTCCGGCAGCTACGCCGTTGAGCCCTTTCTCCAGGTTATCTCTCTCTCTCTCTCTCTGTCTATCATCTTCACCATGACGATAGGTCCGCTTCGAGCTTCACCAAATGCCTTCGACTCTGTCACTTCGCCGCCCTCTTGGCCGTGTGTCGGCCAGAGGAAGGCCGACGCTCCTCCGCCTCCGAGCCACGCCACCGACTCCACCATGCGCCACTGCTCCACCAACTACGCCTCCGTCTCTCCATCGAGCACCTGCGTCATCTTCATCTTCGCCCGAGCCCCGACGCCCCCACGTCATCAACGCCTCGTCGGTCCACCTCCAACAACCGCCTTCGACACCGCCAGGAGCACCTCCCCTTTCCGCTACCATCGCCACCGCTTTTAGAGCAAATTCACCAACGCCGCCACTGCTCGAGCCATCTTCTTCGACAACCACAGAAGCTTCCGGGATTCACCGGTGCTCTGCCCCTCCTGTAGACCCTCCTCAGCCACTTCGCCGCTTCGCCGCCGGGCGTGACTCCCGAGATCCCCCACGTACAAGACACGTACGTGTGGGGGGGACGTCATTCATCATCAGCAGCCCAGGTCACGTGCGCAGCACGTGACCTTGGGTAATTTATACACAGCCCCCTGGACCTCCTCATATTCACGCTAAAGCCCCAGCCTCCATAGGTCACGTGCCCCGCACGTGACACTCTGACTATTTTGCAGAAAACACCCCAGAACTTTTGGTAACTACTCATAGGTCCCCCCTGCTTGCAATATTTATTTTATTTATATTACATCTGTACCCCTGTATTCTTCTGTAATTTTAGACCTCTATTTTCCATTATTTTATTAATACAAAAATAGCATGATGTTTGCTAATCAATGCTCTACACTTTGACATATTGTGGGTATTTTTGTGATTGATGGTTAATTAATAAATAATTGTTTTATAGAGATTTACATACTTTGCCCAATCTGTGCTCTAAAATTCAAAATTGATTAACCATTGCTCTAAAAATTCTCGGAAAATCATATATTTTAGAGATAATTGTTCTTGACATTGTGCCCAGAAAGAATTGCATTTGTTCAGTGTTCAATTTTTAGTAGGTATTAGATCTCACATTTTCAAAGTTTAGGATTTTTCTGAGATCAATAACCTAGTGATAAATCTTAGATAATTTTGTTCCTTGAAAATAATTAGGTTTAGTATTTATTATAATTAAATATTGAAATTCATTCTGTTTGCATTTAACAATTCATAAAAAATTCATATTGCATCCAAAAATTCCAAAAAAATACAGTGCATCCATTTCATCACATTTTACATTGTGGCCAAATTTTGTATTTTTCGGACATCATTTGAACGTAATTTACATTTAAGTCCCTAAAATAGGCCGCATTTGCATATTGCACCCCTTATTACATTGAAAATTCAAAAAAAAAACGCCTCGAAAACTGCAAACGAACTTTGATAGACATACCTCTAGGTTGTTCCTTTGCCTCCTTGTGATCGACCTTGGGACATGCCCAAGTAAAATAAACATAAAACTGCATTAATTAAATTGAGTTAATTTTGTGTGGTCATTTTCTTGACCGTTTCCGATTGCCGCCTACAACGCACGACACGATAAAAACACATCCTTAACTCGGCATTTCCGGATTCGTCAGATGGCGCCGTTGCCCGAGAAGCAAATGGCTTAGATTTTTGTCTTGAAATTTTCTTTCGGTTTTCCGCATTCGAGTAGTCTGACCCCCGAAATTTTCATTGTAAATTCCTTTTTTTCTACAATTTATTTTCCTGCATTTATTTTTCTTATTTATTTTATCATTTTTTGAGTCACACTCTTACATTATCTCTCTTATTTTTCTTGCGAGGTATACGACATACGTGGAGCGGTTTTTTATGAAACCGGTGCATCTTCACCGACCTCCTAAAATCCGTAATTAAAAATTAAGATCGTGGCGAGTCGTCAGAGAGCGTAGAGTCTAGGATTTATTTTTCTGAACTTTAATTTTTGTAATTAATTGAACATTTACAGCGGTGTCCGTTTGGACTCCCGCGTGTGTAACAAGACCTCTAACTTTTTCCGTGGTGTGCCGTGGCCTGTTTCACTCTTCGATGAGGTTGGGGTCCGACTTGAGTGGCGATTAGGTTAGACCTGCACATACGGCTCTCAGAGCATTTTTAATTCTTGATTGTGCTGGTAGGATCTTAAGCCACACTTCACATTAATTGAGACGCACATAGATCGTTCAATTTAGCTAAAACTTAACTCATTTCTTCCCCGCTAATAGAACTTTCTGCTTAGGTGCGGTTTTTCATCGGCTTGCATTACATATAGAATAATTTTCAATTTCTGTCTAGCAACCCACATGGAGATTGCGAGGATTCACTGTAAGTCTTCTAACTGAGCATACATCATTGTTTTCGTGTGCATCAGCTTTTCCCGAATTTGTCCCTCTTGTTTTATCACATAATTCTAAAGGAAATTGGGATTGGACGGTAGACGTATATTTTTTCTCACTTAAATTCTTCAGTGATTATCAAATTAAAATTGGGACTGCTAAATATAGATGATTCTAACTTAACCCATAAAATCAAGAATTCTTGCGGGAGAGCAACCCCGATATTGTTTGTCTTTATCTTGCAGCGAGAAGAGAGACACACACTAGGATAGAGCCAAGCCAAGATTTTCATATAGACTACTGACTCTAAAAACGATTAGCTACTTCTCAGTGAGGAATACGGGTAGCTGGTAAACGGTCCGGAATTCCTTAGCATAGTGGGTGTTTTAAAGGACACTGCATAAGGCTCCGTCCTTAAGTAACACGGGTAGCCGTTTTACGGTCTGTACTTACACCTATACTGGCTAAAAGTGGATGCAACTAGTCATACGAACTTGGGACAGTCTTTAAGAAATTTTCGGCACCCAACAGCTTGTTAAACGGTTTGCAAGATTTGAATTCTCACCAATTAAAATTCGACAAGATAACTGGCCGAACTCTTACGGCCTTCACTGAGTGAGTTGGTGAAACAAAATTTTGTAATAGTGTTTGATTTGTGAATAAAACTTAGTTGATCATCGAATACCGCACACGTGTGCCTAGATCAGAATCCATACACCTCTTGATAATCTCTTGGATTCAAGAATGGAAAATTGTGGTAATTTCTGTTCGGACTCACCACAAACTTTCCAGTGTCAAACGTTCTGAGTCACTCTTACTCAGAACCACCTTGGGTTCAGGGACACCTTCCCCTTGAATCCTCCTCTTATAATCTTTTCCAAAATATTGACTCCAATTTTTCACAATTTGAAGGTGAAAAGAAGCACTCACAAAAAATGCCTCCAAAGAAGAGCAATCAGGAAGATGAACTCAATGAAGATCCAATGCAGATGGTTCTAGCAAGACTAGCCGCATCTGAGCAGCAACAAAATTTGATGAGGGAACAGCTCGAACAGTTGAATATAGAGGAAGAACCACCAATGGAAGTCGCATACAATCCCGGGCAATATAGAGTCAGAAATTACTTGCAGCCGCCGCAACCACATGTTCACCATGAACTAAAGCCACACTTCCTGAGTCAATTACCACAATTTCATGGTAATTCAGATGAAGAACCTTATGAATTTTTGCGTGATTTGGAGCTAGTATGTTCTAATCAGAGGCACCCACAAGTCAAACAGGACTACATTCGTCTCACTGCATTACCTTTCGCCTTGAAAGGTAAGGCAGATTACTGGGTGAAAAATTTGGGAGTGACAGTGACCACTTATGATAGGTTCAAGAACCTAATCTTGAAGAAATTCTACCCTTTTAGTCGAACCAATCAAATGAAGACTCGAATCACTAGCTTCTCTCAGATGTCGAATGAACCACACTTTGTGATGCATGGGATAGATTTAAAGATCTGCTGCAGAAATGTCCCTGCCATGACCTAGATAATAACATCCTGGTTCAATCACTCTATTCTGTCCTTAACTACGGGACTCAGGGTCTAGTCAGCGCTGCCTGTGGAGGAAATTACACATCCCGAGGAGCTGAGATCGTCTGGAAAATACTAGAGCAAATGGCGGAGACTAGCCGTCCACAAATCTCTAGAAGAGCTTACACTGATTCCCTGAACACCTTTCAATCCAAAGAATGGAAGCAAACTGTCGCAGAAATAGTAGAGGATTTGATTCCCAACATGAACATCATCACAGATAAATTAATAGTGGTGGATCACATTCATAAAACGGTGAACGATATCGACAACCGGATCTCCCAGTTTCCGAAGCAAATAGAGGATGTAACTGAAAAGGTATCGAAGATAGGGATACCTACTGCACCTACAACCCCAATCTATCATGTGCATCATGTCAAGGAGCAGCCGGGGTCAGGACAACCACAACCATGGGTTCAGGACCAACCCTATGCGCAACCTTCCCAACAGTCACCTCCACCAGCCGAGACAGTCTAAGAAGCCCCGCCTCTGACATTCGAGATAAACGGCATCCGGTACACACAGGAAAATACCCGATAGGGTAATACGGGGGACCGTCAGTAATATCAATGTCCACCCACCTTCTACAATGCCGCATTTCCCACAGCTCCACAGCACACTCAGCACTCAAGGCAGCAGCAGCCATACAACCGTCAGAACCAACCTCAGAAACATCATCAGCAATATCAAGCTCGAAATCAAGCATCTCAATCATCCAAACCTCCAGAAGAACCGGTGGATATCCAGAGACAAATGCTGGAGGAAATTCGCAGGTTCCGAAATGAACTATACGATCTACGGGTAAATGTTAATCGTCTATCCCGTTGGAAGGATGAACAGACAGCCCCAGCCACAACCATTCCTGCCCAAGTCCAAGCTAACCCCAATATCTTAAACAAATCTCAGTCATCTCAATACAATGGCCAGGTATACTATTCAGATTTTTCTACATCTGAACATGAGATCCTTTCGTTTGACAATATCAATGCCATGTCACTCAGGAGCGGAAGGACCATGGTCGTACCTGATGGAGCAAGGGAAGCAGACCATCAAGACTCGGAAGATCAACCGGAGGATGCTTCTGAGGACGAAAATGAACGACGTCCGAAGATTTCAGTTCGAGAAAAAGGAAAGGCATCAATGAAGACCGCAGAGGACCTTGAACCTCTAGTTGCTGTACATTGTCACCATTTCAGCAACATGATTATTATAAAAAACAATATGATTGTAATAAGAACTCCAAATCAAATAAAGATGCTCTTATTTATGATTCTGACTCTCTATCTCCTGTCTCAAATGCTTCCATTCCTTTCCCCCATGCTCTTAAGAAAGGAAAGCAAAAGAAAAATATTCAGAGTGACCAGTGATGGAAAAGTTCTGCCAACAGAATATCACAGTCAAAGTACCCTTTGATCAGTATATGGCCAGTAAATCAACATTTCAAAAATACTTGAAAATGAAATGTACTCCCACCAGGACTCGTACAAAGAAAACAAGTCAATTTGTGGAGACTCACGTTTTGACTGTGGCCACTACCAAATGCGTCAGAAATGAGCATTTACCAAGGAAGAAAAGAGATCTGGGTGCTCATTATGTGGAAAGCCGCATTGGCGGTATTGCGTTCGCATGCATATTTCTCGACAATGGTTCTTCCATCAATCTTCTTCCTTTAGCCTCAAATTACCGATTGGAGTTAGGTCCTCTTCAGAAATCACTATCCTAACTCCAATTCGTTGACAAATCTACTAAAAGACCTAAAGGAGAAGTGAAAAATGTTATCATTATGGTCGAGGGTACGGAATACAAAGTGGACTTCACTGTCCTTGATATGGAGATCCCGAACTGTCGGAAAGAATCACAAATCATTCTGGGAAGACCATTCTTAAGAACCACCAAGGTTGTATTCGATTACGGCATCGGAATGATGAAATTTCGCTCCCTAGATGGAGAAGTGGATCTGGAGATGAAACAAACAAAGTGGCAAAGACAAGATTCCGAATCCACCATTGAAGATGCCGAAACATCCGATTGTAATCGTATCAACACTACTGGACCATGGGACCAACTGCCAGATCTTCAGATTGATACCACCATAGCAGAAGAAGAAACAATGAACCATACAGTATGCGAGCTATTGCCAGAAAAATCTAAACACCTGGATGTTTGTTATCTTGATGACACAGAAATCCTTTCGGATTTGTCAATTCCATCTTCTTCAGGAAAATCAAGAAAAATCGATGACAAGTCGGACGCGGCTTTGGCCGAATTACCGCACTACTTTTGCGATCCGACTCACATTCCTTCAGTATTAGTGGCTAAAATATCATAGAATGATCCACCACCAACCAACACAGAGCCGGACTTAAAAGACATTCAGCCAGACTTGATTGATGATTTAGAATTGCCAGAGCTGAAGCCTCTCCCTCCCACACTGAAGTATGCATTTCTCAAATGGACCCAAAGATAAATTTCCTATGATTATAATCTCATCATTAACCATGGATCAAGAATCTAGACTTCTAGAAGTCCTTGAGTGAAATCGAAAAGCCATCGGTTGGATTGTGTCAGATCTCGTAGGAATCAACCTTGCCCACTGCTCACACCAAATTTATGTTGAGGATAACGTAAGGCCTTCCCGTGAATTTCAGAGAAGATTAAACCCCAATCTTCGGGAAGTGGTTAAGAAAGAAATAGAGAAATGGTGAAAAGCAGGTTTTATATACCCCATTTCAGACTGCAAGTGGGTGGCCCCCCTTCATGTCATCTCGAAAAAGTCGGGAATCCAGATGGTCACCAACGAGGAGGGGGTAGAGGTCACGACCCGAGTACCCACGTCGTGGCGTGTCTGTGTCGATTACAGGTGCCTAAATGCTGCGACCAAGAAAGATTACTTTCCACTACCATTTATTGATCAAATCTTGGAGAGACTTGCATGGAAAGCATTCTTCTGTTTTCTTGATGGGTACTCTGGCTACAATCAAGTAGCCATCGCTCCCGAGGATCAGGAAAAAACCACATTTACATGTCCCATCGGTACATACGCATTCAAGTGCATGCCATTCGGGCTTTGTCATGCCCCAGGCACATTTCAGCGGTGCATGATTGTCGTATTTACCGAAATGGTGGGTGATTTCCTGGAAGTCTTCATGGATGACTTATCAGTCCATGGTGATTCATTTGATACATGTTTAGCACACTTGGACCGAATCCTCAAGAGATGCAGGGAGGTTAATTTGGTACTCTCCTGGGAGAAGAGTCACTTTATGGTGACTGAGGGTATCGTGTTGGGGCATGTCATCTCCAAAAAGGCAATGGAGGTTGACCCTGCCAAGGTGGATGTGATCAAGAAACTTGAGCCACCAACCAACGTCAAGTCAGTAAGATCTTTTCTAAGGTATGTTGGATTTTATTGAAGGTTTATCCCTGATTTTTCAAAGATCGCCCACCCACTGACTGAGCTCTTAAGAAAAGATACCGAGTTTATTGTAAATCACAAGTGTCTTGAGGCCTTCGAGCTCCTGAAAAAGAAAATATGTGAATCACCAATATTACAAGCTCCCGACTGGTCTCTTCCCTTTGAGATCATGACTGATGCATCGGATTTCGCTGGCGGAGCTGTGCTTGGACAAAGACGGGATGGAATCCCTTATGTGATTCACTACGCGAGCAAAGTATTGGATCATGCACAGAAAAATTATACAGTGACTGAAAAGGACATGCTCGCGGTTGTTTGGGCCCTTGAAAAATTCAGATCATACGTATTGGGCTCCAAGGTGACAATTTTCACTGATCATACGACAATTAGATACCTCATGGATAAGAAAGATGTCGAGGCATGGCTTTTGAGCTGGATCTTGTTAATCTAGAAATTTAATTTGGACATCAAGGATAAACCCGGAATAAAGAATGTTGTTGCTGATCACCTTTCCCGAATTGAGCAAAACGATTATCCTGACACTGGACCTATCAAGGAGACTTTTCCAAACGAATCTGTTTCCGTTATTGATTCAACCCCACGGTATTCCAACATAGTGAACTATCTTGTCTCCAAGAAGGTTACCTTTGGTTGGACCAAGAGAATGATTGATCGACTGAAGTCGGATTCGAGAAAATACCATTGAGACGATCCTTTCCTCTTTTATGAAGGAGCGGATTGTGTCTGGCGAAGATGTATTCCTTAGGAGGAATACCAGAGTGTCCTCACACATTGTCATACTCTCAAGGCTAGAGGACACCATTCGGGAAAGAGAACCGTGCACAAGGTACTCCAATTTGGATTTTACTGGCAGACCTTATTTTGTGATGCTAATGACTTTGTACGGTCTTGCCCGATTTGCCAAAGAATGGGAGGGACTGTTGGTTATAGAGATGAAATGCCCATGCAACCAATGATTTTCTGTGATGTTTTCGATGCATGGGGGATTGATTTTAAGGGTCCCTTCCCCAATAGCAATGGATTTGAGTACATCTTATTGGCAGTTGATTATTTGTCTAGATGGGTAGAGACTATTCCAACCCGAACCGCAGACAGCAAAACCGTCTGTAAGTTTATCAAGGATAATATCATTGCAAGGTTCGAGATACCAAAAGTTTTGATTTCTGATGGAGGTAGCCACTTTGTGAATAGGGAAATGAGATCTTTGGCTAAAGTATATAAATTTGAGCATAGAATAGCCAACCCATATCATCCACAATCTAATGGCATGTCTGAGGTTTCTAATAGAGAGGTGAAGGGTATTCTTCAAAAATTGGTTTGTCCAGATAGGAAGGATTGGTCAAAACTATGGGATCAGGTTCTGTGGGCCTATAGGACAACATATAAAACTCCACTCGGTACTTCACCTTTTAGGGTGATCTATGGCAAGCCATGCCATCTACTTGCAGAATTGATTCACAAATCTGAAAGGGCGATCAAAAAGTTGAATTGGAGTTGTCACCTTGGGAAATTATGTCGAGGCTTAAATTTGAATGAGCTAATTGAAATCCGAAACCGAGCATATGACAACAGTGTGATCTATAAGGACAAGGTCAAGAGATGGCATGATAGACACATTCGAGATAAAACCTTTGTCCCTGGGCAGAAAGTATGGTTGTTTAATGCTCGGTTAAAGATTTTTCATGGGAAACTTAAATCAAAATGGACGGGTCCCTATGTTGTCATCGATGTGCATACCAATGGAAGTGGGGTTATTGTAGAACTCAAAGATGATGCACAACCTTTCTCAATGAATGGACAATTGCTGAAGCCATATATAGAATCATCCCAAGAGCAGACAGTTCAAGTTGAGGTCATCTACTTTATACAGAGCAAAGACAGTGAAGATTTATCAGATCAGTACCACCCTCTCTCCCGACCACATCGGTCTCCTTATACAGCTTCTTCCTATACTTAGGCCAAGGCCTAAGTATAGGGGGGACTGATGCCATCTGTTTATACAATTTTCCCACATCACACTCCTTCTCCCGATCGCTCCATTTCCACCCTTCTCTTATACTTAGGCTGACCAGAGCCTAAGTATAGGGGGAACCGACACCCACCTGTATATACTCTCCTCATTTAAATATCCTGACCGCCTCTTTTTGCGCTCTTCTTCTATACTTAGACTATTCTCAGTCTAAGTATAGGGGGTGAACCATTGTATATTAAAAATTTTACTCTCTTACGCTTAGCCCGAGCTATGTCTTCTTTGCGCTTCTTGTGCTCTGAGGACACATCACTCGCTAAGTATAGGGGGGTCTGTATATATACTGTGTATATATTTTAGCCATACCTCGTACTTTCACGTAAGTATATATGCATTTACGGGGTGGGTAACTAATCAAAAAAACAAAAGAAAAAGAGATTTGCTACTAACACTGACTATGCCGAAATTGTTTTTAAAAAAATGGCTTCTTATTCATTTTTGCTTAAAACAAATCCCTTGCATATAAAAAAATTGTCTGCATTCCACACACCTGCACCTCATCCAGCATTGCATTCATTTGCATCTGTGAAAAGTCATCGGGTTTTGAACCAAGTTATGAGTCGAAACCGAGAGTGGTCTCGACTTGACCTTAATCAACCTAATTTTCATAGGAACTTCACCGAGAAATAGGATTTTAGAGTCTTCAAGTCTTTGACTTAACTCTTTAAGTTCCACATGACAATGTGCAGAGCTCGACTCTTAGTGTCTAACCTGGTCTCTTCATTCTGGGTACAACTCTGGAATAAGGAATTAATTTGTACTCTCGCACTATGCACTTAGCTCAACTCAGACATGATGTTGGAAGACAGTGTGAGTTTCTTTTCTGGTAGCGTGGAAATCAAAAGACCGGAGTATGGGTTGAAATAAAGCTTCGGAAAAGGGATGGACGGTTGGGAAAAATTTTTTCTAAGACCCCAAAAAATGTAAGGAAACAAAAGATTCTATATCCGTAGGGGCACAACAAGATCCAAGAAGAACCACCAAAAATTCCAAATACAAAGAAGCATTCTACCAAATAAATATATGACCAAAAGGTCCAAGCTTCAAGAAACCTGTAGATCTTGGTGGAGACACAGCTACACTGGCCATCTTCACAAGGAGAGGTGACGACACTGGTCACCCTCCAGTTCTTTTCTCCTTCTTCTAACTTCTCCCCCAATTCGATTGTGAACACAGCGCGACAGACCTTAGAAGGAAATACCTGACTCCCCAAGGACGAGTTACTGGAGAGGAGGTTTGCGCGGTAGTCCAGCATTCTGGGTGGGAAGAGCTAAAACCTTTCACACACGTGAGTCGATTGTTCAATGTTCATAGGATATTCTTTGGGAAGAGGATCGATCTAAGTTGACTTCTGAGCCGAAACTGTAGTAATGATGTGTAGAACTTGAGGGCTATTGATTTTAAAATTCTAAGTCTCACAGAAGTTCCGCCACACTAATAACCCAAAGGTTAAGTTTAGGTTCATTTTCACATTCAGCTCATGGTCTTGGTATGGAACCCAATCTCATTTCACTTCATGGCATTTCTTTTTGATGCTCAGGGACGAGCACGCTTTAAGTATAGGGGGATGATGAATCTCGGATTCATCACTCTAAATCTCATTTTTTAAGCTCAAATCACTCAAAATCAACAGTATATTTGCATCTATTCTGCATAATTAGCATTCTTGCATGTTTGCATAAGAATCTCATTTCAGCACAAATTTCGGCACAAAATAAGAAGCCAAAAATCCAAGCCAAAAGTGACCTGTAAATAACCTAACTTCTCAGACTTTTAACTCATTCATGCAAACTCCAAATAACCCAAAACCACTTCCACTGTGTACATATCACTAACAAAAAAAATGAAAAATACAAAAAAATAACTAACCCAAATAAGTGGACACAAAACCTAAACCCTAGTTTTAGGATTTCCAGACTAAAATTCTCATATCTTCCTCATCCAATGTCCGATTTAATCCTACTCAATTTGTAATGTGCATTCAATTACCTTCAAAACAAGACCAAGTTCAAGTGAATCGGAGCTCAAATGTGAAAGTTGGGTTTTGGGCCTCTTTTGTATACTGTATATTTTAGCGGTTTTGACCTAATATTTTATGTACATATTTTATTGATTTATAAAAATCCAAAAAAAATAGATTAATGTGTATTTATTTATCTCTGATTTATCATATTTTTTCTGGATTTTTATCTTATCTAAAAAAATGATATAAAAATTACAAAACCCCAAAATCAAGGTGTTCTATGTACATCAGATACTCCAAAAATATCACTTTGTGCAAATGGCCGATTTTTGTTTTGATGTCTTCATTAAAGTTGTAGATCTCATCAAGATGAGCAATTTTTTTAAGAAATTTTTTTGATCCGAGGCCATTTACTATTTTTTAATTGATTTTACAAAGGTTTTATTCGCAGAATTTTCTGGTGCTGACACGTGGCCGCACCTGGTGCAGCCACGTGTCAGTCATTTTTCGTATATTTATAATTCATTTTATACAATAAATAAATAAATAAATATAAATAAAATAAAATAAAATGGTCCGGACGTGCTCCGCACATGCCTCCTCCTCTCGCCTCCAGCCGCCACGTGGCGCGATGGGGGTCGTCCGATCGAGCTCGATCGGACGGCGCCTGTGCGTCGTCTACCTCCGTCTCCTTCCTCTTTTGGAACCGCACCTCCGCCCCGCGAATCTCGCTCTGCCGCCCTGAAAATCTCGTCGATATCCCCCGTCGCCGATTCGGATCTCCTCCGCGAATCACCCATCTGCGATCACGATCTCCTCCCCCCGCGATATTCTTCACTCAAATCCCTCAGCTCTCGCCGCCCCCTTTCCATAGCCGGAAACCCCTTCTTCTATAAAACCATCGACGCCGACCAGAGGACCCTTATCCACCGAGCATCTCCTCTGGCAGTGACAACCGAGAAGCAGCGTGATCCGAGACCCCTCTAGAGCCTCGTCGTAGCCACGCCCAAGCGCTGCTGCTCCGCTCCGGCAGCTACGCCATTGAGCCCTTTCTCCAAGTTATCTCTCTCTCTATCTCTCTGTCTATCATCTTCACCACGACGATAGCTCAGCTTCGAGCTTCACCAACTGCCTTCGACACCGCCACTTCGCCGCCCTCTTGGTCGTGTGTCGGCCTGAGGAAGGCCGACGCTCCTCCACCTCTGAGCCACGTCACCGACTCCACCGTGTGTCACCACTCCACCGCCTTCGCCTCCGTCTCGCCATCAACCACCTGTGTCATCTTCATCTTCGTCCAAGCTCCGATGCCCCCACGTCATCAACGCATCGCCGGTCCACCATTAACAACCGCCTTCGAGATCGCCAAGAGCACCTTCCCCTTCCGCTACCATCGCCACCGCTTCTTCGAGCAAAGTCTCCAATGCCGTCACTGCTCGAGCCATCTTCTTCGACAACCACAGAAGCCTCCAGGCTACACCAGTGCTCCGCCCCTCCTGCAGACCCTCCTCGGCCACTTCGCCGCTTCGTCGTCGGGCGTGACGCCCGAGACCCCCCACGTGCGAGACACGTGCGTGTGGGGGTACGCCGTTCATCATCAGCAGCATAGGTCACGTGCGCAGCACGTGACATTGGGTAGTTTATACACAGCACCCTAGACTCCCTCATATTCACGCCAAAGCCCCAGCCTCCAGAGGTCACGTGTCGCGCACGTGACACTCTGACTATTTGCAGAAAACACCCCAGAACTTTTGGTAACTACTCCTAGGTCCCCCTTGCTTGCATTATTTATTTTATTTATATTGCGTCTGTACTCCTGTGTTCTTCTGTAATTTTAGACCTCTATTTGCCATTATTTTATTAATCCAAAAATAGCATGATGTTTGCTAATCAATGCTCTACACTTTGACATATTGTGGGTATTTTTGTGATTGATGGTTAATTAATAAATAATTATTTATAGAGGTTTACATACTTTGCCCAATCCATGCTCTAAAATTCATAATCTATTAACCGTTGCTCTAAAAATTCTTGAAAAATCACATATTGTAGAGATAGTTGTTCTTGACATTGTGCCCAAAAAGAATTGCATTTGCATCCATAGTTTGCCCTGTAAAAATCATTTTGCATATTTCAGTGTTCAATTTTTAATAGGTATTAGATCTCACATTTTCAAGGTTTAGGATTTTTCTGAGATCAATCACCTGGTGATAAATTTTAGATAATTTTGTTCCTTGAAAATAATTCAGTTTAGTATTTATTATAATTAAATATTGAAATTCATTCTGTTTGCATTTAAAATTCATAAAAAAAATTCATATTGCATCCAAAAATTCAAAAAAAAATACAGTGCATTCATTTCATCACATTTTACATTGTGGCTAAATTTTGTATTTTTCAGACATCATTTGAATGTAATTTACATTTAAGTCCCTAAAATAGGCTGAATTTAGATATTGCACCCCTTATTACATTGAAAATTCCAAAAAAAACCGCCTCGAAAACTGCAAACGAATTTTGATAGACATACCTCTAGGTTGTTCCTTTGCCTCCTTGTGATCGAGCTTGGGCTTGCCCAAGTAAAATAAACATAAAACCGCATTAAATAAATTGATTAAATTTTGTGTGGTTATTTTCTTGACTGTTTCTGATTGCCTCCTACAACGCACGACACGATAAAAACACATCCTTAACTCGGCATTTCCGGATTCATCACACCGCCAGACCAAGTTGAGGTGCTCGACCCTCCCTAAAGGAAGACGAGAGGTTCCGCCAAGAAGTACTACCATTGTATGCTACCCCAAGCCAAAGGATTATTCCTCCTCACCACCTCATCTGTGTGGAGCTATGTGAAAGGTGCTGGTCCAAGTAAAAGTCCTAACCCCAAATCCTACAAGGTTCTTCTTAAAGTTAGGTAGATTAAGGCCTTAACCAAGCTCCATTTTCCAATTTAATTCCAGACTAGTTTAAATGTCAATATGATTCAGATGAAGATACATGAATATGTACAACAATCTTTTTATGCAAATTTTCAGATCATGCAAAATTTTTTGAAATTGTTTGAATGCAAGAAAGAGAGGGAAGTTTTGTAAACTATTTACAAACATTTACACACATTTTTGCAAACTTTTATTTTTCGAACATTTTTTAAAAAATTGCGCTATATACATAATTTTGATACAAAAATATTTACAATGTTTTAACAATCAAAACATTTTTACAAAAAATTGTACAAAAATAGTTTTTACAAATAACTATTTACAAACATGTATGTGCAAGAAAGAATTTTATATGCAAGAAATTTTTAAATTTTTTGTGATTTTTTAGCTTTTAGTTTTTAGCCATTTCATTTATAAACACACTCACACAAACTACAAGTTATGTCTAAATTATATATACAATATATACGACACCCCACTATACTTAGCTCGAACGATGTCCTCAGAGTGATCAAAGAGCGATGAAGAAGACATAACTCATGCTTAGTATTCGGAAATGAAAAAAAGGGCTATACTACAACGAAGAATGGAAGAATGAAATGAATGGAGATCGGTGATCCCTCTATACATAGGATCAAGTAATCCTAAGTATAGAAGACTGTACACAAGGGGAAAACTGAGGGTTAGAATGTACAGGGTCTACCTCCCCAATACTTAGGGTAAAATATCCTAAGTTTGGGAAACAAAACAGAGGTAAAGAATCAAAAGAATAATCAGAAATATGGCACCCCCATACTTAGGGTAAAGTACACCCTAAGTATAGCATAATCACAAGATGGAGATGGGGTGTTAGACTCAAAGAATGTATGATACGGACAACTGATCTATACATCTGTAGAAGGAAGCGATAATCAGGCATGAGGTGCAAATGATCTGAGTCGAAGAAAACCTCTCATGCAAAATGAATAGGGGAAACATCAATGATTAGTAGATCATGATCTATATATGGCTTCATGTGCTGACCAGTAACTCAAAACGTGGACTCAGATGTCATCTCAGATATATCAATGCTGCCATTGTCATGCACCTTTCGGACTAAGTATGGTCCCTTCCACTTGCTCTGTAACTTCCCTGGAAATAATCTCAGCCTGGCCTCGAATAACCATACTCTCTGGTTCGGCTCAAACTGTTTATGGCTGATATGAGAATCATGCCATATCTTCACTCGCTCCTTATATTGTAGGCTGCTCGAAAAGGTTGTGTATCTGAGATCCTCCAGAGCTGCCAATTCGGCCTTCCTCAGATCTCCTATGCTCTTTGGATCCAATAATATCTCAATGACAACCCATATTGACTTATGCTTTATCTCCATAGGTAAATGGCATGGCTTACAATAAACGAGATGAAAGGGAGACGTACCCAAAGGGGTCTGAAAAAGTATCATAGGACCACAAGATCGTGTCCAAAAGCTGTGACCAATCCTTTCAGCCTGGCCGGACGATCTTTCACAATATCGTATTGATCTCCCATTTCGATACTTCAGCAAGACCATTGGTTTGAGGTTGATATGGAGTGGCAACTCGATGGTTTATGTTGAACTCGTTAGCAAGGTCCTTTACCTTGTTGTTGATAAAATGAGATCCCCTATCCGATATCAAAACTCTAGGCATCCCGAACCGTGAAATGATATTATTCCTTAAAAATTGGCAAACAATCTTAGCATATGCGGTAAGGGCGGGAATAGCCTCAACCCAACAAATAACATAATCAACAACCAACAGAATGTACTCAAATCCCTGACACTTAGGGAATGGACCCATGAAATCAGTGCCGCATGCATCAAAAACCTCACAAAAGTGAATGGGCTACATCGGCATCATGTCACGCTATCCACAAGTTCCCATCCTCTGACAGTCAGTACACCTCTTCACGAACTCATCAGAATCCGTGAAGAGGGTAGACCACCAAAGGTAGGATTGGAGCACTTTATGTATTGTTCTCCTCCCAAAATGATGTCCTCTTTCCTCAAGCTCGTGGCAGTAAGTGAGGACTCTATGGTGCTCCTCCTAAGGAATGCACAGACGCTAGATGTTATCCCCTCCTTCATGATAAAGGATGGGATCCTCCCAATGGTATGACTTCGCCTTCACAAGGAAGGTCCCAAGTCACTATCTGGGACAACCATGTGGAACTTTCTTAGAGACAAGATAGTTCACAATGTCGGCGTACCATGGAAGCGAGGCGATAGCAAGGATCACCTCATTTGGGAAGGTCTCTGTAATAGACTCTATCTGCTCTGATTTCTCAAGATTTTCCAATCAGGAGAGATGATCCGCCACCGCATTCTTGACTTTGGGCTTATCATTAATCTTAATATCAAACTCCTGGAGTAGAAGGATCCATCTGGTCAATCTAGCTTTGGCATCCTTCTTTTCCATGAGGTACCTTCTGGCGGTATGATCAGTGTAAATTGTCACTCTGGATCCAAGAATATAAGATCTGAATTTGTCCAAGGCAAAGACTACAAATAACATCTCTTTCTCCATGAGAGTGTAGTTCCATTAAATGGAATCCAAAGTACAGCTAGTGTAGTGAATGGCATACAACAATCCATCCCTCATGTGTCCTAAAACAACCCCTATGGTAAAATCAGAGCCATCCATCATTATCTCGAATGGGAGAAACTAATCGGGCAGCTGAAGGACATGAGCCTCAGCAACTAATCCCTCGAGAGTCTTGAAGGACGCAAGACACTTATCATCTATAATGAACTCAGTGTCTTTCGTGTGCAGATCAGTGAGAGATCGGGCAATCCTAATGAAGTCTTGAATGAACTATTGGTAGAAATCGACATGCCAAAGAAAAGGCTGCAATTGCCGCAGATTGGACAGTGGATTGAGTTTCTTGATGATATCCACCTTGGCCGGATCGACCTCCATACCTCTATTTGAGATGATATGACCAAGAACCATCCACTGACTAATCTCCTGAGACAAAATAAGATGGACCTCAATACAGTGCTGAAGTACGCGGACTAGGTAGTCAATACAAGCATCAAACTCGTCATTGTAGACCGAGAAATCATCCATGAAGACCTCTAAGCAATCAACCACCATGTACGAGAAGATGGACAACATGCACCTTTGAAATGTAGTCGGAGCATTACATAGAGCAAAGGGCATCCGTATGAAAGCATAACTCCCAAATGGACGGGTGAATGTCATTTTGTCCTGGTCTCCGGGTGCTATGTCCACCAGATTATAACCAGAGTACTTGTAAAGAAAGCAGTAATGACTCTTCATAGCTAGCCTCTCAATAATATGATCAATAATTTGCAGGGGGAAATGATCCTTCTTGGTGGCCTGATTCAATCGTCTATAGTCCACACAGACCCTCCAAGAAGTGGGTACCCGGGTAGCGATCTCCTCTCCAGACTTGCTCACAACTGTAGTGATTCTCATCTTCTTGGATTCCACATGTAATGTACTAACCCACTTGGAGTTGAAGATAGGGTAGATAAAATCGGTGCTCAACCATTTTAATTTCTCTTTCATGACCACATCTCAAAGGTTCGGGTTCAGTCGTTGCTGGAACTCATGTGATGGTTTAGCATCCTCTACAAGATAAATATTGTGAGAGCATAGGGTAGCATAGGGCAGGACCTATCCCCTGGAGATCGACCATGCTCCATCTAATCACCTTGCGATTTCTTTCAAAAACCTCCATCAAACGAGATTCTTGCTCTTCAGTCAAATCCGTTGAGATAATGATTGGGTACATCTCTGGATCACCCACAAGGAATCTATACTTCAACGACTATGACAAAGACTTCAACTCTGGGTAATAGGAAGCTGGCAAATATGACTTCTGAAATGTCTGTGTGAAGGCAACCAGATCTGAATGGCAGAACTCTTGCTAATCGTGAAAATTTGGTGAAGACGACACTGATGGTGTGTCTCTGATTGGTGCTAGCTCAATCTCCACCCTAGTTGTCAGCTTTTTGGGAATCAGACAAGGTAAGACCTTATCAAAATCATCCCAGTCTATGTCTGAATCCGAGGGATCTGAATCAGAATCACATAAAATATATTCTTTTTCTCTCTCCATGGCGTGATCGTTAACCTCAAATGTGTCTTCTGCTAGGAATGTGCTATACGAACTCTCATTTGCTGGAAGCTGTGAATCTGTAGTATCTGATGGTGAGATAAGAGCTCGTGAAACATGTCGATTGAAACTACTTCATCATTTGTGATCACAAAATTACTGGTGGATGTCTCTATTCGCCTCTATCATCTGCTCTACATCGCTGAACTTCTCGAAGCAAGCTGAATCTCGCACTCTGGTCTCATCAATCATCTCTATTTCTATACTTTCTCCCTCGGCATGAAATTACACCTTCCCACTATCATGGTCGGACACCGCCTTGGCTCTGACCCAGAATGCGCGTCTTAGTATGATGGGGGTCTATGTCACAAACTAGTATGATGGAATTCCACGGGGTATTTCATGCCCTGAATTATGACGACCACGTCCTTCAACAACCCCTTCACCTCTTGAAAGATCTATCAGCGAACAGAAGGATTGTCCTGCTCTGTCAAAGTGGGCCAAACTCGAATCGGTCAAGTAAGGCTGCCGGAAGGAGCTTGATGGAAGAGTCATTATCTAATAGAGTCCAATTGAACCGCTTCTCGTGAATATGACATCTGACATACGGAGTGCCTGCATCTGGCCTCTTGGCAGGCAAACGATTCTGGATGGCAAAGCACATGGCACAAGTGGGCACATGGATCTCTACATTGTGGTTCCTTCTCTTCCTAAGGATGTTAGTCTTCTCTCTCAAGTTCTTCTGGAAGAGAGGGATGTGCTCGAGTGCCACTTGTAGAGTCAGCTATATATGGAATATGTCAATCATATGCTGGGTAAACTCTAGCTGATTTGCTTTTTTTGAATTTTCCATTTTTCCCCCTTCGTCGGGCGGAGTTCATGAGGGAAGGGGATGGTTGGACCCTCCTCAGATAGAGGGATGATAAACGCGGGCTTCGGGAGCAGATAACATTTCGGTGTAGAGAATCACTCCGAATCGAAACCCGAATTTAATCAAACAAAAATTATGGTAAAACAGGAGATAAAATCCTATTCTATCGTTCACTACTAATTTTAACCATGTGAGTGTGCCTGGGTCAAACTCAAGGAAGCAGAATGTTCAAACCATGGTTTCGAGTCAAGGAATAAATTCCAACACAATCCTCTTTTATTCTTGATTTTAAAAGGAAAGCAATTGAGAACAAATTCGGTTTAAAACAAACTCAAGAAGACAAGAACCAAAAAACCGCAAAAGAAAGCAACAAAAAAATCAGAAAAAATGTTCGAAAAATAGCATGGGTAGTTATCAAGCTACCCTAAAAAATTCGCAGGAAAATGAGAAAAATACGAGTTCCAAATGGCCCCTACAAGCCAGGGGCCTAATTGCAAAGAAAGTTTATAGTTTTTATTACAGAAAGGTCTCTGAAGGGAATAAACTGCGAAGGAAAATAAAAGATTTACAATTAGGTCCCTACGTTGGGACCTAATTGTAAATTCTGGAAACTCTGGAGGTGCTCTTGAATTCCTGGAACTCTACATGGCTTATGATGCAAATTTTGCACCCCTTCGCGTTGAACGATGGAGATTAGAAGGTGTGCCTTGATCTGGTCCGTCCGTTAGGGACACGTGTCAGCAGGTTGTGCGGTCTGGCGTTCTTGAGTGTTCTTGAGGCAGTTCGTGTGGCTGACGAAGGGGCGTTCTTCTCCAATTTCTCGTCGGCGACTGACGGCTGACATAGGCCTCTGGCAGGGATAGAGGGGTGGCTCATCCACCCCTCGAGCTCGCTTGCAGGTGAACTCGATTTGATATGGTCACGATCGGCAGAAGGAAGCTGATGAAGCTGGCCGTTTACTCTGATCCTGAAGCTACTGCATGAGGTTTCACCGTGTTTGATCAAGTGCTTTCTTGTGTTTGGAAGCTCCACATGCCTTGTATTCGCTCCAGATGAAAGTTGGATCTGCAGATTACAAATGTATATGCTCGATTTGCAAGAAATTAGCCTACTGAGTAAGGAATTTGCAAGATCAAAATGACGTTTCCAGCATAGTTGAAAACACGGTATTTGATGAATGGTGAAACGGAAAGGAAGAAGGTGTGATTGAAATTGATTCGATTGAGTTTGAATTGGAGCTAAGGCGTAGCGTCTAAGAAGGATGATCAAGGAATCTAATCGCGTGATAAACTAACCTAATCTAGGCATGCTAATTGAGAAATAAAAGGTTGAAAGTGGATGAATTACATGTGCTTGCAGGGTGTAGAACCTCTGTTGGTGAATAGCTCGACGGTGCGGCTTCTCGGAGCTCTACGCAGCTCGAAGAAGCGATGCAAGGCGGCCAAGCACCTTGGAACGTCTCCTCCGACGTTCCTCTTCCACGCGAGATGGTGCCTTGGTGTTGTCATCACCGGAGGCAGCTGGAATGAAGCTTGGAAGGAGGAGGGT
Source organism: Ottelia alismoides (assembly GCA_037367405.1). Classification (NCBI taxonomy): domain Eukaryota; kingdom Viridiplantae; phylum Streptophyta; class Magnoliopsida; order Alismatales; family Hydrocharitaceae; genus Ottelia; species Ottelia alismoides. Next base: position 265,866 of record JAZKJV010004047.1, on the reverse strand, counting down.
CGGTTGATGGTTCAGGAGAAGAATCAGTTGGGGGAGAGTTAATTTTATGGCGTCAACTCCATGCCTTTTATAGATGAAATGATTGAGCTTCAAGGTAGATCCAATGGTGGGCGTGTAGAAGGGTTGTTAGGAGGAAGAGGTGGAGGGCTTGGATCGATTGAATCAGTAATGAAGTACGTGGGAAAAGTCAATGAAAATGGCCGGTTCGAGCATAAGCTTCACCGGCTTCTTGGAGACGAAGCACCAGGTGCTGACACGTACCAGTACCTGGTGGGCTAGAGTGTTAAATTCCATATAAAATATATAATAAATAGTAAATAACGTTATTTTAAATAAGTATAAAAACGAAAAATGTAAATAATTAAATTATCTAATTTATGGGATAATTAATTTTTGAAAATAATAAATATTATTCAAAATATAAATTTTATATTAGTAAATAAGTATAAATAATACTTAATAAATAGGAATTGAATTTTTAATTCAATAAATATTTAATTATTTCTTAATTTTATATTTTCTTAAAAATTAGAATAATAAATAAAGTCTTTGTGAATTTTTATGTATTTTGATAAAATAATTTAGATATATTCATAAATACAGGTATATGTTAACTAGTTCAATTTTATCTATAAATTAGGGTTTTGCATTTTATTAAAATAATAAATAAGCTCCAAAAATTCTGAAATAAATCGTGATGAAAACAAAATATCATAAAAATAATGAGAAATTATAAAATTAATAAAACTATAAATAATGTGTTCTACATAAAATAAATAGCCCAGAAACCTTGTTGTCATTAGGTCCCAAAATCGATTTTTGGCAAACGGACTCTGATTTCAGTGAAACCACCTCTATTGATTAGATAATATTATTTTATGAATTTTAAAGGTGTGTAGAGTGAAATTGGAGTTTGCATGAGGGAGTTATGATGTTCGAAAATTGATATTTTGGCAATTTAAAAGTAGGATTTCTTGGCATATATACAAGATAATATTTTAACTTATTTTTATATTTTATTGATATTTTTAGAAATAATTAGGAAAAGAATTTGGTGAAAAATATGTTCATATGAATGAATTAAAAATAAATGAAGTTTTGGTATTTATTTGATAAATATTGAATAATGTGTGGAGTGTTATCTAATTATGTTTTTATGGTTTTCTTCCCTTATCTCCCCCTACTTGTTGTTTTATCGACCAATCCAAGCTGACTTGGTCTCGAGGATTAGGGTATATAAATATATCTTTTAGCTATATTTATATTATTTGAGTCATATTGTACATTTATACATATATACAATCTGTCTTATTTTCTTTTCTTTATTTATTTACATGTTTTTTATGTATAAAAATGTATTTTTATTTACGAATGATATGTTTATAAAATATGAAAATTAATGAATATTTATGTGTATTTGTTAAGGGTTTTAAGATAAAATGCGACAGAAAAGTTAATGGATCAAGGATTCATCAACCCCCTATACTAAAACTTTGCTAGTCTCATAGCAAACACTTATTTGAAAAGTAAGTGAAAAAGAAATAAAGTTAGAATGAATTTGTTTTCCTAAATCAATTCATGAGAACAGACAAAGAACAGAGCTTGATCGGGCCTGAAACAAGCATTTTGTCGGAGGCTTAACTAGTATTAGGATTTTATCATCAATTATCCTCAAATTCCATAAATCCTTATTCAGGATCACCTCATCAGCTAGTTCAGACTCACTTATTCATATCGCAAACTCTATCATCCTTGAAGTCAATTTGTACAGTGTGTGAATTGATTTAGCTCTTCTTGCTTGAAGAAGCGAAGAAACCGTCCATCCCAGCTATACACTTCCATTGATTCCTCATCCAGCTACTCTTTCCTTGTGGAGGGAGGTATTCCCTTCTGAGGTCAGTTCGAGCTATGTCCACAATCAAATATAGAGAGAAAGTAGAAGAATGAGAAAAGAAGTGGAGTGCGACCAGTGTAGACGCATCTCCTTGTGAAGATCAACCAGTGTAGCTAAGTCTCTACTAAGATGTGTAGGCATTTTTGGTGGAAGCTTGGACCATTGTGGTCATATTTGTATTTGGTAGCTTCTTCTTTAATTTCGCATTGAAATTTGCTTTGCACTGCATTCATCTCTTTGTGCCTCGATGAATATAACATCTTTTGTTCCGTCCTTTTTTGAGGTCTTAGAAAAATTGTGCCAGCAGATCCTTCCCTCATCCGAAGCGACTATCGCAACCCCAATATCTCTCATCTTTAGACGTCAATGCTGCAAAGACAAGGATAGAAACACACTACCAAGATGTACTGCCCCTTGCAACTCTATGCATGTCGAGCTAAGTGCAGAGTGCATGTGTCCAAGATTGGTTCACTGGTGCAGAGTTGTACGGATGACACCAAATGGTCTACTTAAGCATACATGAGTTGTTTTCCCAAATATGGTCTTATGGAACCCAAAGATTTTAAGTCAAAGACCTGAAAAGTCTAAATTCCAGATCCTAACTAGGCTCCTTACAACGAAAGCTAAAGCCATGATCAAGCTCCATCCTTTAGATTAGACTCAATCCTTAGTTCTAGAAATCAAACTTATTCTGAAAAATGTGAATGCAAATGTAACAATGTTTTTGTGAAGTATATTTTCTGAATTTTAGTTATTTCTATGGATTTTAAGGCTTTCGTATTTTTTATAAATTTTAGGACTTTGTATTTTTAGGGATTTCTTGATTTTTATTAACATGTATTTGTACAAGAATTTTACAAGATATATTTTATTTGAATTAAAAATATAATGTATTTTACAGATTCTATATATAGAGAATTTGACAAGGATTAAAAAATTTTTACACTTATTTAATAAATAGGATTTTAAGTAAGTATTATACACATTTTACATTTCAAATACATAATTTAATTTAAGTCTTATATACATATTTTGGACATATTTTACACATTTACAAGGATTTTATAAGTAATAGATAAATAGATAGATGAATTTTAAATTAACCCTCACCCACTTTTATGGATTTTATAGATAAAGAAAATACGTAAAAGTACGAGTTATGGACAAAAGTATATATACAATATATACACACCCCCCTATACCTAGCTTGTGCTATGTATTCATAGAGTCAAAAGAGAAAAGGAGGACATAACTCATGCTAAGTAAACCTGGGTGAAAAGAATAAGAGAATACAAGTCAGTTAACCCCACCCCTCTATACTTACGATCAGGTCATCGTAAGTATACTGGAAGAGCAAAATGAGGTGACTTAGTGAAAAGAATATACAACGAAGGGACAAAATAAATAAAGAACACGAGATCATCAAAATCACTCGGTCCCCCTTATACTTAGGATAAGGTATCCTAAGTATAGAAAAGGATGCAGCCAAACATTGGAGACCAGTGATTTGTGAAAAAGAAAGGATATTCAAAAGTAACAGAAAAAAATAGAAAACGTTAATCAATGGGCAATCAGTCCCCCCTATCTTAGGATCCAGTATCCTAAGCATAAAAAACGAGCGAAAATGGGGAGGATTGTGATCTACGAAGAATATACTGTTAGACTTGTGAGCCCTGGGCGAACCATTCTTACAATAAATGTTATTGTAATATTTATGTTTATCAATAAAAGTTATTGATGTTTCACTCCCTTTCTGAAATTATATGAATGAATGCACTATAAGGTCCCTCTGTACAATTAGGGTTATGTACCATGGCCAGCTTGATGATCATATAGCTGTTGATTCATTAAATGAATCATAGAGGCTGGTGTTTGGATTAATATCTAAGGAGTTAGATAGAGGACTCATCAAGCACCGTCAAATGATTGTCAAGTGGAGATCTCCAGCCTGAGTAGGAGACGGCAATCCTTTCTCACATAGGCTGATATCTGACCGACCTCTTGATGCAGGTCCTCTGCATGGGAATAGTGATCCGGAGGTGTCAGATTAGTTAGGTCAATGGGTTGACCTGGAGAGATCGAGATAACCTAAGTCCTATGTTGAATGCTGTCATAGCATAGGCACGCATCCTCTGACCGGAGACAGATATATTGATATATGTCTGAGTATGTACATTTGGCAGACCAATAGGTTGATGACCTAACCAAGGTCTATACACCGACGAGCTGGTGTGCATATAAGGGTATATGAGCAATATGATCTCTCAAAGGGATCATACAGGTTCACTTGTGAACCGGAAGACATGAGCTCACTCATGAGGTATTGGGACCGATCAAATTCCATGCATGGTCGTCGTGCTTTGGAAGCATGACATGAATTTGAAGGTATGATATATGCTTTGGGAAAGCATATGATCGATACCAAATCCCAATGACCAAGATTTAGAAACTTAATGATTAAACCCTGAAGAAGACAGTGTAAAAATGATCTTGATCTTCGGGTTGATCATGGGTCTTCCAGTATGCAGGATGTACAGGTATTGGGAATACCTGAAGGGTGATGTGATCATAAACGATTGTATATTCATGACGCTTCAATTCCGAGGGAGTGGTGAAACAGGTCTGGATTTTAGTGACTCCTTTCAGTAGAGAAGCAATCCGATCTTAGTCCAAGTGTTGGACATTGGTCTGAATGGGATTCAGATTCAATAAGAAGATTGGATTTGCGGTCTTGATTTAATCAAGCATCTGTGGGAGGTTTGTAATATCTGGATTTGAGATAAGATCTCAATATCCAAGTCACTATACATGGAAGAATACAATCGCCCTGTCCTTATCTCCAAGTATCTGCGAAGAAAGCACATTATTCTTGAAAGGGTTCAAGAATAATTCATTTGATGAAATATCCAAGCAAGGACTTGATGATTAAATGAGATTTAATTATCAAGCTTAATGTGAATAACACTAAAATGATTATCCAAGAAAACTAAATGAGATTTAATTATCAAGGATTAAGAGAATGTGGATAACACTATCCATGATATATGTGTATTATAAATATGATTTATAATATACATATATAAGAGAGAGAATTTATGTAAATAGCATTTGTTATTAATAATGTGGATTGGATTCACATTTATTAATTAATTGGAAATGCAATTTACTAACTAGTTTGGGTTGTGAATATGATTCACATAATATTAAATGGCATGATTGAAATATTCACAAATTAATTGGGAATTAATTTGGTGAATATTTTTGTGAATACAAAATTAATTAAGGAATAATAAGATAAATGAAAAGGAGCCAAATAACCACCATTCATAGGTGGCATCACCCATGAATTGTTCATGGGTGACGCCCCCTAATTTTAGGGGTGGTTGGTTGACTCCATTTTAGTTATCACATTATCTCTTAATTAGTTAATGTTAAATTAAATTATGTTGATAATGTTGCAACATATTTTAATTTAAATTAATGTTGTTGGTTTTAACCAACAACAATCATAGCCATTGATTTAGCATGGACCAAGCATGGCCGTTGGATCCATGTGTCCCATGGATTGAGATCCATTGGATCCTAAACTAGTATAAAAGGAGGGCTAGGGTAGCCTTCCAAGTTACAACATAATCTTGAGTTGAAGAACTCTATTCTCTCTCTCTCTCTCTCATTCTCGTGGGCTCTCCCTAATATTCAAGTGGCCGTCCACTTTGTGTATTAGGAAGGAGAGCATTTTGGCTTCGCTTCGACGCTTGGATCTTCGTCAAAGGATTGCGGGAAGGACGCGACTCATCATCGTGCCCGCAAGTGCATTCTCCGTGGGTCGGACTTGAGACAGGAGGATCTCTACTTTAAGATCTCACGATCACAACCACGCTTCAAGAGGTATTCCTTATACTTTGTGGTTTGATGAAACGATCCGAGAAATGTTCTCGTGATCATGTGGTTTCATCTTTAAAATTGAAAATTTTAATTTCCGCTGCATCTAGCATCTAGTACGACTAGTTGCTCCGATTGCATACGATGCGATCGACACGCTTCCGTGATGCGCTTAAGGATTCACAAATATCCTTCATATACAAGCGTTGCGGACTCCCAAAAATCGAATGGCTCAAAAATCTTTGTACATGATGAGATAAAGTGAAAGAATGGTCATGAGTCCTATACAAAATAGATCACTTCAACACGAGCCAGATCATCAATAGTCTCTACGAAATGTTTCAGCATCTGCCCGTTAACCACGAACGGCTCTGCACCAGGTGACACATCTGATATAGCTATGCTTCCATTGTCGTGCACCGTTCTGATTATGTAAGGTCCTTCACACTTGCTTTTAAATTTACCAGGAAAAATTCTCAATCTTGCATTGAACAACTAGACTTTCTGCCCCAGGGACAATGATCTTGTGCCGAATGTGTCTATCATGCTATTTCTTCACTTTGTCCTTATAAATGAGAGTGTTCTCGTATGCCTGATTTCGCATCTCTAGTAACTCATTTAGATCCATCTTCCTCTTGGCTCTTGCTTTCTGTGCATCAAGTGAAATTTCTCGAACAGCCCATTCAGATTTGTGCATGATCTCTACGGGCAAATGGCATGGCTTCCCATAAACTAGTCTGAATGGTGAAGTACGTAAGGGAGTCTTATATGTAGTACGATATGCCCAAAGAACCTGATCTAAAATCTGTGACCAGTTCTTCCTATCTGATTATACTAATTTTTGAAGAATTGATTTCACCTCTCTATTTGAGACTTCTACCATGCCGTTTGTTTGTGGGTGGTAAGGAGAAGCTACTCTGTGATCAATGTTGTATTGCTTCACTAGATTTTTGACCTCCTTATTAATGAAATGGCTACACCCATCAGAAATAAGAATACGTGGAATCCCGAACCATGAAATAATATGTTCCCTTAGGAACTTACAAACTATCTTATTGTCTGTGGTTCGTTCGGGTATAGCCTCCACCCATCTACTAAATTAATCTACAACGAGAAGAATGTACTCAAAGATGCTGCTATAAGGGAACAGTCCCATGAAATCTATGCCCCATGCATCAAAGATCTCGTAAATAATAACGGGTCATGTAGGCATTGCATCTCTAGTACTGATTGTCCCAACTTCTCTCTGACAATCCAGGCAACTCTTCACGAATGTACAAGCATCTCTAGTAAGAGTCGGCCACCATAATCCACTCTGAAGTACCTTCTGTGTTGTCCTCTTCCCTGAGTGATGTCCCCCTGCCTCTAAGGAATGGCACAGAGTGAGGACACTATTATATTCCTCCTGGGGAATACAACGCCTGTAAACACAATCCGGACCCTCACGAAAAAGAATCGGATCCTCCCAATGGTATTACTGTGCCTTGGAAACTAGTCTATCGACTCGATCCTTTGGCTAACCATGTCGACTTTTCTGTGTAATCAGAAAATTCACTATATCTGCATAAAATGGTAGCTCGGTAACTGCAAAGATGCTCTCGTCGGGAAATCTCTCTACAATTTCTGGCGTGTATTCATCTGAAGGCTGCTCTGTCTGTAATCGGGAGAGGTGATCAGCTACCACATTTTTTACTCCAGGTTTGTCTCTAATATCCAAATCGAATTCCTTAAGTAAGAGAATCCATCTAAGAAGACGTGCCTTGGTATCCTTCTTTTCCATCAAAAATCGGATAGCTGAATGATATGTATAAATTGTGATTTTAGAGCCAAGGAGATAACATCTGAATTTATCTAATGCGAACACCACTGCCAACATCTCCTTTTTTGTCACTATGTAATTACGCTGAGCATCATCTAAAGTTCTGCTGGCATAATGGATAGCAACCGGAAGTCCATTCCTCCTCTGTCCTAATACAGCCCCGACCGCAAAATCTGAAGCATCTGTCATGATCTCAAAGGGTAGAGACCAATCAGGTGGCTGTAGGACAGGAGAACTGATAATCATCTCCTTTACTGTGAGAAAGGCAGTAAGACATTTGTCATCTAACAAGAATTTGATGCCTTTGCCTAATAATTCAGTTAACGATGGGACAATCTTGGAGACATCCTGAATGAACCGTTTGTAAAAGCCGACATGCATGAGAAATGATTGTAACTGCTTATTGTTGGATGGTGGTTTGAGATGCTTGTTGACATCCACCTTAGCAGGGTCAACCTCCATGCCTAGCTGGGAGATGACATGCCCCAACACGATCCCGTGTGTAACCATAAAGTGGCTCTTTTTCCATGACAGAACGAGATCTAGCTCACAGCATTTCTGAAGAACCTGGTCTAGGTGCACTAAACAATCGTTAAAGGACTCACCATAGACCGAAAAGTCATCCATAAAGACCTCTAGAAAATCACCGATCATGTCTACAAAAATAGCAAGCATACACCTCTGGAAAGTAGTAGGGGCATTGTACAATCCAAAGGGCATCCGTCTAAAGGCATACATGCAAACAGACATGTGAAGGTGGTTTTCTGATGGTCTTCAGGAGCAGTGGTTACCTGGTTGTATCTGGAGTAACCGTCAAGAAAACAGAAGTATTCCTTCCCTGCCAACCTTTCTATGACCATGTCTATAAAAGGCAAGGGAAAGTGATCCTTCTTCGTCGCGGCATTCAGTTTTCTATAATCAACGCACACCCGCCACGACGTGGTTACTCTCTTTGGAATCTCCTCTCCACTCTCATTCTTAATCATCTAGATTCCCGACTTCTTCGGGACAACATGTAATAGGCTAACCCATTCAGAGTTGGAGATAGGATAGATAAACCCTGCATTACACCATTTCGTAATCTCTTTCTTGAAAATATCTCGTAAAACCAGATTCAGCCTACGCTGAAATTCTCTGGAAGGTTTGCTGTCATGATCAAGATATATATGATGAGAACACAAAGTAGGATTGATCCCATAGAGATCGGATACATTCCACCCACTAGTCTTGCGGTTTCTTTCAAGAATCTCCATCAGATGATATTCTTGTTCTTCGATCAACGATGAGCTGATAATGACCAGAAATTGTCGATGTGGACCTGCAAGTAAAGCGTACTTCATATTTGGTGGTAATAACTTCAGCTCTGGTAAGGCAGACTCTAGCTCTGCTAAAACCTCATCTATATGTATACTGGGATCTGTATCAATAGTGGATTTATTTACAATATGGTTATCGACCATCTCAATATGCTATAGAGTCGAACTACAAAAGATGTCTAAAACATCATCCGACTCGATACTATGCTCACCCTCAGAATGGCTAGAGGAAAACAACTCAGCTAAATGAAAATCTATCTCTAAATCATCTGATGGAGGAATTGTGTAAACACTTTAAATATGAAAGATCTGCAATAAACTCCTCGGAAGTTTGATCCATCTTCTTCTCATCATCGATATTGAAATATAAGGTACCCTCGGAAGAACTGCCAGCTGTAGTCTCAGACCAATCCTCTACTAGGAAATCATGGGTCTCTACTTGATACCTCTCAAGGTCGTCAAGGCGAACCTCATCCATGTAATCACATGTGGCTAAAGAACTCACGAAATCTGAAGATGCATCACTAGATGTATTTGATTCTCTCTCCATCTCAATATGTGCCTTCTCGCCCTTTGGCGCGAAAAGATATCTTCCCTGTATCATAATCGAAGGAAGTCTTTGCGGTCTCTAAGAAAGGCCTCCCGAGAATGATCGGGGTAAGGTGCAACTGTGTAGGACAATCCATGTCCAGGACAGTAAAGTCCACTGGGACTGCAGGCCCTGCACGGTTACGATAACGTTCCTTAATATACCCCTAGGTATCTTTACAGATCTATCAACAAACTGAAGGATCGCATGGGATTTTTAAAGAGGACCTAACTCGATCTTGTCGAGTAAAGAAGATTGTATCAAATTGATCGAGGAATCGTTTTCTAAGAGAATGCGATCGAATGCGACATTGGCGATCTCGCATCTAACATAACGCGCTCCTGAATCCTTCTTCTTCTTGGGTAACTTGTTCTGTATGGTGCAGTATGTAGCCTTGGTCAAAACATGTTTTTCTATACGTGATCTCCTTTTCCTACGTGTAGTGCATCAGTTTTTCAACTGATCCTTACGCGTAGGAAAATGATCCAAGGCATCGTGAAGTGGGATCTTCAAAAAGAGGTGATCTTTTAATAGTCTTTTAGTCTCTGGAGGCACAACATCCTTTTTGGTATTTTTCTTTCCTTTTCCAAACAAAGCATCAGGAAAAGGAATAATATCATGAATGAGAAAATCAGACTTTTTATTGAATTCAGAATCAGCGTGTATATCGAGAGTTTCGGAATTATGTACAAAACTCTCTAAAACAGGAGAAGAAACATTTTTGTCGGGAGTATCTGCATGGTCTGGTGTGATATCATCGTTTGATTCATCGAAGTCCATGTTAACAATTTCGACATTGCTCCCTTCTCTCTGATCTTCATGATGGTCCTTATCCTCGTGAAAGTTCTCCTCCTCAGCATTAGAATGTGGCTACTTGTGGATTTGTTCTCGCTCCTCATCAAGTGCCCTCTCCTCTACTCCATCAGGTGCTCGTGGTGATCTACCGATCCTGAGACGTATGAAGATAGATAAAAATTCAGGAAAAGAGATAGTACATGTAGTGGTGTCTACCTGATCTGGGTGCCTCCTCTTGTTATTCGGATTCATCTGAGGTTGGGCTGGAAGAGTGGTCTTCGGCGTGGTTAACTCGTCCAGACGACGGTTAACCTGCTCCATTTCTATTTTGTGTGCAATTCGGAGCGTACTCAACATGTCCATGATTTGGTTTAGAGCCTGGGCCTGTGAATACATCTCGGGTTCGGTGGGTGACACTGATTTTCTACTCTCTCCTGCCTTGGCGTGTATTGCTACGAGGTGTAAGGCTGGGAGGATCTCTGCAGTATAAAGGAAGATTGCTGCTACTGCTGATAATGATATGGATGTGAATGATTAGCAGGATATTGATAAGAATGTGGTCTATGATAAGCATGCTGGTGAGACTGCTGCTGCGTGAATTGCTGTCGGTGCTAGAAGTGTGGACGTCCATGCTGCGGTTGATTGTACTGTTGATGCTGATAATGATGAGGTACACTTGGTTGCTGAATCGGAGTATACCAAATCCCGTTGTTCTCAAGAGTGGCTTAAGGCTCAACATTCATATCCGCAGCGCTGGTGATCTGATCGGGATTGGCATGAGACTGATCCTCATGCCAATCAATCTTTAGAGTCTTGGGCTCACTCTGTACAAAATGTATCTGTCGGGTGGGTGGAGCGAGTAAGTCCTCCATGCAGGTTGTGCAGTCGAAGAAGATTGAGCATGCTGATACTGAAGTTGTACCTCTGAAACCGTCTTCGTGAGATCACTCAGCTGCTGAGGTAGAGATGAGATTTTCTCTAACTCTCGCAGCGGTTGTAAGTCCTGAACTTGCTTCTAAATCACATCCACCAACGTTAATTTCTTGCTAATAAATCCCATGTTGGTGTTGGATTCATACTCTGAAATATTAGCCACTTTATGATGCTCTCGGTGATGTGGTGGCTGAGGGGCTTTCTGGAATGCCTGAGTAGAGTCGACGACTCGCGAGTTCTCTGACATCCTTTTAAAGATGGACCAGACAGACTTGACATCCTTATTCAAATAGTTGCTGCCACATGCGGCACTCACTAGCCCCTGAATGTCCGATTGGAGTCCTCCGAAATATTGTTGAACAAGCACCTTCATCGGTATCTCATGATGCGGGCAACTCTCCGTAAGATCTTTGAATCTATCCCATGCCTCATGGAAAGATTCATTCGGATGATGTATGAAGTTGGAGATATGACTCCTCACCATGTTCATCCCCCCCAAAGGAAAATACTTACGCAGGAATGTGGACTTTAAATCGTCCCATGTAGAAACTTCCCTTCCTAAATGACTCAACCAGTAAAGTTCCTTATCTGCTAAGGCGAAGGGAAAGGCTTTGAGGTGAACAGCCTCCTGCATAACTCCTGGATATTTGGTCGTACCATAAATCATCTCGAACTGTTGCAGAAAGGTAAACGTCTCCTCTGTAGCATTCCCGTAAAACTTAGGAAGCAATGAGATGAAGGACGATCTCAGCTCGTATGGCCCTTGATTTGGCAGTAGCCGAATCCAATGATGTAGCATGCTCGTGCCCGGGTCATTCTCTTCTCGTAAAGTGGCAGGAACCACTGCACGCGGTAAAGGGTTCCCGGCCCTTGCTCGCAACGCGGCTATCTCAGCTCACAACTCATTCTGAGTTATAAATTGTTTTTGTATCTGAATGTTCATCTGTTGTATGGTATCAAAAATCCTATCGTGATATCAGCGGCTGGATCTGGTCTTCCTTCATGGTGCTCCTCAGCTGTTGGCCTCTCCTCTGCTGGTCCTTTTCCATGATCCATCTTCTTCAGGTCTTCTGGAAAAGAAAATTGCTCATAAGAACTCAATGAAAAGTCAGCTAGAGATATCGATGATATTTTAAGGCAAGGGTCTGCCTCAAAAGATTGCCCGGAAGGTGAAGGAGTCTGGGTCTGACTCTCCTCAAGATCTTATGGGACCAACTCCAGAAGAGGGTAATCCCGAGCTTGTCAAGATGTACTACGGACGGTGGACGGTCGAGGGCTCACGGAGTCTGAGCAGAAAAGTCGTTGATTCGTTTTCTTCGATGTCAAGAGAATGATTGGGAGAGCATGATTTACGATTCAAGAAAGATGGGAAATGCGTAAAAGTTGTGGTAACTCACACCCCGCAAGCAAACACAAAGCAAACCCCGTTTTCACCAACACAACCCGATGATGACTGTAAGAGTTCGGTCGTTTATCTTGTCGGTTTTAGGATTGTATTAGCAAACAAGTATAATCCCCGATTAACGCGAGTTGATAGGTGCCTGAATTTTCCCCGCAATACTATCCCGAGTCCTTACATAAAATCACTTGCCCTCAACAAGTATGGGAGTAAGTACGGACCGTTTCCGGCTACCCGTGTTGCTTGAGGACGGAACCTAACGCAGTGTCCTCTAAATCCCCCACTATGCTAAGTAAATCGGACTATTTCCAGCTACTCGAGCGTACCCACTGAAAAAGCGATGATTAGGTGCATAGACTAAGTAGTATTTTGAAAGAAAGACGGGTTTTGGTTCTATTCTGAAGGGTCATCTCTCACTTGTGCACTCTGAGAAGAACTTGTGTGGGGATTACTCTCTCAAATCAATTGAATCTTAAGTTTGTTTTAGGTCAGACATCTTAGCATCCGATTTTATTTTTGGGTTTTATATTTTTTTGGTTTTTTTCAGACAAACATCTAACGAGTGTTTTATTTTTTATAAGTCCTAAAATCATGCACCTAGGTTGCGAGTCCTAAGAATAACTATGAGAGCACAATCAGATAGGAAAAAAATCCTAAGCAAGCACCTAGCCTCGTAAAAAGCCGCAGAAAACCGACGACGCGAGAAGGACTGTAGTGGGTGCCCTAAACCTCTGATTCCATAGCACTCGGCAAATCAGACTCCGAGAAAATTGGGAGGGGAGGTACAAGTCGAGATTCCCTTATGGGGCCCCTTTCTACAAAAAACAAAAACACGGGCAAGTGCCCTTTATTTTTCTCTTCTTTTTCTTTTCTTTCCTTTTTTTACAAGAATTAAAATAACACAAATCCTAACTAACCCTGCCCTCAGCAACCGAGAATCTCGATCTCTGCACTTTCAACTGTTTGCGACTTTCGAAAAAGCCGGCTGAACCTGCAGGCCTTGCAAAGTTTAGTTAAGAAATAAAAATACATAAAAAATCGATAAACATAAATTTAAAAGACACAAAAAAAACTGTAAAACTGAAGGAAAATCGTAAATCAAAAAACCGAAAGAAAATTTGTAAAATCAAGAATAATAGAGAAAAATTGGTTCAAAAACCGTTGTAAAAACAATGCTTTCCCAGCAATGGCGCCATTTTGACAAAGCCATTTTGATAAATGCAGGCTTCAGGAGCAGATAAAGTATCGGTGTAGAGAATCGCTCAGAATCGAAACCCGAATTTAATCAAACAAAAATAAAGGTAAAATAGGAGATAAAATCCTATTCTGTCGTTCACTACTAATTTTAACTAGGTGAGTGTGCCTGGGTCAAACTCAAGGAAGCAAAATGTTCAAACCATGATTTTCGAGTCAAGGAATAAATTCCAACAAAATCCTCTTTTATTCTTGATTTTACAAGGAAAGCAATTGAGAACAAATTTGGTTTAAAATAGACTCAATAAGATAAGAATCAAAACCGCAAAAGAAAGCGACGAAAAATGCGGAAAAATTGTTTAAAAAATAGCTTGGGTAGTTATCAAGCTACCCTAGAAAATTCGCGGGAAAATGAGAAAAATACGAGGTTCAAATGGCCCCTACAAGCCAGGGCTTAACTGCAAAGAAAGTTTATAGTTTTAATTACAGAAAGGTCCCTAGAAGGACTAAACTACGAAGGAAAATAAAAGATTTACAATTAGGTCCCAGCACAGGGACCTAATTGTAAATTCCGGAAACTTTGGAGGCTCTCTTGAATTCCTGGAACTCGACAGGGCTTATGATGCAAATTTCCCCCCATTCGCGTTGAACAGCGGAGATTAGAAGGTGTGCCTTGATCTGGTCCGTCCGCTAGGGACACGTGTCAGCAAGCTATGCGGTCAGGCGTTCTTGAGTGTTCATGAGGTAGTTTGTGCGGTTGACGTAGGGGCGTTCTTCTCCAATTTCTCGCCGGTGACTGACGGTTGACTTGGGCCTCCGGCAGGTACAGAGGGGTGGCTCCTCCACCCCTCGAGCTTGCCCGCGGGTGAACTCGATCGGAGATGGTCGCGATCGACGGAAGGAAGCTGATGAAGCTGGTCGTTTACTCTGATCCTGGAGCTACTGCATGAGGTTGCACCGTGTTTGATCGAGTGCGCTTTCTTGTGTTTGGAAACTCCACTTACCTTGGATTCTCTCAAGATGAAAGTTAGATATGCAGATTACTAATGTATATGCTCGATTTGCAAGAAATCACCCGACTGATTAAGATATTTGCAAGATCAAAATGACGTTTCCAGCATAGTTGAAAACATGGTATTTGATGAGTGGCAAAATGGAAAGGAAGAAGGTGTGATTGAAATCAATTCGATTAAGTTTGAATTGGATCTAAGGGGTAGCGTCTAAGAAGGATGATCAAGGAATCTAATCGTGTGATTAACTAACCTAATCTAGGCATGCTAATCGTGAAATAAAAGGTTGAAAGTGGATGAATTACCAATGCTTGCAGGGTATAGAACCTATGCTAGTGATAGCTCGACGGTACGGCTTCCCGGAGCTCTACGCAGCTCGAAGTAGCGATGCAAGGCGACCAAGCACCTTTGAACGTCTCCTCTGACGTTCATCTTCCACGCGAGGCGGTGCCTTTATGCTGTCACCACCGGAGGCCGTTGGAATGAAGCTTGGAAGGAGGAGGGTCGACTGATGGTTCTTGAGAAGAATCAGTTAGGGGAGAATTAGTTTTAATGGCATCAACTTCATGCCCTTTTATAGATGAAATGATTAAGCTTCAAGGTAGATCTAATGGTGGGTGTGTAGAAGGGTTATTAGGAGGACGACGTGGAGGGCTTGGATCAATTGAATCAGTTGTGAAGTACATAGAAAACATCAATGAAAATGGCAGGTTCGAGTAGAAGCTTCACCGGCTTCTTGGAGAAGAAGCACCAGGTGCTGACACGTGTCAGTACCTGGTTGGCCAGAGTGTTAAATTCCATATAAAATATATAATAAATAGTAAATAACGTTATTCTAAAGAAGTATAAAAATGAAAAATGTAAATAATTAAATTATCTAATTTGTGGGATAATTAATTTTCATAAATAATAATTATTATTCAAAATATAAATATTATATTAGTAAATAAGTATAAATATATACTTAGTATTGAATTTTTAATTCAATAAATAATTCATTATTCGTTAATTATATATTTTTAAATTATTAGAATAATAATAAAGTCTTTGTGGATTTTTATGGATTTTAATAAAAAAATTTAGATATATTAATAAATACAGGTATAGGTTAGCTAGTTCAATTTTATCTATAAATTAGGGTTTTGGATTTTATTAAAATAATAAATAAGCTCCAAAAACTCTGAAATAAATCATGGTGAAAATACAATATCATGAAAATAATGAGAAATTATAAAATTAATAAAACTATAAATAAGGCATTCTACATAAAATAAATAGCCCAGAAACGTTGTTGTCATTAGGTCCCAAAATTGATTTTTTGCAAACGGACTCCGATTTCAGTGAAAACCACATCTATTGATTAGATAATATTATTTTATGAATTTTAAATGTGAGTGGAGTGAAATTGGAGTTCGTATGAGGGAGTTTTGATGTTCGAAAGTTGAGATTTTGGCAATTTAAAAGTAGGATTTGATGGCATATATACAAGATAATATTTTTAACTTATTTTTATATTTTTATATACAGTTTTAGAAATAATTAGGAAAAGAATTTGGTGAAAAATATGCTCATATAAATTAATTAAAAATAAATGAAGATTTGGTATTTATTTGAAAAATAAAGAATAATGTGTGGAGTGTTATTTAATTATGTTTTTAAGGATTTCTTCACTTATCTCCCCCTACTGGTTGTTTTGTTGACCAATCCATGTCGACTTGGTCTCGGGTATTAGGGTATATAAATAGATCTTTCAGCTATATTATATTATCTGAGTCATATGTACATATATACATATCTACAATCTTCCTTCTTTTCTTTATTTATTTACATGTTTTTGATGTATAAAAATGTATTTTTATTTACGAATGAGATTTTTATAAAATGTGGAAATTAATGAATATTTACATGTATTTGTTAAGGGTTTTAAGATAAAATGCGATAGAAAAGTTAATTAATCATGGATTCATCAAGGGCTAGGAAGAGGTTCCCGTGTCTGTGAAGGAATGGAATCCATACCAAGATCATCATGCAACACATATGGACTCAAAGAAGATGAAGAAACCTTTCCTTTAATTATATTGTTGCTCTTTCTATTTTTCTATTTGTTTGGTTTTTCTCAAAACTATCCTGAGATACAACAATAGAAGGAAACACAACTGGAATAGAAGTGGTAGCATGAGCACCACCCATGGCATCTATCTTCGTGGCATCAGCATCGCACTCTGGCTCAGCATCAAATGGAATGGTCGAATCAGTACCACCGACTGCATCTGGAGAAGCGACGATTTCAGTACCGTTGACTGGATCAACGTCCTTGGTGGCTTTAGCACCACCATCATCATCATCATTAGCGGTCTATACTCCTCGTCTGGCACTCCTGAGTCTCCATGTGGTCGTCCTCAGATGAGGCACTGATGGCTGGCATCCAACCACTCCTAAGTGTCATAAAATTAGCATTAAATATGTACGAATAAATATTACCCAAACAATCGCTAGGAGTGGTGGCCTCTGTGAACTGTACCTGCTCAAACTTCCTCTTCGGGTTGTTTGGATTCGTCGATCTGAGTGGGTATGGTAGACTTGCGCTTTATGATATCCCTCATCACCAATCGGTTGTCGTCCATATCCTGTCGGGAAGATGCATGTTGGTTTGAGAGTAGGCAGGCGAGATCATCAAGGGCTAGGTTCTCATAGATGGGTCCATGAGAATCGAACGGGTTGCCTCGCTGGAAGTGAGGTTGTTGCTGGAACTGGTGAGGGAGAGGCTGAGTGAACTGCTAAAGCTATTGCTGCCTCCACTGCTATCCCTGATGGTAGGGACGAGGACCCGACTAGTAGTGTTGTGATGGCTGGGAGTACTGGGGTTGTTGCTGCTGCTGTTGGCAGCTCTATCCACCCAGAGCTAGAGGTTGCTGCTGGGACGAGGTACCTCTGGTAGGCCACCTGAATGAGGTGATCACGACAGATCCCAGACAGTTGCCGGTCATACCAAATCCTGTTGACTTTCATCACTGGCTCATTCTCATAAGGGGACGGGGAAAGAACTGTTAGGGGCTAATCCAGTTGATATACCACCATCTGGGTGTCCTGAGATGGTGGTGGTTGAGAGTAATATTGCAACAGCTGAATCGACTCTGCTTGTATGTGGTGAACATGGTGGTATTGGGCAGAATGCCAGGAAGAGTTGCTACTGTTGTGATCAGTTTGTGACCTGAGATGGGGCTGAGAAGCCGTCTGTGCCTCCTAGAGACATATGATCTGGGTCTTCAGGTCATTGAGAGTCCGTGTAACGGATCTATTTGTGTCATGCCCTAGCACTACTTCTTATCTATGATCTCTATGAGGTCCAACTTCTCACTAATAATCCCCATGTCAACTTCTGAAGACTCTGCTTGTGCTGCTGCTGACGAAGTAGATGGACCTGCATTGACTCATGTTATCCTCTAATAGGACACGACTTGTGGAAGGGGCTTCCCCTATGTGTAGACTCGGGTCTGGGATATCACTGTATAATTTTTCGCCATCTCCTCGTAGATGGCCCAGACCTGGTCCTCATCCTTGGTGAAATAGGACCCCCCACATGAGGCATTGACAATCCCCTGTAGCTCTAATATCATCCCACAAAAGAAACTCTGGACAAGATTGAGCATGGAAATCTCATGGTGTGGACACCGGTCGATGAGCTCTCTAAAACAATCCCACGTCTCATGAAACTACTCGTTGTTGATCAGTGCTCTAGATGCATTGGTCCGACCGAGTGGATAGTACTTGTTCAAGTACTCGGTCCAGAGCTGCTCCCAAGTGGTAACATATCTCCCTAAATGTTTTAGCCAATAGGCAGCTTTATCGACTAGGAAGAAGAGAAATGCCATCATCTTGATGGTGTCCTCATCCATGAATCTGTTGTGGACAATGCTTCAGATCATCTCAAACTCCTGCAGGTGCAGATGTGGCTCCTCGTTGGCTAGCCCATGGGACGTAGGTTGTAACTGGATTGTCTGAGGGACAAGCTTGAAGTCTCCCAAAATCTTTGGAAGATGGATCCAGCTGTGGGTAAGGGTTGCACCAGGGTTGTGCAACTGCCTCATCATCCGTGCGGGTCTGGCTAGCTCATGTGGATCCTCTGGTCGTCCATCTGCTCCTCCTCCAGCTACTAGCATATCTCCACCGGCTAGTCTCGATTATGGCTCTTCTCTGTCTACTCGCATCAATGCTAACTCTCGGTGTACGTCTGCCACAAGTTCTCCTTGATATCTAATATGTCTCCGTATCACCTGTAGGGAGGCTAGAGGTGTGTTGTTGATGGTGCCCTGATAAAGAGCAAAAGTAGAACCCTGAGACTGCTCATCGGTGTATCTCTCGTTGTTGGCCATCTTATGGGTCTCTGCAAAGGCAAAAGACCCCAACTCAGCTGCCATCAAATGTACAAATAATGATGCTAGTATCTACTTAGGTACCTAAGGACTGTAAGAAGGGTGGTCAAGGGGGAACGGGGTGGTATTGAACTCAGGTTTGGAGAGCATGACTAGGCTCCCTGAAACCTCCCTAGATGAATAAGGCGGAGTGATCGAGAGCGGTGCTACCAAAGGTAGCCTAAGGGACCCCCGACCCATCATCGTGATGTGGGGATGAGTGCGGATGAGATCCAGAATGCAAACAAGATCAGAAGTCAAACCCCCATTTCACCTACTCAACACGAGAGCTGATGATCGTAAAGGTTCAACGGGTAATCATGTCAATTTTATTTTAGGCAATCAATCAGTCTATCAGAGCAATTAAGCAATTGTTAGGAACCCAATTCTCCCAGGAGACTTACCGAATCCCAAAGTTATATCTTTCCCAACCATTTTGAATCTTGAACCGTTTACCGGCTAGCCGATCAATTCAATCTGCTAAGGAAGTCTCGGGCTGCTTACCGGCTACCCGGAGAAGTCCTCACTGGAGAACAACTAACCCCAAGACTAGTAGTCTGAAAGGAGTTCAGGTATGGCTCTAGCCTAGGGTGTGGATGACTCTCTCGCTCCAACCAAACCAACCAATGAGGGGGTGACTATCCCCAAAAAATGATTTTTAAGTGAGATGGGTTTTAGTGTAAAGTTTGCATTAGCAGTCCCAATTTTATTGCTTTCACTTTTTAGGTATTTTTCAAATACAAAAAATTCCTAACAAATTTTTTGATTTCCTTTGGTTATTTTGAGTCCAAAAACAAGGGGAGGAAGTCAAAAAAGTTGATGCATGATCAAATACAATGGTGCATGCAAAGACAGAGATGTGTACATGTCGCCAGCACTCTACATGCAAGGTGATCTGCGCATAAATTAAAATAGAAAATAAACTAACTATATGATGCACGAAGAAATCGACATTAGATGAGCAATTTCTAATGATCGTGAAGCACAATAGCTAGCTCATCGAATCAAGTCCGAAGTCAGATATTGGGAGTCACTCGATGCCCGCCACAATGGGTCCTAATAGCGTTGTATGTGACTCCTCACAGCGCATGGTCTCGAATTCAATCAAACTAACTTTTTCTTATTAATTATTAGCAAGGTCCAATTACAAACTATAGGAACAGGCAAGCAATTAGGGATTGGGCCTTAGCTAATTACATCACAATCAATCAAAAATCCTAAGTCTAAGGGCCAAAACTTCGTGATCAAATAGAAAGAAAAAGTGATCAAAACAAAATCATGAAAAATCCGATGAGGTCCCCCGAGCACACTAGTTCTCGATAAAACAGACCTTAATAGTTCAAGTGTCCAACAAAAGTCCAAGTGTCCGAATATTATAATAATCAAGGTTCTGTTGAAAGGAAAATTAATCTATAAGATATAACTAATTTTTGCTCTTGCTCCTCCTCGGGTGTTGATACTCCAACAGAAAGTTGAAGCGTCCTCAGGCAGTTCCACGTATAAAAAGTGAAATGGAGAGAGTTTCATAAAAACAATTATATCAAATAGAAATAAAAATAGGCAAAAATATGAAAAGCGACTACTAATTCGTGCTTCTTGACAATGGCGCCATTCTGATGACTAGCAAAGTGACACGAGTTAGGAAATCAAATAATCAAAGGGTTCGTTGCGATCGGGATCACAAATCTGAGTCAACAAGAAGAGAGAAAAACCACTCAATAAGATAGATTTAACAATCAAATCGTGCAAAAATGTAAGCAGTCTTTGTTATTTATTTTATGGCCATTGCACCACTTTATTTGTAGATCAAACAATCAAAGGGGTTGTTGCGCCACTTTCTTTATGGAGTGAATTTTGAGATTTTGACGGACCACAAGAGCCTGAAGAATATCTTTGATCAGAGGGAGTTGAACATAAGATAGCGTATGTGGCTCGATCTCTTTAAGGATTACGACTGCATGATCTCTTACCATCCCAGTAAGAGAAATGTGGTGGTTGATGCGCTTAGCAGGAGAGCCTATACAGAGGGTACGATGAACTAGTTATACAGATGGGATGTGTTGACTGATTGGCATCCTTAGGATGGTGCATCCATATCCACAGCCATGCCTCCACAATTCAGTGGTTTGTGGGATCGCATTGTATAAGTCTAGAGGACAGATCCATGGATTCAATATAGATACAAGTGCATCGTCAAGGACGAGGTTGATGATTTTGTCATGGTAATCTATTTTATAGAAGGCAGGCTGGGTCATTGTGCCCAATGACGAGAAGTTGCAGAGATATTATTGATGAGGCACACAATTCATGATTATCTGTTCATCCGGGCAGCACAAAGATGTTTTGTGATATGCATCGGTGTTTTTAGTTTGATGGGATGAAGCGCGATGTGGTTTAACATGTCAATAGATGCTAGACTTGTCAGATGGTCAAAGCTGAGCATAGGAGACCACCATTGCTATTACTGTCTCTCCCCATTCCCGAGTGGAAGTGGGATAGTATCTCTATGGATTTCGTCGATGGTTTACCAAAGACACCATGTGGCCATGATTCTATTGGATCGTTGTGGACAGGTTGACCAAGTCAGCCCATTTCATACCTGTCAGCATGACTTATACACCATATAGATTGGCCAGGCTATATGTGCATATTATCATCAGACTTCTTGGAATGCCATGTGAGGTGGTGTATAATAGAGACTCAGGGTTTACGTTGCATTATTAACATCGGTTCGTGTCAGAACTACATATAGAGTTGAAGATGAGTCCTGCATACCATACGAAGATCGATGGGCAAAGTGAGCGCACCATACAGACGATTGAGGATTTACTTCGTGCATGGAAAAGGGTCTTCGAAGGACCTGCCATTGGTTGAATTTGTTTACAATAATAGCTATCATTCCAGTATCGCATGGCACCATTCGAAGCCCTATATCGGCGAAGATGCCTCACATCTCTCAGTTGGCGTGAGGTAGGTGATCATGCTCTCTATTACGAAGATCTATTGGAGGAGATTGCGAGAGTTATTGATCTAGTGAGGTGGAAGCTTACGATGACACAGAGCCTCCAGAAGATCTTTGCATATTGTCAAAGGAGAGATTTGGAGTTTCGTGTATCTAATCATGTTCTCTTACTCTTTTTACAACTTTAATTTAACCTGATACTAATGGCATTCCAGTAAATTACAGGTGGGAGATTGGGTATTTCTCTGAGTATCTCTCATGAAGGGAATACAGATATTTGATGTTCATGGCAAGTTGGCACCAGATAAGTTGGTTTGTTCGAAATTCTTAGTAGAGTGGAGAAATTGGCTCACTGAATAGTTGTTCCTCCATATCATTCAGACATTCAAAACATTTTTCATGTATCCAATCTGAAAAAGTTTGCGAGAGACCCTCGAAACATCATCAGCTACGAGAATTTAGACATGGAGCTAGATTTGACATATAAGGAGAGGTCAGTGTAGATCCTAAATTGTGTTGTGAAGAAGCTTCACATCAAGAAGATTCCAATGGTCAAGGTGTTGTGGCACCGACACGACATCAAAGAGTGGCATGGGAGACCGAAGCGGACATGCAAGCATGATACCCTCATCTCTTCTCAAGTAATAATCACAACAAATCCTTATAATTATATACATGTTGAGAAAACATGACTTGTTTTCTCTTTGATATTTTTTGTAGGTTCAAAATGCTTTGAGATTTTTATGATCACATGAAAACCCAGACAAGACACATAATAATCTTGACTCTAGTCTCTAGGATGAAACTCGCTTTGAGGGTTTTATATTAATAACATATGAATCCACACAAACCTAAACCCGACCTGATTAGAGCCCATTTAACTCTTTAAAGTTATAAACCAACATTAATTGATCTAAATTGATCAATTGATAGTGAATCAAAAGTCATTCAAGAGAAATTGACCAAAAAACTAATAACATCGTAATGTGTGCTCGAAAAAATCGTGATGAAATTCGAAAACAACGAAACCAACTGAGATCGCCATTAAATCTGATCAACGAAACAAGATCAACAGAGTCGACCGTTCATCAATCGGAGACCATTTGATATTTTAAAATTGTGAAATTCAACAATAAACCGAAATCATATCTTGGATATTTTGGGCATCCAAACTCCATCAAAAGTATAGTAATATTATACTCATCTTGATCTCAGAGACGATCAAATCAAGATATTCGTGTTGAAATCTGACGCTCGAGATACGAATACGGTCAATATTAATTTGTCAAGTAAAGAAAGTTTTGACTAAAAAATTTTAAATTAATTATTAATTAGTTTCTACACTGCTTCGTTATAATTATATATAATAATAATAGAATTTATATATAAGATTAATAACTACATCACGGAGATGTCATTAGGAATGGTGTCATTAGTGTCATCATAGTAATGATGTCATGGATGTTGTAATAATAGAAAAAAGAAGAGGAGTTGAGGGAGGTTTCTAGAAGGAACCCTCCCGTCTGTCCCCTTTACTTGGTTTATAAGCACAAATTTCTCCAAATTCTCTTTAAAAACTCCATCGAGAAGGCGTCAACCTCTTCTCTCCAAAGCTATTTCCGAAATTCTAGAGCTACTTCCAATTATTCCACTGGTCGGCTATTGCAAACAGCTTCAAGGATTACTTCTCCACCAACCATTTCAGCCCTCCTTTCTCGAAAGTTTGATTCGAATAAGGTACATTGCTATCTCCATCCTAATGTCGCCATACATGTGATATATTGAACCTCAATTACTACCCTTCTTGTAAATTCCATACAAATTGATTCCAAAAATTTCAAGCCCAGAATCATAGCTCTTGATCATGGGTTTTAAATGATAGAAATTGGGGATTTTTGATTGAAGTATATAAGATCTTGATAAGATCTAAAAAATATCTTTTCTTGGATGCAAAGGTTCAAGTCTTCTCTTCAACCTTCATGTACTTCATGTGTGCACATTTTTTATCTCTTACATCTCAGTCATCTTACTATGGTAGAAAATTTTTCTTTTTGGAAAAAAACATATGAAATGAAATTGAAATTTTTATGAATATATATATATATATATTTCATCCCCTACTTGCAAATTCCTACAATCAACAAGAAGTTTATTACTACCAGAAGTAAATTCCAGGAGAATTTATCTACCTTGTATGCATTACACCCTATCCTAAACAAATCCATTAAGCTGAACGAGATCAATTTTCTTCTCTAGTTCATGTCTTTCAAGAGATTTGTTGGTATTTTAGAAAGCAAAGGGTATGTTCTACAGAATCCATAGCTACTTGTGCAGACAAACATTTAGGATGTAGTCAATGTGTTTTGTCTACCTAAATGATTATAAATATGAAATTTTATGTTGTTCAACAAGTAATCATAATTCTCTCTACCTAACAACAATGGAAGGGAAGATTTTACATCAAATATACTTTTATTACTGAACTGAACATGGTGAGGTTAGAGCATTGCTCCTGATGTACGTTATAATAAGATATTATCCGTCTGTCATTGCTAATATCAAGAAAAATGAGATGTATTTGGATTTTTATATTTCTATATGCCATTACAGTAAATGATTAATTTATAAGGGAGGAATAAGGAAATAGCCTCATATTCTTATGATTAGGCTTCTCTCTCTCTCTTGTATACAATTGCTTACTCTTAGGGCCACTATCACCTTGGAGACATTTAATCTTACTGCCTCTTTTCAATAACAATGAGACACCATCAATTTAAGCCAAGAGTGTCGTTGTGATCAAGAGAGATTGGAGACACGACATTAGTCTCTTGAGTATATAGGAACCATCACAACTTTGATGAATGATTAATCTAAGTATGGCTACCCCATTATTTTTTGCAAGATTGAACATGGATACACTGTTGATGATTGGTAATCACAATATAAGGCTGGAAGGCTATAATTCCATGAAGGAATATGATGATCTATTATGTCACGCTTAAGAATTTCTATGAACTAGAGACTTTGAAAATAAATATTGATCAAACCAATATACATATCTAGGACTAATTGAATGTATACTCCCAAAGATTTCAAATAATATCATAACTTGATCCATAGTGCATGAATGCTGATTCCAAATTTGCAAGAAAGAAGATTGTTGTTGAAAAGCATGTACCATCGTTCAAATATTTTTAAATAAAGGGAATGCCAATATATATTAGAAAATCCGGATGATAAATCTTGATATGAGGATGAGTTATGATTTTCTATGTAAGAACATGATAAATCAGCAATAGCTAATAATGCATAGTGTCGGTCGCGGTGACCCTTACACCTGATCATGCAAGGGCGCAATGACCCTCAATTGGGAGGGAGATGGGAAGCGCAGTTAGAGCAGCGGCCGCCAAATATGCAGGTCTAGGATCTTAGTCCTTTTCATGATTTTTACGGAAGCTCGCAGTGCTTTTATGACTTGTTGGGATCTTGACTTTTGACCAGTTCCTTTGATCCTCCGTTTTAGGGCACCTATGCGTGGGATTCTTGATTTTTAGTTTTTCTCATGAGCTTGTTAGCCCATACTAGTCAGGACTATTTTTGGAGTGACTTTTTCGGAGAGTCTCTCTCGCTATCTCTATGGCGTAGTTTTGGAGTAGACCTATCCCTCTATTGGACTGCACTTCCAATTAGAGGGTGAGATGGAAGAGTGTTCTTGGGAGACTACCTTTCCACTTGAGTTTTGGTCACTTATCTATCAATAGGCATGGCGATGCTACATCTGAATTATTATATCTACATATGAATCATCTAAGGTTACATCTGAGTCACTTACAATTGAATTTGAAGGAGTTACAGTTGAACTCATAATGAAGCATTATGGATCATGTCTAAGAGATGAACACAATAGTAAGTTGTGTTAACTAGAGTTGATTACAATTAAGTTAGTGGACATGTTGGGAACTTAGATAGGATGCAGTATGCCCTCATCGCATGCCTATGGAGATACCCCAACCCTAAGGCACTCTTCACGCCTTAGAGTTATAGTGTGAGATCTTATTTAGACCATGACCACAGACTACCCACTAAACTTGAGAATTTAAATAAAATCAATTGTTGATCCAAGACATAAATCTTCTTTATTATCAAAATCTATACTTAAAATCTCTAAATAATAAGAAATTTATATATATATATATATGAGTCATTAACTACAATATAATAATATGACATATAAGGTAATGGGTAAAACTTGGGACATTTCTTCAGGGTAGCGTAAAAATTTTTCATAACAAGTAATTGTAAAGTTTTAGTTGTTTATGCCTTACTACTTGTTTCTTTTGCAACCATTTTAAATGCATGTTTATTTTAATAAGTTTTTGTGAAGTACCAGTGCTTCCAGACACCTCTTGTATCTTTCATGTGTGGCAGGCAGGCAACCTGCTGCCTAGTGGTTGGTTGATGATTCCTGCCACCCAGGTGTATACCAGATGGTACAGTTACTTTTGGTCATAGTTTTTGTTTAGTTCATAATGTAAATGTTTCTTTTTCTCTTCTGTATATTATGGGATATTTGTATACATTGTCAGCTCTTATGTTACATGATGTATATATATTGAAAAATTAATGAAATGTCATGTTGGTGGCACATGTTGTTGTTGTATTTGTGATTGTTATATTGATTTGAATGTTGTGGCAATAACGTGAAAAATTTCCCTGTATTTTCATATAACTTTAGCAATATATTGTGAATGTAATACTACGAATGTGTGGTAGATGGGTACCCGGATCCTCGGGGGTCAGTAGTTTGGTATCAGATTCATGGTACCCCACTATAAGCATTCGTGGTATTACAATTTCGATCGCATTAAGTTCTCAGATAGCGACAGTCCTCTCACTTGTTGCAAGTTCGAGAGGGGAAATAAGACATTCAAATTAAATAGCCACATATGTCACCAATTTCATTAATTGTTGTATTATATCCCAAGAAGATAAAAAGCATATATGATAGTATTTACAAACAGCAATTTTTAGGACTAAAGATGGCTCTTATGTAGAGCCATGATGTCTAGAGCTTCCCATAATATGATTGACCATTTGGAGTGCATCATGACCATACTCACCGACCTCCAGTTGCAGCAAGCTATCATGTGAGGTTAGCAGGATCATATATCGGCACAACATACAGAGATTACAGACTGATAGACCGACATGGACTTGAGGTTTGAGGAACTGTCAGTCTACACCTACCATCCATCTCATGATGGAACCAGACAGAACCAACCTTAGTCAGTTGAGTATAACAACCTCAATTTGATGATCCACATGAGGAGATGCTAGTGAAGACTATGACAGGGAGCAAGAACTTATAGAATTTGCAGACCTGGATGCACCTGAGTACTCAGCTATCCACAGTCACTAGTTATTTTTCACTTCCTACCAGTAGGCCAATGTGCCTATGTTTGAAGGCACATGGATGCCAGATGTGACAAAGCAGTGGCTCAAGAGGGTCACGAAGGTGCTAAGGATGATTTGTGTGCTACGCGATGACGGGCTGCGGACCTACCCTTTTAATGTAGTGTCTAATTGACAATTTCATTGCAGTCGGATAGATCCACGTCGATCAAAAATAACCGTACAAATCGATGAATAGTCGAATGAACTTAAAATGCGGTTTTATGTTTGTTTAGCCTGGACAAGCCCCAGGGCCGACTCAAGGAGGCAAAGGAACAACTCGGGATCAAGTTAGATGGATTAGATCATGGTTTTCCAAGTGGAATTTTTTTGATATTTTTTTATGCAATAAAAAATGCCAAATTCAACATATGAATGAACTAGGTTATTAAGGAAATCAACAACTTAGCCAAAATTAATTTTAATATGAAATTAATCCAAATTGACCAAATTATATTTTTCCTTTAAACCTAATCCAATGAGGAATGCAAATGTAATTTTTTTGGAATTTTTGGGTTTAAAATGCACAAATGAAAAATACAAACCTTTTTGGGGTTTTTATACAATTTTTCGTGCAAATGTCATGAAAAAGATATAACAAAATTTACTAGAAGTTAAATATGATGAAATGAAGTTACAGTAATATTTTTGAAATTTTCTGACACTTTTTGATTTTTTTATGAATTTTTTACTGAAAACAGAGCGACTGTGGGTAATTAATTTCTAATAAATCCATGAAGCTAAATTGTCCAAAGAATAAATTATCTCAGATATATATTTTGATAAAGAATCTAGGAGAGTTGAAATTTCTCAAAAATCTAATTTGTGGATTTAATTAAAAATCAATTACAGAAATCACTCTATGATTTATTTTATACAAATGACAACTCCTAATTGGACGAAATTTGGAGTAGTTAAAGCACACTTAAATACATCATTCACAATTTTTTCACAATTTTTGAAGCAATAAATGAATATGTGCGAATTTTAGAGCGTAATTGGGCGAAATATCACTGATTTCAATCTCTGATTTTTAATAAATTATCAGATGCTCACAAAAATATAAATAAATAGCCACGAGATAAAGAATTAAATGCTCTACAACATGCTATTTTTTTAATAAAAAATGATGCAAAAATACTGTCCAAATCAACGCTCAAAGACATGGTTATCAATGCAGTACATATATGAAACTAATAAACTGAACAATGTGCAAAGGGGCACTTTTGCATTTTTAAAAACCTGAAAGGATGCACATGCAATTTTCACAATTAAAATAAAAAAGGAAATGGACCTTCTGCTTATTCTTCTTCCTCACGCTAGGGCTCAAACGTGGGAAATGGGCAGCTAGGGCTGGCGGACGGCGAGCTGGGGAGGGAGTCTTCAAGGGGCGGCGGCGGCGTGCGCTGTGGAGACGGCGGTGGCGCCACGCGGAGGTGGGCACGCGCGGTCGACGGCATGATAGTGTGGACAGAGCACGGTGTCGCGTTGGGGTTGGCGGCAGCAGGCGTTGGAGGGAAGATGGCGATGGCGAGCAGGGCGCGGGGTTGGAGCAGGTGGTGCGCGAACGTGCCTCTTAGCCGACGGTATCCTTCCTTTTGGCTGACACACGGTCAGGGGTCGTTGATGGAGGGCAGACGTGGGCGCGGTGGCGCAAGTGGGCTGATGGGGTGTGTGCGTGTGGCGTGGTGAGGGGAGGAAGAAGAAGCAGGGGGGGTTCACCACCTCCCCTGTTCCTCATGCATTTGTTTAAGTGGTTTAAATATTGGACTAATCGGTTGATGAAATTGTGTCGAAAAAATAAATAAAAATCACAGTTGCGTTTGCAACGTGTGATTTGTCCGTTGAAGTGCAAAGAGTTTAGTGATTCGTGGAATGAATAATGATGAAATCGAAGAGAGATATAATGGGTGTGTGATGACTAAGAAGAAGATAAGATGAAGAAGAAACGTTACCTGGAGGTGATGCCTATGAAGGAGGAGCTTAGAGCTCCTCGGATCTTCGCTCTAGACCTCGGCGAGGGTCGAGCTCGGCAGCTTGAAATGGCTGCGACAAAGGACGGGGTGTCCCTTGGATCTCGCCTGGGAAGGGATGGGTCGTCGCTCAACTATTGCACTCCCTAGCTGTCACCTAAGGTTATATGAGCTCTCCTCTCTCTCACATTGGAAATGGCGGATGGGGATGAATGGAGGAGGGGAGGGGATTATAAAGAGGAAGAGGAGAGAGAAGTTGGAGAGAATGGAGTGGTGGAGGGAGTGGAGAAAATGGTGGCTTGGACTGGGGAATAAGAAAGGAAGGAGTAAAAGGGAGATAAATAATAATATAATAATAATAAAATAAGTAGGCTACTAAAAATATCAATAATTAAAATAATAATAATTAAAATAATAAAATCCGAAAATAATAAAAAAATAATTCCGAAAATAAAAAATTGGGGGGACATGTGGCGGCTCCAGGAGCTGCCACATGTCGCTCCTAGAAAATTCAAAAATTAAATGTAAAGAAAATTAAAAAGAAATAACAAAAGGGATTAAATCAAAAAGTGGGCAACACAAAAGTTGCTCGTCTCGAACTTTCGTGAAGGGCCGAAAATGAAATGAAATCTTCTGTACAAAATGTATTTTTGGGTGGTACCTTATAGATATAAAATACTGCATTTTATCTTTTGTAATTTTTTGTCATTTTTAAAAGAGAAAAAAAATCAAAATAAAGTTAGAAAAAATATGAAAGGAATATTTACAACTTAATCTAATTTTTTTTATTTTTAATAATGAAGAAAATAAAAGAATAAAATACAGGGGTAAAATGGTAAATATGTAAAATATACAAAAGGGGCCCAAAATCCAAGTTTTGCATACGAGCTCCGATTTTAAAGAAATTGGTCTTGTTTCGAAGGTCTCTGAATGTATTATACTTTAAAAGTGAGTAGACCTAAATCGGACACTGTATGAGAGAGATATGTGCATTTTAAGGCTCCTAATTTTAAACTTGGATTGAGGGTTTATTGGTCAATTTTACAAGTTAGTATTTTTTTGATATTTTTCTTTAATTAGTGTTAGTCATATATACACAATAGAGTTAGTTTTATTAGATTCAGAGTGAGTATAAAATATATACAAATAGGTGAACTATGGTTAATATACAGGTGAATATTTACAAGTGAAATTGGCTTCTTATTTAATGCAAATATGAGTGCTAAAATGTAGATATTATTTATACATGCATGAATGCTAATTATGCAATATAACTGGAAATATGCATCTAATTACTCGGGAACAAAGCTCTATTTTCAACTTTTAGAGTGATGAATCATAGATTCATCAACCCCCTATACTTAAACCTTGCTCGTCCACGAGCAACTAAAATGAAATGCAAGAGTGAAATGATTTTGGGTTCCATACCAAGGTCTGAACAAAAGTTGAAAATGGAGCTTAACTCGACCTTTGGATTAATTGTGTGGCGGAACCTTATTAGGATCTGAATTTAAGACCTAACAGACTTCAAGTTCTACAAGTCTTTTACTTAAGACGCCTCAACAGTCAGGTCAGAACAAATCCTCAGACGCAAATTTCTGATGACTATGATTCTTACTTGTACTGTGTAAGTGTAATGAAACTCTCCACATCAGAAATGGCTCAGAATCAGCATCCTCTAACAAGGTAACTCTAATTACCCGGTCCAGTAACTCTTTCCTCGAGGAGCAGGGTATTCCCTTCTAAGTTCAAGTACAACCAGCTCTAGAGAAGGGGGTGGAGAAAAGAATGGATGGTAGCCAGTGTAGCTACCTATCTCGGGATGCCTGACCAGTGTAGCCAAGTCATCCAGCTGCAGACTTCTTGCTAATATACATACTCCGACAGGCAATTATTATTATAGATATATATTTTTTGGCCTGTCTATTTTTTTGGAGTTCTTGCATTTTTTCTCTTTTTTTCTTTTTTTTGGAACTATATACAAGGTACAACATGTACATCAGGAGTTTTTCCTCTTGAGCCAGTAGACTATCCCTATTTTGAAGCATTATTGCAACCCACAGTGTCCTGTCCTCAAACGTCAACACCACCAGACTAGGTTGAGGTGCACTACCCTCCCTATAGGAGGACGGATGTTTCCACCCGTGTGCTACTCCAAGCTAAAGGATTCTACCTCCTCTCCACCTCATCAATGAAAAGCTACGTGCATTGTGCTTGCCCAAGTTAGGTCAGTGTCTAAAAGAATCATGCGTGTGCACAAGATATTCTACTTAGACTAATCAAGATGACATGTGAACATATACTTGCGGACTCAAAGAATTAAGTCTCTTGACTTGAAAAATCTTAACTCCAGTTCCTATAAGGTTCCTCTGAAATTAGGTGGATTAAGGTCAAATCAAGTCCATTCTCTATATCTACTCATAACTTGGTTCATAACCCACTAGCTTTTCACCTTGCATGTGCAAGATGTGCAGACGAGGTGTAGATGGAATGCTATGAATGAAATGCAAGACTCTTTTTTTAAATGCAAGGATGCAAAGTAAATAAGAAGCCTTTATTTTCAACATTTTTGTTTTATTTTCTGGTATACAACATTTTTTTATTTACAACAATTTTTAGTTGATACAATTTGTAAATAATATACACAGTATACAAAAAAATTTATTGGTATGCATCCTATTTTACAACAAATGTTACAAGAGTATTATTTACAAGAATTTTACAACCTTATTTTTTTTCTACAAGAATTATATATATTATACATATTATTCAAGTATACAATTTTTTTCAATTTTCACCCACCATGTACTTATTGCATAATATATACAAAAATACGCGAAAATATGCGATAGTACGAGCTATGGGTAAAGTATATATGTAATATATACACGCCCCCTATACTTAGCGTGTGCTATGTCCTCAGAGCACGAAAAGCGACTAAAAAGACATAGCTCGGTCTAAGCGTAGGAGACCTAAAATTACAAAATGTATAGATGTCACTACGCCCCCCTATACTTAGGCTCTGGCAGCCTAAGTGTAGAAGAATAACAAAAATGGGGCGGATGAGGGCAAGAGGGGAAATTGGTTGAGTATATACAAGGCGGGCATCGATCCCCACAATACTTAGGCTCTGGTCAACCTAAGTATAGGAAAGGAGTGAGTATGAGAACCTATGTGATCTGGTGGATTTACAGAGAACAGACTCAGGTGGCTCATCCCCCCTATAATTAGGATCTGGTCATCCTAAGTATAGTCCAAGATAGAGATAGATGAAGCTGGGATGAGTTACTAAAATCACGGGAGGGAAAGGACAGAATGTACAGGAATGATGGTATATACAAGTGAGTCGGTCTGAATCTTTCAAGATGCTGCCGATGGCTAGAGCTCACTACTGCAAGGTCTCAAGCGTGGTTCGAGGTGTTTCTGTTGAATCTATCTCACACATAAATACAATCTCCTCGACATGGACCAACTGCTCATTGGATTCAACGAAGTATTTCAACAGTTGTCCATTCACAAGGAATGTCGGTGCGTC
Source organism: Ottelia alismoides (assembly GCA_037367405.1). Taxonomy (NCBI): domain Eukaryota; kingdom Viridiplantae; phylum Streptophyta; class Magnoliopsida; order Alismatales; family Hydrocharitaceae; genus Ottelia; species Ottelia alismoides. The sequence goes on along the minus strand of JAZKJV010004047.1, from coordinate 232,702 downwards.
ATCTGCGAGATCTGAGATCTCGACACATCCGCTATCATGCACCGTTCGGACATGAATGGGCCCATCCACTTGGACTTCAACTTGCCTTGGAAGATCTTCAGCCTTGCATTAAACAACCATACCTTCTGTCCAGGAACAAAGGTCTTTCGTCTGATATATCTATCATGCCAACGCTTCACCTTGTCCTTGTACACCAAACTGTTGTCATATGCGTGGTTTCTAACTTCCACAAGCTCATTCAGATCCATTTCTCTCTGCTTCTGCCCAAGGTGTGTGTTCCAGTTGACCTTTTTGATTGCCCACTCTGATTTATGCACTAACTATGCGGGCAGATGGCACGACTTTCCAAATACCATTTGGAATGGGGAGGTTCCTAACGGTGTCTTGTAAGCTGTCCTATATGCCCATAAGACTTGATCCAATATCTGAGACTAGTCCTTTCTGTCTGGGAGGACAAGCTTTTGCAATATAGTCTTCACCTCCCGATTCAACACCTCAGCCATACCATTAGTCTGTGGGTGGTAAGGGCTAGCGACACGGTGTTCGATGCCGTAGTCCTTCAGGAGTTTCTTCACCTCCCAATTTACAAAGTGGCTACCCACATCTGATATCATCATTTTGGGAATCCCGAACCTAGAGATGATATGATCTCTGATGAATTTACAGACAATCCTGCTGTCTGCGGCTCGGGTCGGGATAGCCTCCACCGACCTTGACATGTAGTCAACACTACCCTTGTTAATTCGAGCAAATTAATGTTCAAATTAATTAATAATATTCGTTGCAGTCGGATAATAAGGGCAGATCAAAAACCACTTTCAATTATAGTCAAATTAATTTCGAGCGGCAATTTTTTTACTTGTTGGAAGTCCAAGGTCGAACTCAGGGAGGCAGTTGTCTCCTTAGGTAGATTCGAAGCAAATTTCCAAGGTATGATTTTCAGAGGAGATATTTTTGGTCTTTTTCGTATATTTTATGCAAGACACATGCAAAATCAGGCCAAATTACAAGTTAAATCAGAAAGATAGTCAAATTAATTCCAAAAATTATGAAACTTGGCCAGATAATGAAATATGATGAAATTAAGCGACGCTAATTTTTTTTGTAATTTTTAGATGCACGGATAATGAAAAATGCAGACTTTAGTGAAAATGACTAAACCAATTTTAATAATTACCAAACGATGATATTTCTCAGAAACAAAATTAATCCAAATAAGTCTAATTAATAGCTATCCAAATCAACTTAAATTTCGTTAAAACACTTCACGGTTGATTAATTAAAAATCAATTAAGGTTTTCACTAATTGTTTTTTCTAAGACAATCTATATGGGCAAATATGTGATTTTCTGATATGTTGTAGCATAGACTTATATCTACCAATGATGATTTTTCAGAGATTTTTCGATAAGCAGATAATGCACAATCAATTAATCAATCAAAATGGGCAAACTGTTGCATAGTTTTACCAAATTAAATTCCATAAATATTTTGCAAATCAGAAAAATACAAGTAAATGCTAAAATGGTAGAACAAGAGTTATGCTACACATTGCAATTTTCGGAATTAAAAATGGATGACAGAATGACGATAAAATAAACATGCAAATGCAGGGGTATGAATGCAATACAAAAAAAGAAATATGAGTTCAAATGAAGAATAAGGACTTACATGCAATTACCAGAAACTTGATTTTTTTAAAAAAACTTGCAAAGGGGTGCAAGTGTCCCCTTTGCAAATGCCCTTTTGTCTTTATTATGCGCTATCTTCTCCTCTGTTTTGTTGACTTGAACAGAGGACCTTCACGCATGTTGAAGCTTGGGCGGCAGAGCTGGTCGAAGGCGGCGTGGAGGTGGCCGATGTTGGCGGGCGGCGGAGGGCGGCGCACAGGAGGCGCGTGGTCGGCGGGAGGTGGCGCACGTCAACGCACGGCCGCGAGGGGGTCTTTAAGGGGCGGCGGCATCGTTCACTATGGGGACGGCAGCATAGTGGCAGGCACGGGGACGCGGTAGCAGAGAACAGCGAGCGGCAGAGCTCGACCGCGTGCAGTGCAGCGAAGGCACACGCGGTGCAATGAGCAGCGAACTGGGAGTGCACGGCGGCCGTGCGCGCGGCGCGTGGTTGTACGGCGGAGGGCTGAGGCGGCTATGGCACCGCGCGGTGGAGGAGCGCGAGATGGAGGCTGTCCTGGCGGGGCCGTACGGAGGAGATGGTGGCAGTACGCAAGGGAGTGGCGGTCGGGGGTGGGGAGTCCACGGCGGAGGCGGGAGCAACGCTGCGAGGAGGGCAGCGCGCACTGGGCGCGGCGGCCGCGCGGGGCTCCGGTGGGTGGCGGCTGTCTGAGGGGGCTAGAGCACGGGGTTGATTCGGTGAAGCACGACGGCCGGCGGCGGTGGAGAAGCGCGGCTTGGAGGGCCGCGCAGTAGCAGTCCTGCAATTTTTTATTTTTTTGTTTTATATTTTTTATATTTTCTTTAACAGGGAATGGATATGTGAAGAGGAGAAGATGATGAAGAACGATTTGTAATGGTGGTGATGTTATTTTTTTTTGCGGTGATGATGAAATGTTGAAAATATTTTGGTGGTGATAATGTGATTTTTGTGATGATGGTGGTGAAAACGATATATGATAATGTGGTTGTTTATGAGTTGTTTTAGTGATGAACAAGATAAATGATGTGAGATAAAAAAATTGACAAAGAAAAGGAGAGAATACTTACCTGTGATTCGTCGAAAATGAGCCGCGGTATGCGGCTTCCGTCATGGCCTCGATCAGCTTGGCAAAAAGCCGAGAAGCTAGGCAATCCCCTTGTGGAGAATGCTACGCGAACAAGGCTCGCGGATCTCGCCTGGACTCATCGTCGCTCAACACCAATGGACGAGCTGTCACCTTGGAATGTTGGCGGAGCTAGAGCTTTTCTCACTTGTAGAATGGCGGATGATGATGACTGATCCGACTCTGGATTGGAGGGTAAGTGGTTAGTAAAAGAGGGAGATAGAATGGACTCCAGTTGTACATGATGTGAGGGTTCCCTAATGTTTGCTTTGTTTTCAACCTCAAACTAATCATGTCTTTTCTCACTTTTATACCCAGGCTGGCAGAAATTGAGTGTAATATTCCCATGACATCTCTCAACTCGTTACCAAATGATTCATTTTTCTTAATATGTCTAGAGATGTCATCCTCCACAAAATTCTCATGACAAATCATGGGAGAGTTCTGCTCAAGTGGAGGATATTGTTGAGACTTTAGGTTCTCATACTCAACATACCTAGAATCTGGCATGTAATGCTGGGTCGAGTATGGACCATCTAGATGGCAAATATTGGCCGGAGCCACATATGATGAAGCAGGGACTGATAAGTCTAGCTCATGAGTCCAATCTTGTGAATGTATAGGCTCTCCAAATGAAGGATGGTTAATGGAAGCTTGATCACTAAAGTCAATCAAGTTTGGGAAATCATGATGCACAGGTCTCTCCATTCGGGTTGTTTGATCGACCAAGTTATGACCTAAGATCAAGTCGGGATGTGTATATGTAAATTGTTGTATGGTCCCTACTTGAGGTGAGAATGAAGTATGTGGGGGCGTATAATTTTGCCAATCATCTGTCTCAGCAGTGGCTTGCTCTTCATTTGATTCTTTGATTCCTGCAAGCTCTTGAGAGTAAGGACAGTCAGCCCAGGGTGAAAGTGGATCTGGAGTGTTGGAATATTGAGTAGGTGAGAAATGCGAAGAAGTGGAGAAGTCAGTCGAAGTTCTGACTTCATCATCGGGTTGAGGTGGAACCGACCATGGGTAAGGATTTCCCGTAGATGGCAGAGGATATATGGAAGAATGAGAAGGTGAAGATGATCGGTATATGGTCGATGAGGGATGACCAGAGGTCTAAGGGTATGGGGACCAATATCCCGACATCTTGAGGAGGAAAGGATGTAAGCAGAACGAGGTAGAAAATGCGCAATTACACAGGATAACACACACGGACAGACACAAAGACAAATGCAAGAGCAAACCCTGAGTTCACACTCAACACGGTGAGGGACCCAAAATCGAGTCCGATTAGTCTGGTTTATTTTAAGTGTGAATTTTCAGACAAGTAGCAAAGGTTACGTGGCCTATAGGGGAGTCGGCTAAAGAGCCGGATGCGTCTCCCCTGTTTAACATGTCGCCTAAGATACTGCCGGTCCTTCCTTTCTTCGCTCATATCCCAAGTTGATGGACTCAAAGACCATGCCCCTATCTACTTGCAAGCAGGCAGAGGCTGACAAGGCTGGAACTTTGCCCCGAAGGGTTACTAGCAACTTGTCGCGAAGTACCGCTGGTTCACCCCTGACTACCTGCGAACAGGCGAAGGCTACTTGGTACTAGTCAGTGAATCTAAAAATATTCAACTCGTAATATTTGCTAGGATTAGTTGGCCCGTGATATGGAAGGCGGGGATTTGGGCTCTACCTTAAGGTGTTCACACACACTCAAGTACCCTCACTCAGCCTGAAAACAAGGTCGGGGTTACTCTCCCGTAATTAAGGGTTAATTTTAGTCAATTTTATGGTCCAATTCAATTAGCAGACCGATTTTAGAGATTAGTTATCACTGATATTAATCCACACAAGTAATCACGTCTACCGTCCAGTCCCAATTCCTTTATCCTAGGTTAGAAAATCGAGAGAGAGAGAGAGAGAGAATCGGAAAAAGCCGATGCAATCGAGAAAACGATGATGAATGCTTGAGTAAGAAGACTTACAGTACCTCCAGCTTCCTACAATATGGGATGCAAGACTGAATTGAAATTTTATACTAAATGAATGCAAGCGATGAAAAGCCGCTCCTAGACAGGCAGTTCTATTAGCGAGTGAAGAACAGATTATGTTTGACTAGATCTGCGGTCTAAGTGTGTCTTTTAAGTGATGTGTGGTCCTAGAGAATTACGAGCACAAGCAAACCCTAGAGTGGCTCGAGGAGCCGCTAGTGCAAGCCTATTCTAAAATTCAAACCACGCAACAGACGGGGACACGTTCCGCTAAGTTTACATGCGCGAGAACCCAAACGGGAACCACTATAAATGCATACACTCTTTTTTTCAAGTTACAAAAATCTGTTTGGAGTCTCAACAACTGACTTGATCCACGAATCGTCGGCCTCCGATGCACTTCGAGATGCGTCGACTTCAAAAAAATCGCTCCATGTCCACCTGGCCCTCGCACAAAAAGATAACAATTATGTCAGAGAGAGATATCAAAATATATACAGAAATGATCAAAAAATAATTATGGAAAAAAATGGATAATTACAATGCAGCTCGGGGGTCAGACTACCCGAGTGAATGGAAAGCTTAAATCTAATTTTCTAAAGTGATCCTAAACTGCTCCACCTCCCTGGCAACGGCACCATTTGACAGTTCGCGGACCTACCCTTTTAATGTAGTGTCTAATTGACTATTTCGTTGCAGTCGGATAGATCCGCGTCGATCAAAAGTTAACCCCATAAATCGATGAATAGTCGAATGAACTTAAAATGTGGTTTTATGTTTGTTTAGCCTGGGCAAGCCCCAGGGTCGACTGAAGGAGGCAAAGGAACAACTCGGGTTCAAGTTAGATGGATTAGATCATGGTTTTCCAAGTGAATTTTTTTGAAATTTTTTTATGCAATAAAAAATGCCAAATGCAACATATGAATGAACTAGGTTATTAAGGAAATCAACAACTTATTCAAATTTAATTTTAATATGAAATTAGAACAAATTGACCAAATTATATTTTTCCTTTAAACCTAATCCAATGAGGAATGCAAATGTATTTTTTTGGAATGTTTGGGTTTAAAATGCACAAATGAAAAATATAAACCTTTTTGGGGTATTTATGCAATTTTTCGTGCAAATGATATGCAAAAATTATAAAAAAAATTATTGGAAGTTAAATATTATGAAATGAAGCTCCAGTAATGTTTTTGAAATTTTCTAACACTTTTTGATTTTTTTTATGATTTTTTTACTGAAAACAGAGCGACTGTGGGTAATTAATTCCTAATAAATCCATAAAGTTAAATTATCCAAAGAATAAATTATCTCAGATATATATTTAGATAAAGAATCCAGGAGAGTTGAAACTTCTCAAAAATCTAATTCGTGGATTTAATTAAAGATCAATCACAGAACTCACTCTATGAATTATTTTATACAAACGACAATTCCTAATTGGACGAAATTTGGACTGTAGTTAAAACACACATAAATACATCATTCACAATTTTTTCACAATTTTTGAAGCAATAAATGAATATGTGCGAATTTCAGAGCATAATTGGGCAAAATATCATTGATTTTCAATCTCTAATTTTTAAAAAATTATCAGATGTTCAAAAAAATATAAAAAATAAAAAGTCACGAGATAAAGAATTAAATGCTCTACAACATGCTATTTTTTGTATAAAAAATGATGCAAAAATACTGTCCAAATCAATGCTCAAAGACAGGGTTACCAATGCAGTACATATATGAAACTAATAAACTGAACAATGTGCATAGTGGCACTTTTGCAATTTTAAAAACCTGAAAGGATGCACATACAATTCTCACAATTAAAATAAAAAAAAAGGAAATGGACCTTCTGCTTATTCTTCTTCCTCACGCTAGGGCTCAAACGTGCGAAATGGGCGGATAGGGCTGGCGGACGGCGAGCTGGGGAGGGAGTCTTCAAGGGGCGGCGGCGACGTGCACTATGGAGGCGGCGGCGGCGTGCATTGTGGAGACTGTGGCGGCGACACGCGGAGGTGGGCATGCGCGCTCGCGGTCGGCGGCGCGAGAGGCGTGGACAGAGCTAGGCACCGCACTGGGGTTGGCGGAGGCAGGTGTTGGAGGGAAGATGGCGATGGCGAGCGGGGTGCGGGGTTGGAGCAGATGGCACGCGGACGCGCCTCTTAGCCGACGGTCTCCTTCCTCTTGGCCGACACACGGCCAGGGGTCGTTGATGGAGGGCAAACGTGGGCGCGGTGGCGCTAGTGGGTTGATGGGGTGTGTGTGTGGGGCGTGGTGAGGGGACGAAGAAGAAGCAGGGGGTTTCACCACCTCCCCTGTTCCTCATGCATTTGTTTAAGTGGCTTAAATATTGGATTAATCGGTTGATGAAATTGTGTCGAAAAAATAAATAAAAATCACAGTTAAGTTCGCAACGTGTGATTTGTTCGTTGAAGTGCAAAGAGTTTGGTGATTCGTGGAACAAATAATGATGAAATCCAAGAGAGATATAATGGGTGTGTGATGACTAAGAAGAAGAAAGGAAGAAGAAGAAGATAAGATGAAGAAGAAACGTTACCTGGAGGTGATGGAGGTGATTCCTATGAAGGAGGAGCTTAGAGCTCCTCGGATCTTCGCTCTAGACCTCGGCAAGGGTCGAGCTCGGCAGCTTGAAACGGCTGCGACAAAGGACGGGGTGTCCCTTGGATCTCACGTGGGAAGAGATGGGTTGTCGCTCAACTATTGTACTCCCTAGCTGTCACCTAAGGTTATAGGAGCTCTCCTCTCTCTCACACTAGAAATGGCGGATGGAGATGAATGGAGGAGGGGAGGGGATTATAAAGAGGAAGAGGAGAGAGAAGTTGGAGAGAATGGAGTGGTGGAGAAAGTGGAGAAAATGGTGGCTTGGAGTGGGGAATAAGAAAGGAAGGAGTAAAAGGGAGATAACTAATAATATAATAATAATATAATAAGTAGGCTACTAAAAATATCAATAATTAAAACAATAATAATTAAAATAATAAAATCCAAAAATTATAAAAAAAATAATTTCGAAAATAAAAAATTGGGGTGACATGTGGCGGCTCCAGGAGCTGCCACATGTCGCTCCTCGAAAAGTCAATAATTAAATGTAAATAAAATTAAAAAGAAATAACAAAAGGGATTAAATCAAAAAGTGGTCAACACGAAAGTTGCTCGTCTCGATGAGATCTACAACTTTTGTAAAGGGTCGAAAATCAAATGAAATCATCTGTACAAAATGTATTTTTGGGTGGTACCTTATAGATATAAAATACCGCATTTTATCTTTTGTAATTTTTTTGTCATTTTTAAAAGAGAAAAAAATCAAAATAAAGTTAGAAAAAATATGAAAGGAATATTTACAACTTAATCTAATTTTTTGGATTTTTAATAATGAAGAAAATAAAAGAATAAAATACAGGGGTAAAACGGTCAATATGTACAATATACAAAAGGGACCCAAAATCCAAGTTTCGCATATGAGCTCCGATTTTAATGAAATTGGTCTTGTTTTGAATGTCTCTGAATGTATATTACTTTAAAAGTGAGTAGACCTAAATCGGACATTGTATGAGAGAGATATGTGCATTTTAAGGCTCCTAATTTCAAACTTGGATTGAGGGTTTATTGGTCAATTTTACAAGTTAGTATTTTTTTGATATTTTTCTTAACTAGTGTTAGTCATATATACACAATAAAGTTGGTTTTATTAGATTCATAGTTAGTATAAAATATATACAAATAGGTGAAATATGGTTAATATACAGGTGAATATTTACAAGTGAAATTGGCTTCTTATTTAATGCAAATATGAGTGCTAAAATGTAGATATTATTTATACATGCATGAATGCTAATTATGCAATATAAGTGGAAATAGGCATCTAATTACTCAGGAACAAAGCTCTATTTTCAACTTTTAGAGTCATGAATCACAGATTCATCACGTGACAAGTGTCTATCTTTCATTGTGTATTCACTGATAGATTTCGAGAGAGATGGTGGGATGCAATAGTTTTTGAGTTGGCATGCAAGCCTACATGGGATGACTTTGAGACGAGGTTCATACCCCACTTCTTTTCTACAAAGTGGAAGAAGTTCCTGTGCCATTTGAATGTAGAGCTTTGATAGGGATAGATGACAGCCAGAGATTACTTCGTCAGATACACCGAGTTGTCGCAGCACACTCCAACATCTGTCGCATTTCCATATGAGAAATTGGAAAATTTCATTAGAGATATGCGAGAGGAGGTACATGAGAAGATGGTCAGATTACACATCACTTCCATCTCTGAGGCTACTAATGTAGTGGAGAAGTTCGAGGACATCTGAGAACGATGATTTGGAAGCTCGTCTGGAGCAACACCTAGACTACAGTGATCATTTAGGTCGATACATCAACCAGTCTAGCAACAGAGGTCATCCAAACGATTTCGTCCTACAGGTTCAGCATTTGTAGGTGGTTCTCGCTCATCTCCATTGACTACCTTAGGAGGAGCACTTGTCAGACATGGCACAGATTCTGTCCGACCATCTAGGTCGCAGCGAGCAGACAGACCCCAGCAGGACCGACTCATAGCACATACACGATCACTCCACCTACTCGATCAGTCCAATGTTACTTATATCATGAGTGGGGACATTACCGAGCTTAGTGCCCACATGCTTTTGGAGAGCCTCACCTACAGCCACAGTCATCACGGCCATATGCACAACATACAAGGAGTTCATGTGGTAGGAACTCCAACTTTAGGAGGAAGCAACAAAAACAGACATAGAGTGTGGCAGGTTCCAGTACCGCATCAGCCATACAGGGTCAGCTACACGTAGTGACAAAGGAGCAGGCTCGTTCAGCAGCTATTGTGGTGAAAGGTATGGTCTCAGTTTTGGGCTGACCTTTCCATGTTTTGTTTGATTCTGTAGCGACACATTCCTTCCTTGCATCGAGATTACTAGCTTTATTAGGAAGATTTGCATATACTCTATCTTCTCCATATTACATATGTAGGTCTGTTGGCCAGTTGCTTATCATTTCTCTAATAGTTAGTCACTTGCCAGTACTGATTGGCGATCACGAGATGATCACAGTTATCTGCTACTATAGCTTGATGAGTTTGACTTGATTCTAGGCATGGATCAATTATTAGCTCATCATTCTCTTATTGATTGCTTTAGGAAGATGGGTTCTTCACGATTCCAGATTTTCCTATGTTTACTTTTGAGGGTACATTACAAAACTTTAAAATGGAGTACATTTTAGGGATGAGAACTTAAGGACTTGTTGATCAGGAATGTGAGTACTAACTAGCATTTGTTAGGGAGATATCCGATCATGAGTCGTTGACACAGGACATCAGATTAGTATCAGAATATCCAGATATTTTTCTTGAGGCATGATAAGTTGCAATTTCCCTACGTTAATTAGCATGAATTATTATTTAAATTAATCGTTTGTTTGAAGGCAGGTAATCAGAATCTAACAAGAAATAACCACAATTAATTTATTCAACTTTAATCAGAGTGGTTTTATGTTTGTTTTACTTGGGCAAGTCCCAAGGTCGAACTTAAGGAGGTAAAGTAACAACTTAGGATAATGCCTATCAAAGTACATGTATGGTTTTCGAGTTGCGATATTTTTAGTATTTTTAATGCATTTTTTGGATGCAAATACAAATGTGGTTGATTCAAGGGACTAAAAAGTAATTTTCATTCAAACTATGTCCTAAAATTACGAAACTTGGACGAGATGCGAATAATAGCGAGATATATGCTTCGTTATTCTTTTGGAATTTTCCAATAAAAGATGAATATTTTATTAATTTGTGAGATATATGCTTTGTTATTTTTTGGAATTTTCCAATACAAGATGAATGTTTTATTAATTTATGAATGTGAATAGTGTGATTTTCATTATTCAATTATAATAAATATTAAAAATATTTTTTTAAGAAATAATATTATATAAGATATATCACTAAGTAATGTATCTCAGAAAAATTCTAAAGCCTAAAAATGTCGAATTTAATAGCAACTAAAAAGTAATTAATGAAATACACAAAATGATTTTATAGAGTAAACTATGAATGCGGATGCAATTCTTTGTTGGAAAAATGTAAATGCAATTAATCATATAATCCGAGAATTTTAGGTAATTTTTGGAACTATGGTTAATTAATTATGAATTTTGAATCATAGATTGGGAAAAATATGCAAATTTCCTCAAGAATATTAATTATTAATTAACATAAATAATAAAAATATCATATGTGTGCCATAATGTAGACAATTAATTGAAGAACACAATGCTAATTTTGAATAATAATAATGATGATCATGATGATGCAAATAGAGGTTCAAAATTACAAGAGAAATCATGGGTCTAACTGCAAATAAAATGATTAAAATAAAAATACAGAACGGGGTCTTAAGAAAAATTACTGAAACTTGAGGGGATCTTGTAAAATTTCCAAAGAACATGTGCCTCACACGTGCCCCTTGGTGGCTGGATAGAAGCGTAAACAGAGTGATCTCAAGGGGGTTCATTGCAAGATGTCCCCTCTCCACACATGTTTCTCACATGGGGAGGGTCTCGGAATTTTTTCATGGTGGCAAGCAAGCAGTGAGATGGAAGTCACTCGTAGGTGGAGGAGCGAGTGATAGAGGGAGATGGAGCAGTTGGTCACGTTGATGGTGATCGATGACACGAAGGCAAAGATGTTTGCGTGTACAGCTGACTCCTGGAGGCGCTTGGCCTCGGCGATGAACTGCAAAGGAGGAGCAACGATGGCGAGGAGTTGATGGAAGTGCTTCTCCTGGGTTGGTCGAAGGTGTTGTGGAGTAGACGAGGGAGGTGATGACGTAGAGGTGGCAAGGATGGACGGGGTCCTGGCCTGGAGTATCGTCAATGGATGGAATCGCGATGGAGATAAGGTGAAGATCAAGGTGTGGGCTCCTCCAGTTGTCAATGAAAAAGCTCGAGGTGCTGGTGAGTCACGTTATCGGTGAAGCGATGGAAGATGGAAGTCGTTGGCTCGACAGTGTTGCACGTTGAAGCCGAGTAGACCACTACAGGGGATGGAGTTCTACAATAGCCTTGGAGGGTAGGATCTCGTCGGTTTGAAGGTGAAGGAGTTGCATTGTCACCACCTTCCCCTGCTTTACGGGAGATCGACAGCAGTGCGACGAGAATCACGTGGAGGAGCGACGATGCATATTTGGGATGGGGAAGATGAGGGGCACAAGTGCTGGGAACGTGCGTCAGGGGCACGTGTGTAACTTGTGCATGGGTATTTTAATTTTTCATTTTTTTATTAATTTTTTATAAGACAAATTATGTAAATAAAAGGGCCGAAAATGGGTGACACGTGGAAGCTCTAGGATTGCCACATGTCACCACCAGAAAAATCGAAAAAAAAGAAAAATCTAAAAGAAAGAGCAACAAACCTCGGATCGAAAAACGTTTTCATGAAAGTTGATCATCTTGACGAGGTCTACAACTTTCATGAAGCGTACTAAACTAAAATCGATCATTTGCATAAAGTAATATTTTTGGATACTTCATGTATATAGAATACCTTGATTTTTCTGGTTTTGTAATTTTTTGTGATTTTTAATTAACATAAAATCCGAAAAAAAATATGATAAAATTAATGGTAAATAATTACATATAAGTATAATTTTTTTGATTTTTTTAATAATTATGAAAAAGAAGAAATAAAATATAATACGAAAATGACAACTTTTGTACAAACTGTTAGTGAAGACTAGGACTCTGTCAATTTCTTTGATTTAGGTCTATTTTGGATTTGGATTTTTGTGCATTTTAATAAAATGTTTGTCAAAGAAAATAAATGAAAAATAAAAAAATTAAAATGATTTAATTATGTATATAAAATAATAGGTTAAAAACTGCTAAAATACAAAATGTACAAAAGACGCCAAAAACCCAACTTTCACGTATGAGCTCCGATTCACATATGTTAGTGATTTTAAGTATCAAAACCCGCTAAAATAAAACATGTATGTTTTAAAGGTATTTGAATGTACCTTAGTTAAAAGGTGAGTTGGATCAAATCGGACGTTGTATGAGAAAGATATCAACATTTTAGTCTAAGAATTCTGAAATTAGGGTTGGGTTTATTTCAAAGGTACTTCAGTTAATGATTTTTTTGTATTTTTTTCTTTATTAAAGTTAGTAATATGTACACAATGGGAGTTGTTTTAAGTCATTTGGAGTTAGTACAAATAAACTAAAAATTGGGAAATTTAGATTATTTTATAGGTCAAATGGGTTAGATTTCTTGGCTTCTTATTTGACGCAATTATGCATGATTAAATGTCATTGTTACTTACATGTGCATGGATGCTAATTATGCAATATAATGGATAGAATGCAGATGAATTTTGGGTATTTGAATTTAATTATTCATTTTTGGAGTGATGAATCTGAGATTCATCATCTCCCTATACTTAAACCATGCTCGTCCCTAAGCATTTAAAGAAATGCATTCAGATGAAATGAGATTGGGTTCCATACTAAGACCATGAGTAGAAGGTGAAAATGGATCTAGACCCAACCTTTGGATTATTAATTTGGCGAAACTTTTGTGAGAATTAGGGTTTTAAAATCAACAGCCTCCAAGTTCTACACATCATTGTCACAGTTTCGGCTAAGAAGACATCATAGATCAATCATCCTCCCAAGGCATACCCCATGAACATTGAACAACTGAATGTCAGACTACCAGAATGTCAGACTACCATGCAAACCTCTCCTCCAATAACTCATCCTCATAAAGTCAGGTATTTCCTTCTAAGGTCTGTCGTGCAGTGTTCACAGTCAAAAAGAGGGAGAAATTAGAAGAAGGGAAAAAGAACTGGAGGGTGACCAGTGTAGTCACCTCATCTTATGAAGACAACCAATTTAGCCAAGTCTCCATCAAGAGCTCCGGGTTTTCTTGAAGCTTGGACCTTTTTTGATCAAATATTTATTTGCTAGTTGGCTTCTTTTTGTTTGGATTTTCGGTAGCTCTTCTTGGATCTTGTTGTGCCCCTACAGATATGGAATCTTTTTTTCCATACATATTTTGGGTCTTAGAAAAAATTGTGCCTAGTCATCCATCCCTTTTCCGAAGCTTTATTTCAACTCGTACTCTGGTCTTTAGATGTCCACGCTACCAGAAAAGAAATCCACAGTCTTCCAACACCCCGTCTGAGTTGAGATAAATGCATAGTGCGAGAGTACAAATTAATTCCCTATTCTAGAGTAATACCCTGAATGAAGAGACCGGATTAGACAATGAGAGTCGAACATTGCACATTGTTATGTAGAACTCGAAGAATTAAGCCATATACCTGAAGCTTCTAAAACTATTTTTCTCGGTGAAGTTCCTCTGAAAATTTGGTGGATTAAGGTCAAGTCCAGACCACTCTCGATTTGTACTCATAACTTGGTTCAGAACCCATGGGCTTTTTGTAGATGCATGAAATGTTAGATGAAGTGCAAATGTGTGAAAATCAAACACATTTTTTGTGTGACTTCTTTCTCTCTTTTTTTCCTTTTTTCTTATTTTCTTAATGCAACTTTTTTGGTACAAAAATAAATAAGAATTCATTTTCAAAATTTTGGTTACACAAAGTTGGACACAATCAGTGTTAGTTGCAAATCTCTTTTTTTAATGATTTTACTAATTAATTACACATCATGTAAATAATTATAGACTTACGTAAAAGTACGAGCTATGGGTAAAATATATACATATTATATATACACTTCCCTATACTTAGCGATTGAAATGTCCCTAGAGCACAAGAAGCCTAGAGAAGACATAGCTTACGATAAGCGTAAGAGAGTGAAAAAGAATCATAAAAAATAGAAGTCAGCCTACCCCCCTATACTTATACTATAAACAGACTAAATACAAAAGAAGAGCGAAAATGAGGCAGATGATGGGAGAAGTGGATGGAAAGAGTATACATGGATGGAATCGGGTCCCCCTATACTTAGGCTCTGATCAGCCTTAGTATGGAAGAAGGGTGGAAATGGGTTGATCGAGAGAAGGAGTGGGGTGAGGAATGTGGTATATATAGATGGCATCGGTCCCCCTTATACTTAGGCCTTGGCCTAAGTAGATGAAGAAGATGTACAAAGGAACCCCTGGGGTCGGGAAGGAGGGTGGGTTGATGATGATTAAGGAGGTTATCGACAGATCTTTTTGTGAGCCCTTGGTGGGAGGTCATAGTGATTGAAAGAAGATGAGTCAAGTGAATCCAAACCATCATCATTATTATCCTCAGAAAAATCATGTTGAAGAGTAGATGAAGCATATGAATCAGGTGATATATAGCCGTTGTCAGAGTTATCCTTAGAAGAATAGTATCGGAAGGTGGGGGCACTAAAAATATTCTTGTTCTTCAGTTGCTTCAATTGTTTTCTCAGAATTTGGTCCTTCATGGGATCAAGCGATATGCCCTCAAATGGTGAATACTCTGAAGCACCAGTCTCAGTCAGTTAATAAGAAATTATTCCAGATTATTCAATGAGACCAGGAGAGTCGGCTCTAGACGAACAATAGAGAGGAACCGGAGTCGTCCAACGGGGATCGGTGTTTGCATTCTTATGTAGATAGGGTTTTAGGGCTACCGAACTGACCTCACTTATAAAGATCACCTTTTCTGGACCTGATGAGGAATCATTAGACGATTCCTTTTTCGGAATATCAAAGGCGACATTTTTTTCTAGATAAACGAGAAGTCAGATTGGGCATTTTGGTTTGTGTTATCTGTTAACATGCTATTCCTGGGAGTGAGGGGTTAGCAATCGAGTTTCCAGATGAATAACCATTGAAATATTCACATCTGGTCAGTGCACATTTTGCATATTTGTTCTTAATTGACTTGACATTAGTGCATT
This sequence comes from Ottelia alismoides, assembly GCA_037367405.1. Lineage (NCBI taxonomy): Eukaryota > Viridiplantae > Streptophyta > Magnoliopsida > Alismatales > Hydrocharitaceae > Ottelia > Ottelia alismoides. Next base: position 217,034 of record JAZKJV010004047.1, on the reverse strand, counting down.
CCTGTGTTGGGCCGATTTGATCAAAGTGGTCAGAGAAGAGTTCGGTTGACTCGGGGTGAGCCCATGCATATGTTTTAGAATCATATAAGAAGTCATGTATTTTACATTCCATGGGAAGAGCAGTGGGAAATGGAATAGTGGGGAGAATCTCTGAACCAATGGTTAGTTCAACCATCATTATCTCAAGTGTAGTAGCGCGGTAGGGCTCTTCTACTGCTTGGTGGTTACGGTTGTTGTCGGTTTTGTGGTTCGCCTTAAAATATCGTGTTTCCTCAAGGATTGGGTGATATCGAAGTGCTCTCAATGCTGTAAAATTGATTTCCCGAGACTATCTCTCTATGGCTTTCCGAGAACGATTGGAGACTCTGTGAATTCTCCTTGATGCTCAATATCAATTATCATGAAGTCCACCTTGAGCAAAGCACCTTGGAATGTACCAATGATTTAAATGGTTCATCTCGGACACTTTATCGATCGATCAACCAGTTGAATGATCTCTCTATATTCTTGATAGGTCCAAGTTTGAGGTTGTCAAATACAGAGGTTGGGAGGATATTGATTGGTGAGTCGTCATTGATTCGATCATGGGTAAATGTTGTGTCTTTGATTCCACAATCAATTCTCGGCAACCGCTTCACTATGTGGCTCTTAGTTTTTCTCCTCAACACTAAGGAGGTGGCCATTGATAAGATATGTCTTTCAATCCTTGTTCACTTCCTGACCGACATTTTTGGTACAAAATTTTTAAGAATCGGGGAAGTGTTCAATGTCCTGGATCAAGGAAAGTTGAAAAATCAGCCTTTTATCTAGTGCTTCCCTTAGAGTATGATCCAGATTCTTCAAATCCTCTCCACTGTCAATTTTTACGGTTTTTTCTGTTTTTCCCATTTTTGAATGTTTTTCAATTTTTTGGTCTTTTCGATGTAATGTGTAGATGTGGTGTTTTCCAAAGTAGATGATGAGTTTAGATATGTTAGGTCAGAGTCATCCTCAGGGTGCACAGTATTGGCAGGTTTCTTAGTATTCTCTAGAATTTCAGCTTTATATCCAATCATTTTATCTTACTCTTCCATACTCGAGCTTCCATAAAATGAAATTAGTCAGTCAGTGAAATTTCTAAATTTATCCTCAGTGAATTCATATTTCTTAATTATCTTAAAATTTTCATCCTTAAAATTTTTTCCTTACAAATCATGGGATCAATCTGTTCAATTACAGGATGCTCCTGAGAACTTGAAGGTTTAAACTCAACATATTGTGACTCAGGCATGTACTGTTGGGTTGAGTAGAGTCCATTTTCATGGTCATGATTGATCATATCATCATATCGTGGAATCAAAATGGTTCATGTGTGTTTATTAATCATCCAATTCCTCTATATGTATAGGTTGTTCAGGTTGGTCAATAGTGTCAATCCAATACAGATGATCAGTATATGTGGGCCTCCCCAATTGTTGTGATAGGTCCATCATGTTATTCCCAAAGGTCCAGTCTGGATGTGGTTCTGTGAGTGGTTGACCTATCCCAATATTATGATGAGAAAGAATGGAGACGGTTGGGGTTGATGTCTTTGTCAGTCATTTATCTCTAAATTGTTTGACCTTCAAATGGTTCAGTGAGAACTTGGGAATAAGATTGGTTAACCGAGTATGAAGTCTAATCATGTGTAAAATAGGCCTAGGGAGGTGGCCAATATAAAGAAGTGGAGAATTTAATCGATGATCTGTCTAACATGAATTGGAATTTATAAAGTAGGCTAGACTCATCTGAGGGTCAGAGTTTCCCTCAAATGTTGGAGGATGTCTAGAGGAAGAGGGTTTATATGATTTGGGTCTGACCGAGAAGAATACATTTTCATAGTACAAAATTGATGGATTCTCAGAGTAATGTCCCAATATCTTTAAAGGAGGTGGATGAGTTTTCATAATGGATCTTGGTTAAAGATGTTTAAGTTCACGAGATACTCAATAGAAAAAAGACTAATTTCTAAATCAAGGTGAGCGATGGCACAAGTGTACAGTTCTTAATATTCGAATCGGGTTTACGCACACCAATGCAAACGCAATACCAACATCACCAACTGACAACAGTGAAGGCCACAAGAGTTCGGCAAATTATCTTTTCATTTAAATTGGTGACAAAATCAGTCTTCGAAAAAGAATTAGTGAGTTGTTAGGTGCCAGAAATTTCTTAAAGACTAACCTTAATTCTTACGACTAGTTGCTCCTACTTTTAGCCAGTATGGGTGTAAGTATGGACCGTATAATGGCTACCCGTTACTTAAGGATGGAGCTTTACGTAGTGTCCTTTAAACCACCCATTCTGCTAAGGAAATATGGACCATTTACCATCTACTTATATTTCCCTCCCTGAGAAGTAACTAATCATTTTTATAGAATCAATAGTCAATACGAAAGTCCTGAGCTGGGCTCTAGCATTAATGTCGTCCTCGCACAATCAGATAGATAAATTAATTCTTGATTTTATGACGTAACTAAATTCGGCTTTATTTTGCAATCCCAATTTTAATTTGACGATCACTGAAAAATTAGGTGAGCACAAATGCATGTCCATTGTCTAGTCCCAGATTCTTTTGAATTTTACATGACAGAATAAGAGGGAGAAATTCGAGAAAAGCTGATGCACGTGGAAAACAATGATGAATGCTCAGTTAGAAGACTTACAGTGATTTATTTCAATCTATATGTCAGATGCAATACAAGAATTATAAATTATTCTATATGAATGCAAATCGACAAAAACCGCACTTATCAGATAGTTCCATAGCCGAGAAGAATTGATTTAATTTTGACTAAGTTAAACAATCAAATGTATGTCTCAATTAATGTGTGGTGTGGTCCTAGGTTCTATGAGTACAAATAATATAATCATATAAGCTCTAATAGTCGTATGTGTAGGTCTAACCCACAAGCCAGTCAAGTTAGCCCCATCCTCATCGGAGAGTAAAACAAGCCAGGACACACCACAGAAAAAGTTGAGTCGTGTTTACAAGCGCGAGAGTCGAAACGGACACTACTTTAAGTGAGCATTAATTACAAATACTAAAATTACAGAAAATGAAATCCTAAACTCAACGCTCTCTCAAAACTCGACTCAATCTTAATTCAATGTGGCTTGGCATTCGGTGAAGATGCATCAGTATCGGAAGAAACCTCTCCACACACGTTGGGTACCTCGCACGAAAAAATAAGAGAGAGAGTGTAAGAGAGTGACACAAAAATAATAAAAATTTAAAGACAAAATAAATGCTGAAATTAAGATAAAAAATAATAAATGTAGAAAAAAATATAGGTAATGTACAGTGATGAGGTTCGAGGTCAGACTACCCGGATGTGTAAAAGAAAACCAAATAATAATTTTCTAAACAAAATCTAAGCCGTTTACCTTCCCGATAATGACGTCATCGGACGAGTCGTGATTTCCCTACGTTAATTGTGTGAATTATCGTTTAAATTTGTCATTCCATTGTGGGCGGGTAATCAGAATAAATTAAGAAATAACAACAATTAATTTATTCAACTTCAATCGGAGTGGTTCTATGTTTGTTTTACATGGGCAAGTCCCAAGGTCAAACTCAATGAGGCAAAGCAACAACTTAGGATTATGTCTATCAAAGTTCGTGTGCGGTTTTTGAGTCCCAGTATTTTTGGTATTTTTAATTCATTTTTTGGATGCTAACGCAAATGCGACTGATTCTAGGGACTAAAAAGTAATTTTCAAATCAAACATTGTCCTAAAATTACAAAACTTGGCCAAGATGTGAATAATTGTGAAATGTATGCTCTACAAGTTTTTTGAAATTTTCTGATACACAGTGAATAATTTATTAATTTATGAATGCAAAAAGTATGATTTTCAATAATAATTATAATAAATATAAAATCTAATTATTTTTAGGAAATAAAATTACCTAATATATATCACTAAGCAATGTATCTCAGAAAAATTTTAAAGCCAAAAATGTTGAATTTAATGCCCATTAAAAAGTAATTAATGAAATACACAAAATGAATTTTTATGGAGTAAACATGAATGCAAATGAAATTCTTTTTGGCACAATGTAACTACCATTAATCCGGTAATACTTAAATTTTCAGCAACTTTTAGAATTATAGTTAATTAATTATAAATTTTGTAGCGTAGATTGGGGAAATATGCAAATTTCCACAAGAATATTAATTATCAATCAACCATAGACAGTAAAAATACCACATGTGTACCATAATGTAGAGAATTAGTTGAAGAACACAATGCTAATTTTTGAATAATAATAAATGACGTAAATAGAGGTCAAATTGACAAGAGAAAATCAGGGGTCTAACAGCAAATAAAATAATTAAAATAAAAATGCAGAATGAACCTTAAGAAAAAATACTGAGACCTTGGAGAATTTTGCAAATTTTCCAAAGAGCACGTGCCTCGCACATGCCCCTTGGTATCTGGACTGAAGCGTGAACAGAGTGATGTCCAGGGGTTCAGTACAAGATGTCCCCTCTCCACACGTGCATCTCACGTGGGGAGGGTCTCAAGCTTTGTTCCCGGTGGCACGCGGGCGGTCGGATGAAAGTCACTCGCGGGCGGAGGAGCGACTGATAGCGGGAGATGGAGCGGTTGGGGATATTGACGGTGATCGATGACGTGAAGGCGGAGATGGTTGCATGTACAACTGACTCCTGGAGGAACATGGCATCAATGATGAACTGCAAAGGAGGAGCGGCTATGGCCAGGTGTTGATGGAGGTGCTTCTCCTGGGTCAGTCGAAGATGTAGTGGAATAGATAAGGGAGGTGATGACGCATAGGTGGCAAGGCTAGATGGGGTCCTGGAATGGAGTATCGTTGAGGGATGACATCGCTGCAGAGCGAAGGCGAAGATGAAGGTGCGTGCTCCCCCAGTTGTCGGTGAAGAAGCTCAAGTGCTGGCGAGGTGTGTTGTTGATGAAATGGTGGAAGATGGAATTCGTTAGGCTCGACGGTGTTACGTGCTGGAGCAGGCAGACCACCGTAGGGGATGGAGTTCTGCAATGACCTTAAAGGGTCGGATCTCGTCAGGTTGAAAGTGAAGGAGTGGCACTATCACCATTGTTCCCCCTGCATGTACAGTTATCGGCGGATGGTTGAAGTGGGGCGGTGGTGATGGGTTAAATAGGATTACAAGGGCTAAATGGAGAAGGAAGGTGGGTGTAGGGTTGATTCGATGAAATATGGGAATGAGGATCTGATGGAGGTCGTCGGTGGGGATTTGATTGGAAGGGATATGGGAATCGTGAGGCAGTGATCGATTGAGGAAATTTGTCTATCTGACAAGGGATTGATTTAGGCATGTGATCGGGGATGACAGTGATGACGTGGTCTAGGATTTGTGAGGGGAAATCTTATGGAAGAGGAAGGCAGTTGGAGATTGGTGGCAGCACGGTCAGAATTGCACGGATGAGCGACAGTGCAGATATGGAAATGGGGAAGATGAGGGGCGTACGTGTTAGGTACGTGTGTTAGGGGAATATGTGTAACACGTGCATGGGTATTTTAATTTTTTTAAAATTATTTTTTTATAATTTGAAATTAAATAAATAAAAGGGACAAAATGGGTGACACATGGCGGCTCATGGAGGGGCCACGTATCACCGCCAGAAAATTCGAAAAATAAAAGAAAAGAAAAATAAAAAAGAAATAGCAAACAACCTCAGACCAAAAAATTTTCTTCACAAAATTTGCTCATATAGATGACATCTACAACTTTCATGAAGAGACTAAAATTAAAATCAATCATTTGTACAAAGTAATATTTCTGGAGTACTCCATGTATATAGGACACCTTGATTTTTTTGGGTCTTGTAATTTTTTATGATTTTTAAATAAGATAAAAATCCAGAAAATATGATAAAATAAAATATATAAATAGATACATATTAATATATTTTTTATTTTTTTAATTAGGAAAAAGAAGAAATAAAATAAAATATGAAAATGACAACTTTTGTACAGATTATTAGTGAAGACTGGAACTCTGTCGATTTCTTTGATTTACTCTCATTTTGGATTTAGAATTTTATGCATTTTAATAAAACATTTATCAAAGAAAGTAAATGAAAAATAAACAAAATAAAAGGAGTTAATTATGTACATAAAATAATAGGTCAAAAATTGCTAAAATACAAAATATACAACATAGGCTCAATACCCAACTTTCACATATGTGCTCTGATTCACTTGAACATGGTCTTGTTTTGAAGGTTTTGAATGTACATTAGTTCAAAAGTGAGTAGGATCAAATCACACATCGTATGAGGAAGATATCATTGTTTTAGTCCGAGAATCCTGAAATTAGAGTTTACGTTTATTTCTTAATTATTTCAGTTAATAAATTTTTTTTATTTTTCCTTTATTCATGTTAGTAATATGTACATAATGGGGGTGGTTTCAAGTCATTTGAAGTTAGTATGAATTAATTCAAAATTATGGTAGTTAGCTTATTTTACAGGTCAAATGGGTTGGATTTCTTGGCTTCTTATTTGATGCAAGTATGCATGATAAACTGTCATTATTACTTACATGTGCATGGATGTTAATTGTGCAATATAATGGATAGAATGCAGATGAGTTGTGGGGATTTGATCTTAATTAGTCATTTTAGAGTGATGAATTTGAGATTCATCAAGGAGTTACCAGGATTAGCTCCTGAGAGAGAGATCAAGTTTGAAATCGCATTGCTACCAGATACACGTCTGATATCAATGGCTCCTTACCGCATGGCACCATCTCAGTTGAGAGAGTTGAAGGTGCAGTTGTAAGAGTTACTTGACTTGGGATTTGTGAGGCTGAGGACTTTACCTTGGGGTGCTCCAATTTTATTTGTCAGGAAGAAGGATGGAATGATGAGATTATACATCGACTACCAGCAGGTGAACAAGAGTACAGTGAAAAACCATTATCCCTTATCGTGCATCGATGATTTATTTGATCAGCTCCATGGATCTTCGATGTTCTCGTGACCTTCGATCATCATATCAGTAGCTAAGGTATCCTGAAGACAACTTTCTGGACTCATTATGAACACTACAACTTGGTGGTGATGTTCTTTGGGCTCACCAATACCCCTGCAACATTCATGGATATGATGAACTGGATTTTCTGTCCGTACTTGGACAGTTTGTGGTGATATTTATTGATCATGTGCTCATATATTCAGAGAACGAATGGGCATGCAAAGGACTAAGGATTGTCCTAGATACATTGCAAGAAAACAAGCTATCTGCTTAGTTGAGCAAGTGCGAGTTCTGGTTATCCCATGTCTCATTTCTTGGGCATGTCATTTCTAGAGCAGTTATCGTAGTTAATCCTACGAATATTGAGGTAGTCATGTCTTGGGAGCAGCCCAATACCATCACTCAGATTCGGAGCTTCCTTGGATTAGTTGGCTATTACAGACGTTTTGTCAGTAGATCTTCACGCATCATTCTTCCTTGACAGGTTTGACACAGAAAAGAGTGCCTTTCATTTGGGATGATTCATGTGGGTGGTCCTTAAGAACACTGAAGGAGAATTTGACTACAACACCCATTCTTATTCTTCCTTCAAGCATTCTGGACCATTCGGTCTACACAGATGCATCTAAAGAAGGTCTGGGAGAGGTATTAATGTAGAGAGGACATGACAATTAAGATAGCATGAGCGGAACTAACCTACAAATGACTTGGAGTTGGTGACAGATATCTTCGCCTAGAAAATCTGATGGTGTTTTCTTTATGGACTGAATTTTGATATTTTTACGGACCACAAGAGCCTAAAGAATTTCTTCGATCAAAAGGAGATGAACATGAGACAACGCAAGTGGCTCGATCTATTGAAGGATTACGACTACACGATCTCTTACAATCTCGGTAAGGGAAATGAGGTAACAGATACGCTTAGTAGGAGAACCCATACAAAGGGGAAGGCAACCTAGTTATATACATGGTATATGTTTGTAAATTTGACTGATTAGCATCCTCAAGACAGTGCATTCATATCCACAGCCATGCCACCACGATTCAGCAGTTTATCAAATCACATTGTAGAAGGCTAGAGGACAGATCCATGGATTTGAGATAGATTCATACGCTCCATCAAAGACGAGGTTGATGATTTTGTTGTGGTGGAGTCTATTTTATAGATAGCAGATCGGGTCATTGTGCCCAACGACGAGCAGTTACGCAGAGATATTCCTGATGAGGCACATGATTCACAATTATATATTCATCTGGGCAGCACAAAGATGCATCATAATCGGTGTCGACATTTTTGGTGGGATGCAATGAAACGTGATGTGGCACAACATGTCAATAGATGCATAACCTGTCAGATGGTCAAAGCTGAGCACAGGAGACCACAAGGGCTATAACAGTCTCTCCCCATTCCCGAGTGGAAGTGAGAGAGTATCTCTATGGATTTCATCACAGATTTTCCAAAGACACCATGTGGCCATGATTCTATTTGGATCGTTGTTGATAGGTTGACCAAGTCAGCCCATTTCATGCCTGTCAGCATGACTTATACACCACTCAGATTGGCCAGGCTATATGCGATAAAGACTCGAGGTTTACATCGCATTATTGCCATCAGTTCATATCAATACTGTAGACAGAGCTGAAGATGGGTTCTGCATACCATCCATAAATCGACAAGAAGAGTGAGCGTACAATACAGATGCTTGCGGATTTACTTTGTGCATGCATTTTGGAGTTGAAAGGGTCCTGGAAGGACCATCTTCCATTGGTTGATTCACGTACAACAATAGATATCATTCCAGTATCGGCATGGCACCATTCGAAGCCCTATACAAGCAGAGATGCCTTACACCTCTTAGTTGGCGTGAGATAGGTAACCATGCTTTTTATTCCGTGGATCTCTTGGAGGATATTGTGAGAGTTTTTCATCTAGTGAGGCAGATTCTTCTGACGATGAAGAGCTCTAGAAGAGTTACACAAATTGTCGGAGGAGAGATTTGGTATTTCAGGTATCCAATCCTCTTCTCTTACTCCTTTTACAAATTTAATTTAACCTCATACTAATGACATTCTTGTAAATTATAGGTGGAAGATTGGGTATTTCTTCGAGTATCTCTCATGAAGGGATATGTTGGTCTATTCGAAATTCTTGCTAGAGTGGGGAAAGTGGTTTACCGAGTAGCTCTTCCTTCACATCTTTCAAGCATTCATGAAGTTTTTCATGTATCCAATCTGAGGAAGTATGTGAGTGACCCTGACACATTATCAGCTACGATAATTTTGATGTGGAGCTGGATTTGACATATGAGGAAAGACCAGTAAACTCCTTAGATAGTTTCATGAAGAAGCTTCGTTGCAAGGTGATTCCAATGGTCAAGGTGTTGTGGTATCAGCACGGCGTCGAAGAGGCATTGTGGGAGACCGAAGCATACATGCAGGCACATTACCCACAACTTTTCTCAGGTAGTAATCATAACAAGTCCTTGTAATTATATATGTGTTGAAAAAACATGGCTTGTTCTCTCTTTGAGGTTTTATATGGGTTCAAAACTCTTCGAGGTTTTTAAAATCACAAGAAAACTTGGACAAGAAACATAGTAATCTTGACTCGAGACTCAAGGATGACACTCCTTTTGAGGTTTTTATATTTGTAACATCTGAATCACAAAAATTCAAACCCGACCCAATTAGAGTCTGTTTAACCCGATAAAGTTATCAATCAAAATTAATCAAACTAAATCAATCAATTAATTGTGAATCAAAAGTCATTTGGGAGAAATTGACTAAAAATAGAGTGCATCGTAATGCTTGTTCGAAAAAGAAGCAACGAAAATTCGGAAACTGTGAAACAAACTGAGACCACCATTAAATTCGATCCGACGAAACAAGATCAACAGAATCGACCCTTCATTAATAGGAGACTATTTCATATTTTAAAATCATGAAATTTAACAATAAACTGAAACCGTATTTCGAAAATTTTGGACATCCAAACTCAATCAAAAGTATATTGACATTATACTCATTTTGATCCACGCTCAGGGACGATCAAATTGAGAAATTGCGTGTCAAAATTTGACACTCAAAGCATGAATACAATTAACTTTAAGTTGTCAAGTAAAGAATGTTTTGACTAAAAAATATAATTTATTTATTACTTAATTTCTACACAATCTGCTCGACTATAAATATATATAATAATAGTAGAATATATATATAAGATTAATAATGACATCATGGACGATGTCATTAGGAATGGTGTCATTAGTAACATCATAGTAATGATGTCATCGATAATGTAATCATAGGAAAAAAAGACGAGGAGTTGATGAAGGTTCCTAGAAGGAACCCTCCCCTCTCTCCCATTTCCTAGGTTTTATAAGAACAAATTTCCCCAAATTCTCTTGAAAACCTACATCAAGAAGGCATCAACCCCTTCTCTCCAAAGCTATTTCTAAAATTCTGGAGCTCCTTCCAATTATTCCACTGGTCGGTTGTTGCAAACAGCTTCAAGGGTTGTTGTTCCAGCAACCATTTCATCCCTCCTTCCTCCAAAATTTGATTTAAATAAGGTACATTCATATATCCATCCTATTGCTGACATACATGTGTTATATTGCCCCTCAATTACTGCCCTTTTGTAAATTCCACACAAATTGATTCCAAAAATTTCAAGCCCAGAATCATAGCTCTTGATCATATGTTTTAAAGGATGGAAATTGGAGATTTTTTATTGAAGACTATAATATCTTGATAAGCTCTAAAAAAATATCTTTGCATGGATTGAACTTAATCCAACATAAACATGGTCACATGCAAAGGTTCAAGTCTTCTCTTCAACCTTCATGTACTTCATGAGTGCACATTTTTTTTATCTCTTGCATCTCAATCATCTTACTATGGTAGAAATATTTTCTTTTTAAAAAGAAAACATACAATATAAAAGTGAAATTTCAATGAATATATATATATATATATTATTCCCTACTTGCAAATTCCTACAATCAACAAGAAGTTTATTATTGCCAGACTAAAATTCCAGGAGATTTTATATATCTACCTGGTGTGAATTACACCCTATCCTAAACAGATCTATTAAGCTGAACGAGATCAATTTTCCTCTCTAGTTTATGCCCTTCAAGAGATTTGTGGTATTTTAGAACGCAAAGGATATGTTCTGCAAAATCCAAAGCCAGTTGTGCACACAAACATTTGACATGCAGTTAATGATTTTTGTCTACCTGAATGATTATAAATATGAAATTATATGTTGTTCAACAAGTAATCATGATTCCCTCTGCCTAACAACAATGGAAAAGAAGACTTTACATCCAATATACTTTTATTATTGAACTAAATAAGGTGAGGTAAGAGCATTGATCTTGACGTATGCTATAACAAGATATTAGCTGTCTATCATTGCTAATATTAAAAAAATGGGATGCATCTGGATCGCTATATTTCTATACGCCATTATAGTAAATGACTAATTAATAAGGGGGAAATAAGAAATATCCTCATATGCTTAGGATTATGCTTCTCTCTCTCTCTTGTATACAATTGCTTACTCTTAGGGCCACTATCACCTTGGAGACATTTTCTCTTACTGCCTCTTTTCAATAACAAAGAGAAACCATCAATCTAAGACAAGAGTATGTTTGTGGTCAAACGAGATTGATGACATCGCATTCGAATCTTGAGTGTATAGGAATAGTCATAACTTTGATGAATTTTTAATCTAAGTATGGCTACCCCACTTTTTTTTGCAAGAGTCAACATGGCTACACTCTTGACGATTGTTAATCACAATAGAAGATTGGAATGCTATGATTCCATGAAGGAATGTTATGATCTATTATGTTGCCCTTAAGAATTTCTATGAATTAGAGCCTTTGAAAATAAATATTGATCAAACCAATCTATATATCTAAGACTAATTGAATGTATACTCCCAAAGATTTCAAATAATCTCATATAACTTGATCAAGTATAGTGTATGAACACTGATTCCAAATAAGCAAGAAAGAAGATTGTCGTTGAAAATCATATTCCATCGTTCAATGTTGAAAATCTTTTTAAATAATGGGAATGTCAATATATATTAGGAAATTCGAATGATAAAGCTTGACATGAGAGTGAGTTATGAATTTCTAAGTAAGAACATGATAAATCAGCAATAGCTAATATTGCATAGTGCCGGTTATGGTGACCCTTACACGTGACCATGTGAGGGTGTGGTGACCCTCACTAGGTGGGAGATAGGAAGCCCAATTATGGCAGCAGTCACCAAATGCACAACTCTAGGATCCCAGTCCTTTTCATGATTTTTACGTGAGCTCGTAGTATTTTTACGCCTCTTTGGGATCCTGGCTTTTAACAAGTTCCGCTAACCCTCCATTTTAGGATACATATGTAGGGGATCCTTAGTATTTAGTTTTTCTCATGAGCTCATTAGCCCGTGCTAATCGAGCCAGTCTCTAGAATGATTTTTCTGGAGAGTCTCTCTCACCCGTCTCTGTGGCATAGTTTTGGAGTAGACCTATCCCTCTATTGGACAATACTTCCAATTAGAGGGAGAGACGGAAGAGTCTCCTTAGGAGACTACCTTTCCACTTGAGTTTTGGTCACTTATCCGCCAATAGGCTTGGCGATTCTATATTCGAATCATTATGTCTACATTTGAATCATCTAGGATTACATCTGAGTCAGTTACAGTTGAACTCGGAATGAAGCATTATGGATCTTGTCATGAACTCAATTATAAGTTGTGTTAATTAGAGTTGATTATAATTAAGTTAGTGAATGTGTTGGGAACTTAGTTAGGATGCACTATACCTCATTGCATGCCTATGAAGGCACCCCAACTCTAACGCACTCTTCACACTTTAGAGTCATAGTGCGAGGTCACACGCAGTCTAAGATCACATACTGTCCACTAAACTTGAGAATTTAAATGAAACCAAGAGTCAGTTCCAAAATCCATACTTAAAATCTCTAAATAACAAGATATTAGTATACATATATACATATATGAGTCATTAACTACTATATAAGAATATGACATATAAGGTAGTGGGTAAAACTTGGGGCATTTCTTCAAGGTAGCCGATGAATCTCCATTTCATCACCTTCATTCTATCATTTTGGCCTTAAAAACCCCAGCAAATGCATGTAAATAGCATCAATTTGTACATAATAGCATTCATTATTTATTGTATTTATTGTACATAGAATAAGGTTTTTTAATGCCAAAATTATAGAATAAAGGGATGAAAAGAAAAGGGAATAAAATATTGCAAATATTTTATGACCCTAACCCCGAGACCAAGGCCAGCATGGAATTGGTCGACAAGAAATAAAGTAGGGGGAGATAAGGGCCAATAATACAATAACTACCCCCATTTATTTATTCATTCATTTATGCATTTTTGACACCTATTTTGTATATAATTATTTATTCATCAAATAAAGAAATTTTGTATATGAAAGTCATAGATAATAATGTGAATAAAAATACAAAATTGAGTTTGCACAAAAATAATATACAGTGCACATTTTATACACAGAATAAAAAGCCAGAATCTCAACTTCACAGACCCATATCTTGCAAATAAAAACTCAGAATCTACCAAAATCATCTTTAATTGTATATAGCTTTCCAATAACTATTTAATAAAATTGGTTTCATAATTTTTGGAGTTCATCTATGAAAGTTAGGTTTTTGGCCTTCATTGTGCAATCTGCCTGATTAAAATATTCCATTTATTCATTGTTCATTATTATTACAAAATTATATTTTTAGCATTTCGTAAATAATGTATATAATACATGTACATATTGAAATTAGAATAAAACCAAAAAGAATCTGTAAAATCAAATAAGTCTATGCAATACATAGGCAAAATACCTATGTTATCTATATGTATATAAATAAAAAGGGATTTTATTCTTTATTCATCTATATTTTTATAATAATGTAAATATTACATATAATTTATTAAAAATACAAATCCAAAATAAAAACAAATAAAATACATTAAATAAATAAAGTATATATAATATATAGGTAAAATACCTATAAGTATAACTACATATACCTATACCTATTTATTTAAATATGTAAATGAACTCATAAAAATTAAATAAAAATATATTTATACTAATAAAAATAAGTTATAAATTTATAAAATAAGAAAATAAAATAATAAAATAAAAATAAACAAAATAAAAATAAATTCATATAAATATACTTATAAATACATTATTAAAATAAACCCGTAATAAAATTCATCAAAAAAATTAAATAAAAATCATAAATAAATACTACATTAGTTAATAAACATTTTTTATTTTATAAATAAAATCTAATTAAATCATTTACGATGTTTAAAAAATAAGTCAAATTCTGGTCGATGTGGACCAATCAGAGGCCAAGGAGTGTTGACCTCCGGTCAACTCCCCCCTGCGCCTCTGACTCCCGTCATATTTGTCCAGTCCCCCGTTTTCCTCCATTTTTCCCGCTCTATTTGATGTTCCATCACCTTCGATCTCTTCACGGAATTTTCTCCCAAAAGCATCATGATCCTCGCCGACCACTTAGATTGCGTGTATATAGCCCAGATTCTCCGTGATTTGCGGATCAATAAGGGCGCCCCCTCCTGTTTATAAATAACCCCATCTTCTTCTTCCAAGTTTTTTGGCCATTTCTCGAGCCCTAGAGCCCACGCCTTCGGCCTAGCGTGCATCCAGGTGACAGCTGGAGGTCCCGTGGAGGTTGTGGAGGCTCGCGGAGGAAGGAGATGCGCCCACGGCGGCGCTCCGGCAATCGTCCTGCTCCCTGGAGTTTCTCCAGGTATAAGAGCTGTGCACTTATTTTCTTAGGTAGATTTTTATCCCCACTTTTCATTCCTGTCTTTTATTTTGCATTTAGATCATTAGAATATCCTAGTTTAGCTAATTCGAAGTTCGCCGGAGCTCAGCTCCGGCGACTTCTTCACCGTACCCCTGCCTGTTTTCCGACCGCTACGACCACCCCATTTCACTCCCTTCCAGTTTCTTCATCACCCAGCCACCTCTGTTCAACCGGATCCTTCTTAGATTCTCGAATCGATGCTCGTCTCCTCCTCTTCGCCGGAGCATCGCCGCCCTCATCTATTCTTGTGCTAACAGCTTCATTTTTTGGCCGAGGAGCATCGCCTCGAGCCGAGCTTTCTTCCTGAGCAGGTTAGGTGCGCTATCAAGCACGAGGAATATGATGTTACAGGCCGTCGGAGATACCTGGAGCACCTTGCCTTCTCCGACCTCGCAAGGGCGCTCCAGTGATCCTCTGACCGAATAAGACCTCCAGCAAGTAAAGGACCCTGCCAGGGAGCTTTTGGGAGTCCTTGGAGCAGCAAAGACCGGCGGAGCAGCGGGATCTCACCGAAAGAAGCTCGCCCAGGCGAGCGTTCTTCCCCGTTCTTCCAGATGTCCTCCTTGACGTCGGATGAAGATCAAGGCCCCAGTGTGAGCTACAGACGTCCGATGGAGCAGCGCTTAGACCGTCAGATCACCTCGGGTGATCTCATCCTCACCGCCCATCGTCGAAGCGGCATCGACAGACGTGGAGGCGACACGTGTCAAGTGGACGAAGATCAGTCGTTGGATCGCGCGCCTTTAGGGGTAAATTTCAGATATAACCCCCGCCTTTTTGTATTTATATTTTAAGGCCATAAACAAAATTTCACATTGTAAATAAATTGTATTTTTTGCAGTATCCCTCCTATAGTTTCTGTTATTGCAATTTGGTCCCTCCGCGCCTCACATGTAGTCCCACGTGAGGCGCGTGATTTTTGCACTAAAGCCCTGGTGGTTTTTGTAAATTGTAAATTAGACCCAAAAATAAAAATAAATCTTTATTTCTGTAGTGATTTTTGCACTGATGCCCCTGAGAATTATTTTATTTGCAAAAATGCCCCTGCCAGGCTTTATTATTTTTGTGTCTTTTATGTATTTATTAAAAATACCTATGTTGCTCCTAAAATTCCACAAAAACTAGGTTAGATGTTTCATGCCCCTTACTTTCACGCCCACATTTTATTTTGCATATTTTTGCATTTATCCTAATTATTAAAAATGAAAAAGGAGCTAATTTTGCACTGTTTAACTGAGAAAATACAAAAACATTATAAAAACATTATGAAAAATTACAAAAAATTATATATGGTATATTTATAGATATATTAAGTCCAAAAAATAAAAAACCTAAAAATGTAAAAAATATAAAAATCATAAAGCTCCAAAACCCAACAAAAAATTAGAAGTCCCCTTAAGAATCCCAAAAATATATTTTCCTCTTTTATAATTAGCTATATAATATTATTAAGGTATTAAAATTAATTTGGGTAATTTTGGGAATTATTTTATATTTTTAGAACCCAAATTATGTTCGGCCTATTTAATTGGGCCATATTATGGACATTTTTGGAGTTAAAAATATATAAAAGTTAGAAATATTCCAAAAAAAGAACCAAAAAAATTAGAAAAATATCAAAAGCCACCAAAATATTAATCTATATATTTTTAGCATTTATATCTATATATATCCATATATTATATTACTTCTCTCTCTCTTCTTATATATTTATATATCTTTACATATATATATCTATATTATATATCTGAAAATAAAAAAATAAAATAGAAAATATAAAACAAAATAAAAAATAAAAAAATAAAAAATATATATATATAAATATATGTCTATATATAATAATATTTAAAAACCCACAAAAACAATAATGAACAATGAATTGAATAATTGTACAACAAATTCCACCATACAACCTTTCGCCTCCTAGTGTTCGACCTCTACTTGTGCTTACACCTATACACATTTTCATGTAGAGTTATAATAAATTTTAACTCCACATTTTTGGTTATTTATTGCATACATTTATTGTGGGTTAATTGTTGATTGATTTGGGATTTATTGAGCGGTCACTGCATCGACTGGATGTCTCGCCTTGTGAGATATCTAGACCCTCGATTTTTACCTTTCATCAGTAGCGTGAAAACTTTTTCATAAATAGTAATTATAAACTTTACATTGTTTATGCCTTACTACTTATTTCTTTTGTAACCACTTTGAACGCATGTTTATTTTAACAAGTTTTTGGAAAGTACCAACATGCTCGTCGACGCCTCTCGTACCTTTCATGTGTGTAAGGCAAGCAGCCTGCAGCTCAGTAGTTGGTGATGATTCTTGGCACCCGGGTATATACCATATAATACAGTTACTTTTGGTCACATTTTTTATTCAGTTCATAATGTAAATACTTCTTTTTCTCTTCTTTATATAATGGGATATTTGTATATGCTATCATCTCTAATGTTAGTGATGTGTGTGAATATATATATATATGGAAAAATTAATTAAATGCAATGTTGGTGGCAAATAGTGTTGTAGTATTTGTAGTTGTTATATTGATTTGAATGTCATTGCAATAGCGTAAAAAAATTTCCCATGTTTTCATATAACTTGTGTGATCTTTGGTGAATGTAATACCGTGAATGTGTGGCAAACTACTAAAGAAAGTTTATAGACTTAAATTAAATAAAAAAACATGCAGGGACTTATAGGCAAAATGCCCAGCTTACGTGGGGTACCATGTGAGCTGAGCTAGACTGGACTAAATAGCGATACCAGTAAAGTTCAGGGGCCTCCTTATAATTTTTACATAAATACTAAAGCGTTACTAAAGTATTATAGGAACAGAAAGCAAATAAAACAAAAATCAATTGAATAAGAAGTACACTCACTCCTCTGCAGGAAACTGGTGCAAAATACCCCTAAAAAGGCACGATTGTGCGACTGAGATTCACCACTTGGACACGTAGCAAGCTAAGGCTGCACGATACCCCTTCGACATCAAAGGGGTTGAGATTAGATCTGCGAATAGGATCATATGGTGGAGGGTGGCTCAATCGGACTATGGTTGCTCGATTTGGGCGGCTGCTAATGATCCAACAACTAGTGGGATGGCCAAATAATAGCTGAAGAACTCGCCCAAGGTGAGTTTTGATCCCACCATGTGTGCGACTCTGGTGACCTAGAGGTCTTCTGATGGGTGCTTTACATTCCTCTCGATGCCTAGTATCTCCTAGGTCCTTCAAAAACACTCGAAGACCCTAAATTGACCATTGGAGCTCATTGGTCTCCAACAAGGGTCCTGTGTGTTGTCCTTTGACAAAAACGATGCACAAACACACCCTTTAGGACCTTCAGGGTAGATAAAAAACATGGCAAAACAAAGGGGGTAGGCCCAGTTGTTATTAGCAGAGATGGTAATGAAATGGCGATGAGTGACGAAGTCCGACGAGGCGGTGAAGGTGTACTTCGATTCGCAGACCCCGATCGGATCTAGTTGGAAGGTGTTGGGAAAAAGATGAATAAATGGTGAGGGGATGTAATGAGGCATTCATGTGGGTCAGGCACAGAGAAATGCACAGTGTAACGGAGAGGCTGGAGCTCGAAAGCTCCAGCAAGGATTATGTTCATAATCTAAGATAGATGAGTGAATTAAACAACAAAATAAATGCATAGAATTAAACCTAAAATTAAGCTAAAGAAAACTCACTCTAATAGATAGAGATATAAGGTCAGAACCTCACGTCGGCGAGCGGCAGAAATGGCTGGGAAACGCCTCCGCCCCACTCCTTCCTCGATGCGAAGTGTGGCGGAGGCTCCTCTCACAAACCTGAACATGAAAAGGGCACTCCGAGGGGATAAATTTGGGCGAAGGTGAACCAAAATGGGATAAAGGAAAAGGGGGAATTATTTACATGCTATGAACAGGAGAGGTTCGAGGCAAAATCTTGGGGGTGGGAGGAAGATATGGTGAAAGTGAGGTACTTGTTGTGGATCACGTTTGAACAGTGGTCAAGATCTATGAAGAGGTCTAGCTTCCGCAAGCAATGTATCATAAGATAGAAAATCTATAAGGAAGGCGGGCAGGGCTACTCTGACGAGCCTTGGGCTCAAGTTAGACAGTTGACCGAGGTCAACTAGGGGTGCAACCTGGTTGGTCAATGTGAACAAACCATGAACAAAACATCCCTAAATTAGTTGTAAATGGTTTTACTAATTTTAGTTTTTAAAATTAAAATTTTTCATTATTTTATATAGTATTTTATTATGAATTTTCTTTATTTTTATGGGCATATTTATTATAAATTACTTTTCGTGTGATATTTATAGGTATATTTACCTATGCTTTGATTATTTTATTTTTATTTTGTATTTTTTTTTATATTTTTATTCTATTATTTTATAAAACTATATCGTATTTTTATATACACGGTTGTATTTTTATTATATTTTTCTGATATAATATGTACTCTTAAATAAATATATATACTTATTATATATGTATAAGTGTATGTATTCATCTATGTATTTTGTATACTTATATTATTTTTATATTATATATAATTTTATTTTATTATAATTATGTACATATATTATAAATAATATTTACAAATTTATAAAAATATAAAATTATAGAAAATAATAAAGAATAAAAAAGAATATTTTACTCAGGTATATTATACAATATGGGTCCAAAACCTAACTTCCATATCTTAACTCCAAATTTAATGACATCGCCTTTATTAAATAGCTTATTAAAATTATATACAATTAAAGGTGATTTTTAATACATTTTCAGTTTTTATTTAGGAGATATGGGTCTTAGATGTCTGTATTTTGGCTTTTTATTTAGAGTTTAAAAAATACACTGTATATTAAATTTGTATAAACTAAATTTTATATTTTTATTTGTATTTTTATGTACAACTTTCATGTATAAAGTTCCTTTATTTGATTTATAAAAATTATAAAATAAAATAGGTCCCAAAAGTGGATTATTGAAGAGTAAAAGAATGAGATTTTTATTCTATTTTGACCTTTATCTCCCCTTACTTTATTCCTTGTCAACCCAGTCATCAAGATGCTTAGGTCTCGGGGTTTAGGGTCATAAAATACCTTTGGCATTTTAGTCTTTATCTTTTCTTTTATTTATTCTAGAATTTTGGCATTAAAAATTGTATTTTAAATACAATAAATGGAAAAAATAATGAATGTTAATTTGTACAAAACAATGTTATTTACTTGCATTAGTTAGGGTTTTTAAGGTCAAAATGATAGAATAAAGGTGATGAAATGGAGATTCATCACCCCTATACTTGCCTTTTCTACTCCCTAGCAAACACTTATGCAATAAGTGCAGAAAAAAATAAAGAAAAGAAAAAGAAAGAAAGTGGATCGATTTTAATTCTCAAACTTGTCTTCATAAAATTAAAGTTTGGAGCTTAAGTCAGACCTTTGGATTTTAGGTGCGGTCAGAACCTTATTGGGAAATAGAATTGAAACACGACAGCTTTAGAGAATCTCAAAACTCTGCTCAAGTCTCGTCAATAACCAGACCTGAATACTTCAACTCATATGCAAACCCTCATGACTATGAATCTATCTTGGTCAATGTGTGATATATGTATCTCTCCTCGGCTGAAGTGGTAAAAGTCAGTCTTCTCTAACATGGTAACCCCAATTCCCCAATCCAACAACTCTTTCCTCGAGAAGCGGGGTATTCCCTTCTAAAATCAAGTGACAACCAGCTCAAGAAGAGGAGGTGGATAGAAGAACAAATGGTAGCCAGTGTAGCTACCTATCCTAGGATGCCTGACCAGTGTATCCAAGTCGTCGACTGCAGGCTCAGAAATGTATGATTTTGAAGCTCAAGCTTGCTTATTGACTATATAAATATGTACACTCCGACAGGCATTTTATTTTCAAATGGGCATGTCCAGATTTTTGGAGTTTTTGATTTTTTCCCCTTTTTTGAAATACTATATACAACAGCATTTACATAAGGAATATATCTTCTTGAGCCAATGGACTATCCCTCATTTGAAGCTTTATTACAACCCATAACTTCTATCTTTAGACCTCGTCGCCATTGGGTCGACTTGGGTTACAATGGCTACAAATGTTTGACCTCCGATGTTTCCATAGGCTTGTGTCTCATGCTGGCAAATCCATCCCTCTACCACTTCAATTGAGGTGAGCAATGTGAAAGGTACATGTGCACAAGCAAGATCATTGATGAATCTATGATTCATTAACATTTTTGTCTTATAACCCTTAACAAATACATGTAAAATCCATTAATTTCCATCTTTTATCAAATCTTCATTTGTGAATAAAAATATACTTTTATGCATAAAAAACATGTAAATAAATAAAAGAATAAAAATAAAGAAAATAAAAAGAAGGCCGATTGTAAATATGTATATATGTGCAATATGACATAAAATATAAATATATATGTAAGATTATATAACAAACTTTCAAGACCATGTCAGCATGGATTGGTCGACAAACAAACAAGTTTGGGGAGATAAGGAAAGCAAACCATAAAAATAATGAATTATACAATCCACACATTATTCATTATTTATGCCATATTTATCAAAAACTTCAAAGATTTTTAATTTTATACCAAACTATTTTTCCAATTTATTTCTAAAAATGTAAAGAAAATATAAAAATAAGCTAAAATATTGTATTGTATATATGTCAAGAAAACCAACTTTCAAATTGTCAATTTCTTAACTTCCAAACATCATAACTTTCTCATACAAACTCCAATTTTACTCTACTAACCTTTAAAGTTAATAAAATAAAATTCTCTAATTAATAAGTTGATTTCACTAAAATCAGAGTCTGTTTGCAAAAAAATCAATTTTGGGACCGAATGACAATTGGGTTTCTGGGACATTTATTTTCTTTAGAACACAATCTATTCAATTTTAATGATTTTATAATAACTAATTATTTTCTTGATCTTGTAATTTAACCATGATCTATTTCATAATTATTTGACATTATTTAATATTCTAAATAAATAAAATACCCTAATTTATAGATGAATTTGACTTGTAGAGTATATATCTATATTTATAATATATTTAAAATAATTTTTAAAATCTGGAAAAATTCACATACATTCTGTTTATTATCTTATTAATTAATAAAATATAAAATTAATATGCTATTTATTAATTTATTAAAATAAAAATACCATACCTATTTCTCAAGTACTGATTATCTCTATTTTATAATAATATATTTTTATTTCATTAAATATTTATTATTTATAAAATTAAATTATTCTATAATTTAGGTAATTTAATTATGTATTTTTTACTTTGTGTGTCTCTTTAAAATAACATTATTTATTAATTATTATCTAATTTATAGCGAATTTCATTTTCTGACCATTGTAGTGCTGACTCGTGTCAGCACCACAGTCTTCTTCCTCGTCAAGAAGTTATTAGCTTCTGTTCCAATGCCATACTTTTACCTAATCTCCCCATCGCATACTGACACCTCTACCCTATCCCCTCCATCTCCTTGTCCTAGCATCCTTAATTCACGCCCATTGTTAAATCCAAACCAAACTTCCTTTGATTTGCCTATAAAAATTCCCAAAGATGGTCAACTTCTCCCTAACTACTCCCATTCCATTCTGAACTAACTAAACCCCCATCTTCAAGCCATTGCTTCACCATCCTTGGTGGTGATAGCACCGAGATAGCTACTACGCATAGATGAGGGATCAGCAGATGAGGGTTCCAAGTTCTTAGTTGGGCGTGCATCGCCACCATGTGCGGTGTACATCGCTGAGTTGTTGCCTTGTTGAGCCATCACCAGCGGAGTTCTACACTCTGCATCCCCAGGTACCCATTCCACTTCTTCTTTAGTGCTTAGATTTTTATTCCCAATTAGGTTTGTTAATCACCCATTTAGGTAGCTTAATCACCCATCTGTTAATCCCATTTGAAATCCATCGCCAATTTAGCTGATTTTGTCGTGAAACTTGATCTAAAGTGAACTTGTTCTAAATTGTGTTTTGTTATAAGAACCCATAAACTTCTCAGCCAATTCATCTTGAATCGAGCCTTAGATCTTCACATGTAGGTCATTTCAACCCCAGTGCTCATTGTCATCTAGCAGCATCGGGAATAATCCTTTGCTCCTATTTCATCGCAGACTGCAATCAAAGCAAGAACAGAACATCAATTCTTGGAACAAATGATCTGTCATCTTCTTTGATTGCCTTCTGCACGCAGAAAGAGAGCTCAAAGGGGGAGGTGCCCCTTTTGGACTTTCCTTCGACCACTCTGACCATATCCAACCATTGCTATTTACGCTGAGATTCAAATCCACCGCTACCGCTCCTTCGATTTGGGGAAGAACGTCCTATATTTTCGTAATTCGCAGGTTCCTGATGTGTGGCATGAACGTGTGGACTAGATCAGTCGAAATCAATCTAATCACAGTTGTTCACTAACGAAGCTGTGCAAAAATTACATTGAAACCATGAAGATCTTCAGAATTCAACTTTTCTAGAGACTTTTCTAGTATTTACATTTAGGTCCCCTTACAGGGACCTAAATGTAAGAAGACTTATTTTCTTTACGTTCTGTTCCCTGACCAGAGACTTAATTGAAAGAAAAGCCATATTTTTGTATTGCCTTTTCTTACATGTTTTTCTTCGACTTTGGACTATATTGTTGACTCTTGGCATATTATTCTGGCATCGAGTATTTCTTTTCATTTTTGTTCCATTTTTCAAACTTTTCTTCGTGCTTTTTATCATTTCATTCTGATTTGATTTTTCTTTTCTTTTCAAGCCCGTGACTTGAGCAATTTTTCTACTATATCATGTCACCTACATATAACTTATTTTTTCACCTATCATTTTTGTAGATGTATTATTTTGAAAAATATCGCTTTGAAAATAAAATTAAAAATGAAATAAAAATAAAATCAAATAAAAATCACAAAAACTAAAACTAACAAAAAGAGCATTTCCTCTTTCTTCGAGAAGAAATTAAAAATCACAAAAATATCCTTTTTTCTCAAAAATCTGAGTATTTTTTTTCTCCTTTGAGTTGGATCTAGGGACACTTACCTTGTCAATAATTAGCGTAGATAAAAATTGGAGAAAGGATCACATTATTCATTTCTCTCTCTATCTCTCTCTTCTTCTATTTTTATCAATTTTTGTAAATGATCAACTAGAGTTTTGTTTTGAGTGGTTCCTCTACAAAGACAATACTTTTAACAGCTCACAAAACCCTTGTTATCAGCCATTATCGACAAGATTGGTGTGTGTGCTCAAAAATACTCTACTTAGGAAGTCAAGACGATATTGAACAAAGTCTCACGATCTCAAAGAATTAAGACAACTAGATATTAAGTGCCTCAATTTCAGTTCCTATAAGGTTCTCTTCATTAGATATAGTTAAGGTCCAACCAATCTCCAATCTTCGGATTTTACTTCGACTAGTTCAATTATCAAACTCAATCCGAAAAATGCAAGTGTTATGCATAATGCAGAAAATATTTTTGTGATGCAATTTTCAAACTTCGAACTTTTTTATGGATTTTTGAAACATGTTTTGCAAATTTTTATTCAATTCTTTAAAAAGATTTTGCAAATATTTTTTGGATTTTTGGTTATGCAAATTTTTTTGTGATTTTTTGAAAATAAAAATTTTTGGCAAAGAAAACTAGGTACGTATATTTACATAGGGGTGTTACAATTATTTATAAAAAAAATAGGGATTTTAAAGATTTACATAAGGGATATGCTAATATTTTTATAGATAAATATGTACAATGGGTGAAAAGTATTTATTTATTTTGATGATGTCTATATTCCTCAAACTTATTTGAAAGTTATACAGACAATTTTGGCAATTGTAGTCCAAAATAATTTTTGCAGATAATTTTTTACAAGCATTTGAAAATCATATTGTAAAGGTTTTTCAAACAGTATATATAGATTTTTAGTAATACTTTTGCAACCATTTTCCAAAATATTTTACAAATAGTTTTTCAAAAGATTTTTATTTCACACAAAGAAAAGGAATTTTTACAAACAAAATATTTTTACAAAGGTTAAAAATATTTAACAAAACATTTTCCAGTTAGTTTTCAAAAAAAATCAAAAAGATTTTCAAATTATTTTTCAAACATTTTACAAAAAAAACCTGATTTATTAATCAGCAAATACAAAAAGAAATTGAGGAATAATAAACTTCATTTTATTAATTGTTTTAAATTGCATATGTAGATATAGTATTTTAGCCATAATTATTAAAAATACGAAAGTACGAGTTATCGTTAAAGTATATACGGAGTATCTATGACCCCCCAATACTTATCTAGAGCTATGTCCTCACATATCAGAGAGAAAAAAAGAAGACAACTTGTAATGAGTATTGAAGAGTCTAAAGAATAAGGAAAGAAAGAATGAAGGGATGACTGAATGAGAAGTTGACCGGCCCCCCTATACTTGGAATAAAATAATCCGAAGTATAGCAGACTATCACAAGGCAGGGAAGGGTCAAGGGTGGGAATGAACAAATCACAACTCAGTCTGTCTCCTCCTATACTTAGAATATGATATCCTTAAGTATAGACAAGAAGAGGAGAAAGTGGAGGGCATCAATGAATGAAAAACTCGAGGTGCACTCCCCCTATACATAGGACAAAGTACATCCTAAGTATAGCAAATAAGAAGGTGATAACTAGGAAAAATTAGAGGGTCGCACGGTCTCATATGGCAAGATCGCGATCGATGAGTTGACCACTCAACCTTTCTCGGTTAGTCAGCAACTAACCCACAGTATTCATAATTCAGTCAATAGCAAAAATGTGGAATTAAAATTTATTTTCTCTACCAAAAAATGCATAGCATGCAAGCATGTAGAGGTCGAACCACATAGAGCAAAATGGTCGAACCACAAGCATTTTATAATTTTGTATTTTCTTTTTAAATTTTTCAATTTTTATATTTCTTTTTTATTGGAATACAATATAGGGATATTTACACCCATAACCTGAGTAGTTCCATAATTACCCCAGGTACCCAAGATAGTCGCGAATTACATCCAAGACCTTGAGTAAGTGTTCCGTTTTACACCGAGAACCTTCCGTTAGTTTTGATCATTAACTCAACCTGAGTAGTGAGTTAATCTAACCAATCCTAGATCTAACGGCTGAGTTTAATAAAAATAAAAGAAAACCCACCCCTACCTACTTCTTCCTCCTACGTGTCCTCCTCTCCCTTCTTCCTCCTCCCCCATGCATGCCCTCTGCTGCCTCCTCTCCCTCCTCCTCGGCTTTCGCTTCTCCTGCCTTCTCCTCTTCCTCCTCCTCTCCTCCCCCTCCACTCCCTCCATCTTCCTCTCCTCCTCTTCTTCCCACCTCAATCCCACCGCCAATCCCAATTCCAAGTCAGCCCGCAGCCCAGTAGCGTCGTTGTCGGCTGCCACAACATTCATATACGTCCCTGGCCTCATCCCGACCCTTCCAAACTCATGACCTCCCACTCCATCATTGCCTGTGTCCATCTCGAGCAACATTCCCAGTACGGCGTCAAGAACACGCCATGACCCCCTCCCACTCCCGCATCTTCCAGTCCCCCCCCCATGCGTCACACCGCACCTACCCGCTTGGCCTGCAGGAGACATCCACCCCTCCCCTCCGCACCCGACCTGCAGGAGCCGCCCCGCCGCCCAGCCTGCCAGGAGACAAACCCCTTCCCCCTCGGCCTGCCGGAGACCTCCCCCTCCCCTCTCACCCGACCCCGCGGCCCAGCCTACAGAAGAGTTCTCCCCCGCGGCCCAGACGCCCAACCTGCAGCACCCCCCCCCCCCCCGCGCCGCACCCCACCTGCAGGAACCCCACTGCGCATCCCCCCCCTCCCCCGCACCCCACCTGCAGGACCCCCACTGCGCATCCTAATTAACGGAGAAATGGATGGAATGTACTTCTTAAGGTTATGTATGTAATTAAAAAATTATTGAAGGTTGTGCTATGCAAGAGTTAAGAATAAGTCAAGGCCCTATATGTAATTCGTGATTATAGAGGGATCTTGGGGTAATTACGAAATTACTCAGGGTTATGGGTGTAAATATCCCTATAATATATGTATATATATATATATATATATGGATATATATAAATACAATAAAAGGCATATGTATATACAATATATAGATAAAAATATGTAAAAATAGAAAAAATATAGTATATAAGATGTTTTCTATAATTTATATTTTTCTAATTTTTTGTGATTTTTCTGGGATATTTGTTAGTTTTATGTATTTTTAATCTCAAAAATATCCAATTAAAGGATTAATAAATAATCCGAAATTGATTTAGGTCTTAAAAATAGTAAAACAATTCCCAAAATTACCTAAACTAATTTTAATATATATATATATATAATAATATATAGATAAGTACAAGACAAAAAAACATTCTTTTGGTATTTTTGTACAATTTTATAATTTTTGTTGGATTTTAGAGCTTTATGATTTTTATCATTTTCTTTTTTCTATTTTTAGGGGTTTTTGTTTTTTGGACTCAATAAATACTAAAATATACTATATATAATGTTTTTTGAATTTTTCAAAACATTTTTATTTTTTTGGAATTTTTATATGTAAATAGGGAATATATGTGTTCTTTTTCATTTTTAATAAATAGACTAAATGCAAAAAGATGCCAAAAAATACATGTGTGCAAGTATATGACATACAACATCTAATCCTTTTTTCCATATTTTTTGAGCACATTAGATATTTTTAATAAATAGAGAAAACACACAAAAATACTTGTCCTAGCAGGGGAAATTTGCAAATAAAATAAATATCAGGGGTAAGAATGCAAATAATACATCAAAAAACATATTTATTTAATTTTTAAGTACCACATTACAATACACAAAATCTCCAGGGCATACTTGCAAATTACCCATCACATGGGACAACACGAGAGGTATAGTGGGATGAACAAAAATGCAAATACGAAAAAGATCAGTGCCTCTTAGCAATTTTTACAAAAATATATAATATGAATTTCAGTTTTTGGACTTTTTATAAGTACAAAACCCGTAAAGGTCTACATGCAATTTCACCACCTCACATGGGACTGCACGTGAGGTGACGTGGATTGGACCAAAGTGTAATTACATGAGAGTAAGGGGGTTCATTTACAAAAGATCCATTTATTTTTAAACTCTGACTTTTATTTACAACATCAACTAGTAAACACAAAAAAATGTGGGGCTAAATATGCAATTACCCCAACACAGGCGCGCTATCGGGCTGACCTCCTCCCTTCATTAGACATGTCGCGTGTTCGGGTGAGTTGATACCCCTTCGAAGATGAGCGCTCTGGATCAGATCTGGGGTCTTCATCAATGGCCAAGACGTGGCGAGGATGGATAACCACGATCAAAACTGGAGATGCGCCCATGATCGGATGGTTGGTGCTTCACCCGAAGAATAGGGAAGAAGGTCCTTACCTCTGAGCTTCGATCGTTTATTTCTCCATACTCCAGCGGTCTTCTTTGCTTACGAGATGCTCTACACATGGAGGTGCTCCGCAGCTGCTGGTCTGCACAAGAAGGTCCAGCACCCCATGGAGAATCTTGGAGAGCTTGGGAAAGTAGGGGGCCCTGGGGACCTTCATGTCAACTTAATTTGAGCCTATGAGGGCTCCCTTGAGCATGTGACATGCACGGGAAGAAAGAGTGGCTCGAGGGTCTCCTCCTCGACTAAGTATGAAGTTGGATACACGAAAAATAAGGTGGGCAAAGAGGATTCCATCTAAGCGGCGGAGGTGACCCTAGATTCACAGAACCGAGGCGGACATGTTGGATTGGATGTATGTGGTATGATCGGGAGGCAATGAATATTGATATGGAGGTGAAAACTACGATTAAGCGGCGATGATGATGTGCAGAGGAGCTCGCCGGAGCTCAAGTATGGCGAAGTACGGGTGAAGCGATTAACACTAATTTGACTAACTAAATCCTAAACTAACAACGAGAAATCAAACCTATGACTAAAATAAGAAAAAATAATGAGAAAGGAATAACTCTTATACCCGGGAGCGCCTAGGGAAAAGGGTGGTCGGAGAACCACTGTGGGTGCACCTCCATGCTCCTGGAGATCAGCCTGGCCGCAAATCGACTTCCCCTATGAGGAGAGGACTAACTGGATCCAAGACAAGGCCTCCTAGACTCGGGATGGTGACCAAAGTTGGAAGGAGAAACGAAGGTTGTATTTATAGACCTTGTTGAGCATCCTTATTGACCGGCTAAAAACAATCATTTGGGCATATGTACATGCGATTAGAATGCATGGATGTATGTACAATGATCGATGATTATTTCATATGAAGGGATCGAAGGCGATAGATGGATGTGGTGGCCGGGAAAAATGGCACGAAATCGGGGTAAAGACACGCCGCGTCAAACCACGAGGCTGGGGTCAAGTTGACCAAGGTCAACAAACGAAGCACCCGGATAGGGCCACCTAGGCCGCTAAATGACAAAGTAGGGCATTTTATTAAAGAATAATTAATTAAAATAGTAATTGATTTTATTAATTTTTGAGTATATAAAAAATGTTTATTATTTTATGTAGTATTTTATTATGATTTTTATTTATTTTTTGTGTATTTTATTAGTACTTTTTAAGAGTCTATATATATCTATATTAATCTATGTTTCGTATTTATTATTTTTTCTTTTATTTCATATATTTATAACCTATTTTTGAGAGTATAAATATATTTTTATTTTATTTTTTTATGTCATTTGTATACTTAAATAAATAAATAAGTATATTCTGTAGGTATAATTACAGGTATTTTACCTCTGTATTATATATATATCTTTATTTTAATGTATTTTATTTAGTTTTATTTTGGTTTTGTATTTTTAAAATAATATATAAAATATTTATGATTTTAAAAAACATAAAGAATAAAGAGATGAAAGAATATATTTCCACTTTTATTTATATACATGTATGATTGTAGGTATTTTATATATGTTTTCACATAGATTTTTTTTATTTTATTTTATTTTTCTTTTTGGTTTTATTCTAGTTTTATCATACACATATATTATAAATAGTATTTACAAAAATATAAAAATATGAATTTGTAAAGATAATGAATAATGAATAAAATGAATTTTTTAATGGTAGATTGTACAATAGGGGTCAAAAACCTATCACACATTAACTCTAAAAAATATAAAACCACCACCATTAAATAGCTCGAGAAAAGTTATATAAATTAGAATGATTTTGATATGTTTTGAGTTTTTATTTAAAAGATATGGGTCTGTAAAGTTTGGTTTTTGGTTTTTATTTTATTTACAAAGTGAACATTGGGTATTATTTTTTGTACAAACTCAATTTTGTATCTTTATTTACATTATTATCTACAACTTTCATGTACAAAATTTCGTCATTTGATGAATAAATACTAAAGAATAAAATAGGAGTCAAAATGCATAAATGATGAAAAAAAGAAGAGGGTTTTTATTCTATTTTTGGCCCTTATCTCCCCATACTTTATTCCTTGTCGACCAACTTGGTCTCGAGGTTTAGGGTCATAAAATATTTTCAATATTTCATTCCTTTTTCTTTTCTTCTCTTTATTCTATAATTTTAGCATTAAAAACCTTATTTTATATACAAATAAGACAATAAATAAAGAATGCTATTATGCACAAATTGATGCTATTTACGTGCATTACCTATGGTTTTTAAGGCCAAAATGATAGAGTAAAGATGATGAAATGGATATTCATCACCCTCCTATACTTGTATTTATCAGTCCCTAGCAAACACTTATCCAATAAGTACAAAAAAGAATAAAGAAGAAAAGAAAAAGAAAGAATAAATAGAACTGCTTTTAGTTGTTAAACTTGTCTTTACAAAATCAAAGCTCGGAGCTCAGGTTAGAGCTTGATGTGAGAATGTGTGTGGAACCTAGTTGGTAACCAAATTTAAAACACAACAGCCCTCGAGAGTCACATAACTCGGTTCAAACCACCTCAATAGCCAGGTCAAATCTAGCCTACATCATACACAAACCCTTATAACTATGAAGCTGACTTATATAGTGTAAGTGATAATGACTCCCCCCAACTGAAATGACAAAGGAACTGACTTCAATGAAATGACAACCCAATGATTTCCCAATCCAGCACTCTGTCCTCGAGGAGCGGGGTATTCCCTTCTAAGTTCAAGTGGCATACAACCAAAGAGGAGGAGATTAAGAAAAGAATGGATGGTAGCCAGTGTAGCTACTTATCTTGGGATGCATGACCAGTGTAGTCAAGTCATGAAACTACAGGTCACATGGTACAACTTTGATGCTCAAGCTTGCTTATTTTCTGTACAACATATATACATATTCTAGTAGGCATTTTATTTTATTTGCAGGCATGTCCACTTTTTTGGAGATTTTTTTCAAAATACTATTTACAGCAGCATTTACATAAGGACTTTTTCCTCTTAAGCCAAAAGACTATCCCTCTTTTGAAACTTTATTGCAACCCACACTCTCTTGTCATTCGGCTTCATTGGAACTAGACCAGGTTGGGGTGCATTTCCCATCCTAGACGAGGACGAATGTTTCCACCTGTGTGCATCTCAGACCGGCAAATCCAACCCCCTCACCACTTCAACTTAGTTGAGCCAAGTGAAAGGTGCAAGTGTCCAAGTTAGGTCACGGCCAACAAGAGTCATGCGTGCGTCTGAAAAAGTTCTAGTTAGTCAGTTGAGGTAACTTGAACCCAGCCCTGAGACTTAAAGAATTAAGTCTCAATAGACCTGAAGTACCTTAAACCTAGTTCCAATAGGTTCCAGTGCAGTTAGGTGCAGTACAGTCCAACCAAGCTCCAATCTTCGATTTTATTTAGACTTGTTCAATCATCAAGCTCAATTGAAAAGAATATGGATGCTACGCAAATGCTATGTACAATGTAGAAAGAATGATGTAATTTTTGAAGAATTAAAAAGAAAAAGAATTTTTACACAAAGAATTTTGCAAATAAAAAGAATTTTTGTAAAAAGAATTTTGGCAAATAAAAAGAATTTTTATAAAAAGAATTTTAGTAAAGAAAACGGATTTTGGGACTCAAAGTATAAAATATACAACTATTTACATGAGCGTGCTTATTTTTTTATTTATTTACAAGAATTAAGAATTTACAGGATTTACACATTTTAAAAGTTATTTTATAGGTATATATATTGATGCTTTTATCCCTCAAACTTTTTAGAAAATAATTTTCAAAACTATAGTACAAAATAATTTTTTTGCAAATACTTACAAGCATTTGAAAGCCATTTTGCAAATATTTTTTAAACAATATATATATATATATATATTCAAAATATTTTTACAACCATTTTCAGAATCATTTGCAAATAGATTTTCAAATATTTTATTACACACAAAGAAAAAGAATTTTACAATCAAAATATCTTTACAAAATGTTGAAAACATTTCACAAAAACTTTCCAAACGGGTCACACCATTTTTCTAGTCATTTGCAAAAATATTTTTAACTTGACTTATTAGTCAGTATATACAAACAGAATTTTTGAGGAATAAAATGTCAATTGTGAATAAAATGTTTTTGGTATTTTGAGTTTTTGCAAATGTTTTTGTTTTGGAAGCAGAAGGTTTAGATTAGAAATTAGGTACATATCTTTACATGGTGATGTAACTTATATTTCCAAAAGTTTCGGTTCTTAATAGATACATGTATACAGAATTTTTGAGTATGGTGCGTCTACTCCTCAAACTTATTTGACAATCATTTTTCAACAAATTTGAAAACTTTAGTCCAACATAATTTTCCAAACAGTTTTTACGAACATTTACACATATTTGAAAATCATTTGCAAAGGTTTTTCAAACAGTATATATAGATTTTTAAGCATTGTTGCAACCATTTTACAACCATTTGCAAATTGTTTTTCAAACATTTTTATTTCATGCAAAGAAATAAATTATTGCAAATAAAAACATTTTTACAAAGGTTGAATACTTTTTACAAAATATTTTCCAAACAGTTTTCAAAAGATTTTTCAAAAGGATTTTCAAACTATTTTTCAAACATTTTGCAAAAGTATTTTTGCCTGATTTATTAATCAGTATGAACTAAAAGAGTTTGAGAAGCTATAAACATCTTTTTATTAGAAGGTTGTGATGAATTTAACATTATTCTTGTCCATAAGTATTATATAGAATACAAAAGTACGAGTTATGGCTTTAATTATATACATAATATATACGACCCCCCTATACGTAGCTCGAGCTATGTCCTCATAGATCAAAGAGAAAAAGAGAAGACATAACTCAGATTGAGTATAGAAAAATCTAAAGAATAAAGGACTGAGGAGATGAATAAATACACGGGAAGTTGATTACCCCCTATACATAGGACTAGATAATCCTAAGTATAGCAGATTGTACACAAGCCAGGAATGGTTAAGGATGAGAATGAACATATCGTACTCGAATTGTCTCCCCCCTATACTTAAGGTGAGAGATCCTGAGGATAAGAAAGAAGAGGAGACAATGGAGAGGATCAAAGAATGAAGGTATTTGGGGTGCGCACCCCCCTATACTTAGGATAAAGCACTCCTAAGTATAGAAGACTAACAAAAAGGGGTGATACACCTGATTAATTGATTTTTTATTTGATTTTTTTTAATATATATAGGATGATGGCTGGAACTGGAAAGAAGAAAAGAAGAAAAGACAAGAGATTAGAGGAAAAGTTTTTGCGGTGCGTTATTTGAATCTTTCGATGTTGCTAGTGTTGTGGATGTATCTCCAAAGCATGACAATTGGATTGAGTTGACAACGGTCAAGAAAGTATCATGCTTAAGGTAGGGCTTTAGTAGCTAACCGTTGACAAAAAATGATTGTGCGTCAGGAGACAATTTGATATTGCAATGTTTCCATTCTCATGCAGTTCTCGTACTTGAAACGGCCATGTCAATTTGCTTTTCAATTTACCTGGGAAGATCCTCAACTTTGCATGAAATAGCCACACCTTCTGTCCAATTTCGAAGGCCTTTCGTCTGATGTACCGGTAATGCCAGTGTTTGACCTTCTCTTTGTACATCAATGTGTTATCATATGCATAGTCTCAAAATTCCAAGAGTCTGTTTAGATCATCTTTTCTTTTCTGACCACTTCTCTGTGAGTCCAAATTGCATATATTGATTGCCCATAAGGACTAGTGAATTAGTTCCATGGGAAGATGGCAAAGTTTTCCATGTACAAGACGGTAGGATGACATGCCCAAAGGAGAATTGTAAGCGGTTTGGTAAGCCCAGGACAGAGTCCAAGAGTTGGGACCAATTCTTTATGCTCGGCTTTACAAGCTTCTGCAGGATCATCTTGATTTCTCTATTTGACAGCTCGGCCAAGACGTTGGTCTGCGGATGGTAAGGAGATTCAACTCGATGCTCGATGTCGTATTACTTCGTTTATTTCTTGACCTATGTGTTTATGAAGTGGCTACCGCCGTATGATATGAGAATCTTCTAAATCTCGAACCGCGAAATGATATTTTCTTTCAAAAATCGACATATTGTGCGATTGTCAGTAGCTCGAGTGGGAATAGCTTCAACCTAGTGACTCACATGGTCAACAGCAAGAAGGATGTGCTCATATCCCTGATTGTTGGGAAAAGGTCCCATGAAAGCAATCCCCAAGCATCGAATACGTCTGCTATCTAAATGATATTTAGGGGCATTGAATCTTTTGTGGTGAGGGTGCCTTTCTATCTTTGACAGTCAGCGCATCGTTTGACGAAAGCTGCTGCATCCTTAAATAGTATGGGCCACCAGAAGCCACTCTGAAGTACTTTCACTGTTGTTCTGTATTCAGAGTGGTATCCACCAGATTCTAGCAAGTGACAATGCTCGAGGACACAATGATGCTCCTCTTGAGGGATACACATGCGCCAAATGCATTCTGCTCCTTCCCTGAATAAAAGCGGATCTTCCCATTGGTAGAAATGGATTGTCGACAAAAATTTGTCCTTCTGAATCTTCATCCAATCCGATGGTACTACCCCCAAAATGAGGTGGTTGACAATACCAGCATACCAAGGGAGTGAATCCATGGCCAAAATCGACTCGACATGAAAGGTCTCTGTGATGGGTGCACTGCTCAGCGAAGGCTCTTGCTGCTCAATTATGGAGAGATGATCTGCTACCACATTCTGAACTCTGGGCTTGTTCTTGATTTCCAAATCGAATTCCTTGTGGAGAAGGATCCATCTAATCAGTCTGGGCTTGGCATCCTTCTTCTACTGTAAATATCGGATAACAGAGTGGTAGGTGAAGATGGTAACTTTTGATCCAAGAAAATAAGATCTGAACTTCTCCAATGCGAGTACCACAGCCATCAACTCTTTCTCTATTACAGTGTAATTTCTTTGAGCTTCATGTAATGTCTTGTTGGCATAATGAATGGTATAGGGTACCTTGTCTTTCCTCTTTCCTAAAACAACCCCTAATGCAAAATCTGACGCATCTGTCAAGATCTCAAAGGGAAGAGACCAATCTGACAGCTGTAGAATTGGATCTTGAGTGATAAGCTCCTTCAACTATTGAAAGAAAGGAGAACCCGCTGATCAGCATTGAACTCAGTCTCCTTGCATAGAAGTTCTGTAAGAGGTCGGGCGATGCGGCTAAAATCACGGATGAATCTTCTGTAGAATCCCACATGCCCCAGGCATGACCTCACATTCTTTCCTGTCTGAGGTGGCTCAAGATTGGCAATCACATCTACCTTTGTCGGGTAAACTTCTATGCCACGTTTGGAAACAATGTGACCTAACACAATTCCTTTTGTGACCATGAAGTGGCTTTTTTCCATGATAGTACTAGATTGACATCACGACATTTCTGAAGTACTCTGTCCAGGTGCTCAAGACAAGAATTGAAACTGTCACCATAGACAGCAAAGTCGTCCATAAACACCTCAAGAAATTGCCTACCATCTCAGCGAAGACTGCAAGAATGCACCTTTGGAACGTCGCTGGTGCATTGCACAATCCAAAAGGCATTCTTCTGAAATCATATGTGTCAAACGGGCAAGTGAAGGTAGTCTTCTCTTGGTCCTCAGGGGTGACTTCCACTTGGTTGTGCCCCAGAGCACCCATCCAGAAGGCAGAAGAACTCCTTGTCGGCTAGTCTTTCCAGAACATAATCAATGAATGGCAAGTGGAAGTCGTCCTTCTTCGTTGCTGCATTAAGATGGCGGTAGTCAACATCCACCCACCAGGATGTCGGTAATCTAGTAGATATCTCCTATCCTTTGTCATTTGTAACCACAGTAAGCCCTTACTTATTTGGAACTACGTGCAAGGGGCTCAACCATTTTGGATCGGAGATAGGATAAATGAAGCTTGCATTACACCACTTCATGATTTCTTTTATGACGACGTCCCTGAGATTTGGATTCAGTTTTCTTTGAAATTTGCGAGATGGCTTGTCATCTTCTTCCAAGTAGATGTGGTGTGAATACAATACAAGATTTATCCTACGGAGATCTAATACATGCCAACCAAGTGCCTTGCAGTTCTTCTCTACAACCTCGAGAAATCGATATTCTTGGTCCGGGGTCAGCCTACTACTGATGATAGCTATATACATGTTTTTTGTACCCGCAAGCAAAGCATGCTTCAGGCCTGCTGGAAGTGGCTTGAATTCCGGTTCTGATATGGCCAACTTGTCAGTCACTTCAGAAGTTGTACTGGTTGTAGAATGTGTTGCTCGAACTTTGGCTGATCTACTGACCTCAGGATTCTGTTGAGATTCTGATAATGTGTCGAATAATTATGCATTGGCTCATTGTGTTTGGGCTGGAGTGAATCATTGGAGTCAAAAAGGTGCATCAGCATATTGGCTTATGTCTCCCAAGTATCATCAGAGCATGTGTCGACTGTACTTTCCAAGTCCTTTAGGGAGAGGACTTCTTGGGTCCATGGATCGTTCAAAAAGAGTGGTGTATCTCTGATTTCTGCAATAAAATCACAGTCTACTTTTGTAGCTGCACGTCTCTCATCAGTCATGACTTTTGGCTCGTTAATCATGTCTATAGTGATTCTCTTGCTGCCCGAGCTGAATGTAATCTTGACAGACCCGTAGTCAATCACAGCCTCTAAGGTGCGCAGGAATGTCCAGCCAAGTATGATAGGAGTCTGGAGTAAAGGTGTGGGAGAGTCCATATCAAGGACTACAAAATCAACTAGGAACTGCATTTCTCGCACCTTCACCACAACGTCTTCCAAAAGATCTCTAGGCCGCTTGATGGATCGGTCAACGAACTGAAGGATCATACATGTTTGCTTGAGCAGACCTAGACCAAATTCTTACAATAATGATGAGGGTAGAAGGTTGATGGAAGAACCATTGTCAAGCAGAGTGCGCTCAAAGATTTGATCAAAATCTTGCAATTGATAAGAGGTGCTCCTTTGTCATGCTTCTTCTGTGAGAGCTTGCTGATAGCTGCTACAGTGGCCATGGTGAGAACATACTTCTCAACATGTTTGCATCTGTTCTTTCGTGTTGGTCGACGCTTGCTTGTATATACTTCTTTCAAGCCTTTCTTTACAACTGGCATGTACTCCATGGTCTTCATCAGAGGAATCTCAACGATCAAGTTATTAATGATATACACAACTCCAAGATCAGATAATGCACTTTTTCTTTTTGCAATTTTTTTGGATTTTTCTATTGCATCAGGAAAAGGAATATGTACATTGATGGAATCTCAAACAAAGTTCTTATTTACTACAAAATCATCTTCCACAAAATGTTGTATGTCCGGGTTATAAAAAGGAGTACAATCAGAAGTTGAATTGTTAGTGCTGGCGGACGGGTAAAAAGTGGGTCCTCTGCTTCGTCAGCTAGCGTGGGATCGACTGTTGTTGGCGGCTCCTCCAAGGCTGGCATGGCTTCACTTCGATGACGATTTTCTTTTTTTTATTTTTGCTTTTGCAAAATTTTGTTGTTCTTTTTTTATGGTGGTGAGTGGCTGCTGGAATGGTTCCTCCTTCTTCTTCTTCCTCACTCATCCCTATAGATTGCACGGTTGATGTAGAAGATGACGATTCACCCGAAGCTTTATTCTCCCCTTTGTTGGTGGAAGGTGGAGGCAAGGCTCTACTGCTCCTGAGAGTTACAACATTACACAAAATAATAGTACAATCATATGACTCTACAGGAATATACGGGACATCACATTCTACATGTCCTTCCTATTGAAACTATTGGGGTTAGCTTCGACCTGTGTCGGAATGGTGGTTTTAGTGGAGATCAGGTAATCCAACTTCCTTGTCATGTTTGTTAGGCCTTTGACGAGCTGGGCCAAACAATCCAAGGTTAGGTTCACAGGATTTGACTCAGAAGGTTCAACGTGCAGGCCACGTTGTTGCTACATGTTCGGGAGTTGAGGTGATGATTGTCGGTGATGTT
Source organism: Ottelia alismoides (assembly GCA_037367405.1). Classification (NCBI taxonomy): domain Eukaryota; kingdom Viridiplantae; phylum Streptophyta; class Magnoliopsida; order Alismatales; family Hydrocharitaceae; genus Ottelia; species Ottelia alismoides. Next base: position 178,589 of record JAZKJV010004047.1, on the reverse strand, counting down.
GCAGTGGTGGAGGAAGCAGAAACTGATTGTAAAAGGGAGGAGGATACTGTTGATACTGAGGGGGTGGATCAGTCGCATACTGGTGGTATGGCGGTGGCTGTCAATACTACGGCTGCTAATAGTGTTGATTCTGCCTCCATTGGTTGGCATACTAGGGAGTCTGGTGATACTGTGGTGGTGGTTGTGAGGACTGTCCAAAACAACCACCCTGCGATTGGTGTTGCTTCTTGTTGGCTTGTAGCTAGCCCTGAGGGTGTCTGGTAGGATGGGTCGTCTATGCATCATAGCTCCAAAACCCATTTACTTCTTGGATTAGGGATGGGAAGGCTGGATTAGATGATGAAAGAAAGTCTTGTAGATAAACAACCATCTACTATTACGGCTGGCCCTGGTCGGGCGCCTACACGTAGCATACGTGTTGGATTGCTGGTGGCTGCTGGCTCGATTGAGGTTGATGTGGTGGTGATGGATCGTCCTTCTTCTGAGCTGGAGCATCTGGAGATGGTGTTACCGACTGGACAGAGTTGATGGTGCCCACCAGCAGTTCCAACTACTTGGTGATCTTGTTCAATTTATGGAGATTTTGTGTCCTCTTTTCCATCACAGCAAGTTTCTCAAGGTCATGTGATCGCTTCTCGATGATATCAACCTTCGAGAGATGGCCCTCGATAATGCTAAGGTTGGAGCTCTCATCTCTCTCCACCTCACGGGATGCTGCCATGTGTACTTGCTTCTGGAGGATCTGGGATTGCTTCTGATATGCCTTGGATGAAGAGAGGGTGGCCTCTCCTTCGGCCATTTCCTCAAAAATCTGCTAGACGACGTCTTCATCCTTGTTAAAGTGTGAACCCTCACAGGCGGCGTCAATGAGCCTTTGTCTTTCCACATTTAGGCCCCCCCAAAAAGTGTTGGACCAAGCTGGTCCTTGGAATCTCGTGATGGGGGGCATTTCTTTTGCAGATCTGTGAATCTCTCCCTAGCTTCATGAGTGGATTCGTGGGCTCCTTGAGAGAAATTTCTAATTCTTGCTCGCATTTGGTTGAGCCGATCGAGAGGGTAGAACTTGTGCAGGAATACGGACTTCAATTCCTCCCAAGTCATCACAACTTTTCCCAAATGGTTAACCCAATAGAGGACTTTGTCTTGTAGGCTGAAAGGGAACACCATCATCTTTACAATGTCCTAGGGGACATTGGGATAGTGAGTAGTACGGTAGATGCATGAAAACTGTTGCAGATAAATGTAAGGCTCTTCAATGGTATTCCCATGGAAAAAAGGAAGAAGAGTAAGGAATTGGGGCTTCATCTCAAAGTGAGCGTGTACCGGTGTTATGAGGATGCACTCGGTCATCTGGCTGTCTCCAGGGTTGTATATCTCTTTTAGTATGAGTTTGGTCCTCCCTTGTCCAGGCTCTTCCTTATCTAGATTGTCGTCATAGGGTCCACCACCACCTCCTCCTCCTCCTCCTTTTCTGCCTCCCCCTCCTTCGGGTCTGTTCATCACATCATTCAGCACTTCCTGGAATGCACTCTTTGCTAGGGATTTCTCTATTAGTTGTTGATGGATGGCTTGGATAAATTCCAACTACTATGCACTCACTTGATTCTGATCTGGCATCTGTCCTTGCTCTGGCTGAGGGGGTTGCCGACCCTTTCCCTTTCCTTGAGGAGCCATCTCAGGGTCTGGATCTGAGGAGATGAATTCTGTGTTGGGATCTAGGGCTTGGTTTGGCTTTTATCTACAAGATGAGAGAATCCTAATCATACCACTTTGAAATCGGTTCCTAGCTGCCAAGATGAGTCTGGAATTAAGGTCAATCCCAGAGTGTTGTGAATGAAAAATGATATGGATTGTAATCGACTTTCATTCACAACGACGAAGGTGGGACAAGAGTGGTCCCAGTTTATTGGGTGGTCAAGAGGTGGGGTAGAAGATGAGGAGTCTGCAGATCAACCCAGAAGGTCCGAATCGGGTTATCGGGAATCGCTTCGAATTATTGGTGAGGTCGAGTCCATGGAATCGATGTGGGTGTCGGTGGGATCCCGACTAAACCATCCATGGATCGACTTCATGAAGCAAGAGGGAGATCGATGCAAGAAGAACGATACAGTGGTCAAAAAGGAATAAAATTGAGTGCAAAACAGTAGAAAGGCTCAAACTAAGCGGGGGTTAAAGGGAGAAACACATGACAAAATTTTGCGCAAGTGCGCGGGACTTAATCTTTGAACCTTAATCTAGATCCATACAAACACAATACAAAATTGGGTTCACCAACTCACGCCATGGGCAGGCATATCTAATAACAAGTCCTTAGCACGCTACCCCCATAGGAGAGAGAACACTGCCATAAGAGTATCTCATACATGTCCTCCTCCTTTATAACCTGTAATCTACACTTTTTGAGGTCCTTGTAATTCTTCCTGGATCCATACTCAGCTAAAGAAATAGAGAGGGGAAGACAATAGGAGAAATCAATACTTCAGTTCTCGCTCGGAACGAAATCACCCGTGATTGTGCAAGAACCTACTCGGACGCAAACCGATGAGACAGACACCCCCGTGAAGGCGTGGTCTAAGCTCATTACTTCAGACCATGTCAGTGTTCCACACAAGGCGAGAACTACCATTGCTAACAAGGGCCTACTCGGTCATGTACGATAGAAGCGCCAATACTTCAGAAATCCAGGCGATACACAAGGCACTTACAGACTAGGAATTGGGATCTAATCCTTAGCAGGTCGTGCCTCTCTCATGGGAGGGGTTTCGGTTCCCTTATAAGGTACCTGAAAACAATGAGGGCTTTATGAACCCAAAACAATGATACTCCATTACAAATTTTAATTAAGGTCAATGTTTATTTAGCAATCCCCTTGTTTTAAATTTTTGGGTTTTCACTTTTTATTTGGATCTATTTCATACAAGAGCCTGACATTTTTGTATATTTTCATTTAAGTCCTAGGTGCTCAAAATCAAAGGGAGGTAGCAAAAAAGCTGTGCAAGTCGATTCAATGATGGAGATCTCACCATTGAACCTAATGATGCATGCTGAGTTAGAGAACTTACAGTGCTTCCCAGCTCTCTCCATGTAGAATGCAAAATAGAATTTATAAACCTATCTACATGGCGGTGTGCAATTGACAAAATCTCCCAAAACAGTAGTTGTTATTAATCGTTAAGAACCATATGTTAGCTATTCAGAATCAAACCCTAAAGTCTAATCTTAGAGACGTATCGGTGCCTGCCACAATGGATCCTGCCAGCGATGTACGACACCTCTCATGGTGCACGGATTCGAAGCTAAATAACCAACCATTATTAATTTGACTAGATTCATACGTAAGAGACTACAGGAACATGCATTCTTATTAAGGTGTGGACCAAGTTACCAAGTCAAGCAACCTAAATCTAGGGGCTCCATGCACACAAAACAACATAAAATAAGTCGGAAAGCTCAAAACATCGAGAAACAAAATAAAATAAGGCGAGAAAACTCAGAAAACTACGATGAGGCCCCCATGTGAATAGACACCCGAGCACTCGACCACGTTGTGAAGAGTAGTATTCAAGTTATATTACATTCCAAAATTGTCTCTCTCTCACCATAAATTACAAAATTGATTTTTTAAGTTAAGTCATTCTCCTTGTTTCCTTGGTGCTCTCTCCAGCTGGTTGTAGAGAGAAGACCAACCTCCTCCAAGCTTGGTTGCATCGGCCTCCTAGGAAACTGTCCTCGCATGGCAGGCCCTCACATCAAAGTTGCAAAAGTATGCCATTAGCATTTATAATCAATTAATCAAGTCAATGAATATTTACAAAATCAATGAATATTTACAACAATAATCAAAGAATTAATTACAAAAAATTAGTGAATATTTACAACAATGAATCAATAAATCAGATAAATGACTATATAATAATGACTGGTGAAAATAGGCTATGCTCATTGCTCTCTGGCAACAGTGCCATCTGATAAGGGGGAAATCAGAGGGTCGCACGGTCTCACAACGAGAAATCACAGTCGGTGAGTAGACCACTCAACTGTTCTCGGTTAGTCAGAAATTAACCCACAGTGTTCATAATTCAATCAATATAAAATATTTGGAATCAAAATTTATTTTCTCTACCATAAAATGCATATCATGCAAGCATGTAGAGGTCGAACCATAGAGAGCAAAATGGTAGCATGCAGTTATTTATGCACACCGAAGTCATTCATTTGCATAGATCTTTTTGTGGGTTTTTAATTATATATGTATTATTGTTTATTTTATAATTTTGTATTTTCTTTTTATATTTATTAATTTTTATATTTTTTGATTTAAATATAATATACATATATATATATATCTAAATGGATATGTATAAATACAATAGAAGGCATATGTAGATACTATATAGATAAAAATATGTAAAAATAGATAAAACACAGTAAATAAGATGTTTTATGATTTTTATTTTTTCCAATTTTTTTGTGATTCTTCTGGGATTTTTGCTAGTTTTACATATTTGTAATCACAAAAATATCCAAGTAAGAGATTAATAAATAATCCAAAATTGATTAAGGTTTTAAAAATAGAAAATAATTCCCAAAACTACCTCAAATAATTTTAATATATAATAATATAAATAATTATAAGATAGAAAAACATTTTTTGGTATTTTTGTAGAATTTTTTATATTGTTTTCTAGACTCAATAAATACTAAAATATAGAATTTTTTTTTTAATTTTTCAAAATGTTTTTTATATTTTTTGGAATTTTTATATGTAAACAGGGAATATATGTGCTCTATTCATTTTTAATAAATAGACTAAATGCAAAAGATGCCAAACAAAATACATGCGTGTAAGTATATGACATAGAGCATCTATTCCTATTTTTTAACATTTTTCTGAGAACATTAGATATTTTTAATAAATAGAGAAAACACACAAAAATACATGTCCTAACAACGGAATATTTGCAAATAAAATAAATGACAGGGGCATCAGTGCAAACATTACAACAGAAAAACACATTTATTTAATTTGTAAGCACCACATTACAATATACAAAACTGCCAGGGCATACTTGCGAATTACCCATCACGTGGGACTACACGAGATGTACACTTGGAGGGACCAGAATGCAAATATGAAAAAGATAAAGGCCTCTCAACAATTTTTACAAAAATATAACGTGAATTTTATTTTATCGGACTTTTTATAAATACAAAAACCCACAAGGGTCTACATGAATTTCGCCACCTCACAAGGGACTGCACGTGAGGTGACGTGGACTGGACCAAAGTGCAATTACATGAGAGTCAGGGGGTCCATTTACAAAAGATCCATTTATTTTTAAACACTGACTTTTATTTACAGAACAAAAAAAGGCTAAATATGCAATTACCCCAAAACAGGCACGCTATCGGACGGTCCTCCTCCCTTCACTTAGACCCGTGGTACATTCTGGTGAGCTGATACCCCTTTGAAGATGAGCGCTCTGGATCAGATCTGGGGTCTTCGTCAATGGCCAAGACGTGGCAAGGATGGATGGCCACGATCAAAGCTGGAGATGCACCCTTGATTGGATGATGCTTCGCTTGAAGAACAAGGAAGAAGGTCCCCACCTCTGATATTCGATCATCGATTTCTCTCTCCTCTAACGGTGTTCTTTGCTGTCGAGATGCTCTACACGTCCGGGAAGGTGCTTCGCAGCAGCTGCTCTGACAAGAAGGTCCAGAACCCCATGGAGAAGCTTGGCGAGCTCGGGAAAGAAGGGGACCATGGGGACCTTCAAGTCAACTTGATTTGAGCCCAAGAGGGATCCCTTGAGCACGTGACCTGCACAGGAAGAACGACTGGCTCGAGGGGCTCCTCCTCGACTAAGCGTGAAGCTGGATACGCGAAAAATGAGGTGAGCGGAGAAGATTCCGGCTAAGCGACGGAGGTGACCCTCGATTTGCAGAACCGAGGCAGTCTTGGTGGATTGGATATACGTGGGATGATCGGGAAGCAATGAAGATTGATATGGAGGCAAAAAGTACGGTGGAGCGACGATGTGACGCGCGAAGGAGCTCATTGGAGCTCAACTCCGACAAAGTACGGATGAAGCGATTAACATTATTTTGATTAACTAAATCCTAAACTAACAATAGGAAATTAAACCTATTACTAAAATAAGAAAAAAGAACAAGAAAAGAACATCTCTTATACGTGGGGGTGCCCAGGGAGCAAGGTGGTCGAAGAACCACCGTGGGTGCACCTCCGTGCTCCTGGAGCTCAGCCTGGCCGCAAATCGACTTCCCCTGTCATGAGAAGACTAATTGGATCCAATAAGAGGCCTCCTAAACTGGGGATGGTGACCAAAGTTGGAAGGAAAAACAGAGGTTTTATTTATAGACCTTGTTGAGCACCCTTATTGACCGGCTAAAAACAATGATTTGGGCATATGTACACGCGATTAGAATGCTTGGCGTGCATGTATAATGATCGATGATTTTTCGTATGAAGAGATCGAAGGTGATAGATGTATGTGGTGGATGGGAAAATGACACGAAATCAGGGAAAAGACACGCTGCATCAAATCAGGAGGCGGGGATCAAGTTGACCAAGGTCAACAAACAAAGCGCCCTGATTGGGCCACCTAGGCCCCTAAACGACAAAACAAGGCACTTTATTAAAGAATAATTAATTAAAAATAGTAATCGATTTTATTATTTTTGAGTAAAACATAAAAAATGTTTATTATTTTATGTAGTATTTTGCTATGATTTTATTTTTTTATTGTATTTTATTAGTAGTTAATTTTTAAGAGTGTATATATAGGTATATTCATCTATGTTTCGTACATTTTTATTTTGTGCATTTTATTTTATTATTTTTTCTTTTATTTTATATATTTATAACCTATTTTTGTGAGTATAAATATATTTTTATTTTATTTTTATGATGTAATATGTACACTTAAATAAATAAATAAGTATATTTTGTAGATATATTTACAGGTATTTTACATATGTATTATATACATCCTTTTATTTTAATGTATTTTACCGAGTTATAATTTGGTTTTCTATTTTTAATAGAATATATATATAATATTTACACTTTTACAATATATAAAGAATTAAGATATGAAAGAGTATATTTCAACTTTTATTTATATACATGTACGATTATAGGTATTTTATCTATTTTATTTTTATTTTTGGTTTTATTCTAGTTTTAGCATACACATATGTTATAAATAGTATTTAAAAAAATATAAAAAAATATGAATTAAAAATAATGAATAATGAATATTTTAATAGATAGATTGTACAATAAGGTTCAAAAACCTAACTTTCACACAGCAACTCCAAAAAATATAAAAACACCAACATTAAATAGCTCGTGAAAAGCTATACACAATTAGAGGTGATTTTGATATGTTTTGATATTTTATTTAAAAGATATGGATATGTGAAGTTTGGTTTTTGGCTTTTTATTTTGTGTATAAAACGAACATTGTATATTATTTTTTGTACAAACTCAATTTTGTATTTTTATTGACATTACTATCTACAAATTTCATGTACAAAAATTCTTCATTTGATGAATAAATACTAAAGAATAAAATAGGTGTCAAAATGCATAAGTGATTAATAAAAGAATTGTTTTATTCTATTTCTGGCCCTTATCCCCCCTACTTTATTCCTTGCCGACCAACTCAATTCTTGACTTGGTCTCGGGGTTTAAGATCATAAAATATTTTCAATATTTCATTCCTTTTTCTTTTCTTCTCTTTATTCTATAATTTTGGCATTAAAAACCTTATTTTATATACGAATAATACAATAAATAATGAATGTTATTATGCATAAATTGATGTTATTTACATGCATTAACTAGATTTTTTAAGGCCAATATGATGGAATAAGGGTGTTGAAATGGAGATTCATCAGAAGGGGTGACACCTTTTTAGAAGAAAAAGGAAAAATGAAAACAAAAAGAATAAAAGAAGAAAGATCACTCAACTCATCCACCTCCCCTATACTTAGGACATAGTACGTCCTAAGCAAGGGAAAACAACGAAATGAGGTGGATGAGCAAAAACGGTAAATGTACAAAGGTAACATGAAAGTATATGTACAAAGAGATGGATATAAAAAGGATCAAGAAGGTAAAAAGAGGACCTTCTTACATGATCGCTGAGAAATACATCTGACAACGTGCAGGTCTATATTAAGGTCATCGGTAAACACGAACCGATCAGGATCGACCTGATGAAGGTCCTCAACGGTCTCAAAGTGAAAAGGCACAAACTGGTCAGTGGAAGTGATGTGGTCGTGTTTGGCCTTGAGATTCTCAACAAGGTCAAAACAAAAAGGAACGAACTCATCTATGGAAGTAGTCAGATCAGGTTCGTCTTGTGAGGTCTCAACTAAGTCATCATCGAAAGGCATGAATTCATTTATGAAAGCAATAAGGTCAAATTCAGCCTCTTCAGTCTCTACTATGCATGCCCTCTACTCTAATGTGTTAATTGTGTAAATCCCGTGGATATCATCAATGCATCGCCACTCACCGGAAGAGGGAACTCCAAGGTCTATGCTTTCCGAGTCTTCCTCACCACAGAGGAATCCTCGATTCTCAAAATCATCCATTAAAAAGCAAACCTCTCTGATATTAGCATCAAGGTCATACTCCTCAGGGTCAGCAAACGTAGGCACACTCTCGTGGAATGCAGATCTATGGTCAACAATAGGTGCAGTGATCAACACATCACTCTGACATCAGAACAGAAGCGAATCTCTCTAGATCCATAATTAATAACGGGTATCACAGAGGTGAGGAAAGGTCGTCCTAGAATGATTGGAGGATTCTCCACAGGGGTGGAGGTCTCTGTGGGTAATATGACAAAGTCGACAGTAAATCTCATGCCCTGAATCTTAATAACATCATTCTCTAGAATACCCCTCAGCCTCTTGATTGATCCATCAGCGAATTGGACAATCAACTTGGTTCTCTTCAGAGGCGAGATGGTATTATATTGATTAAAGAACCATTATCAAGGAGAGTATCATCACAAGAATAGTCAGAGATCGCGTAACTCACAAGTGGTGTGACGGTGTTCCTTTTCCTAGTGTGTGGACTGTGCGAGATGGCGTGGGAACTAGCCATGGTCAAAATGTGACACTCAGATCTTCTCCTTTGCTTTCTCTTCTTGGGTTTAGGAGCAGATAATCAGGTCATGGGCTGAAAAAGTGGGGCCTTAATAATCTCATGAATAGCTTCCACCACTTGTGGTTCAGTTAACATTTTTTAAATTTTGGATCTCCTCCATATAAGGGAGAACATCAAAATCATCATCTACACAAGGATGAATAAGAGTAGTGTGTATTGTGTTATCCTTGGGGTTAAAGGTGGGTACTGATGTGTGTATGTGGTCAAGGAATATAATAGGTGTGCCCTCTCTTCACAAAACGAACCGAAGAGGTGTCTCCTAAAATCTTTTTATATTTTTAAAATTCCTCGTTTTTTGTATTTTGAGTGATTGCAAGCTCTCATAGGATTCCTCGAATGAACCCATATCATCAAATGGTGAAGCGTCATGATGGCTCTTATTTATACTAGTGAGGTCGTCAATCCTCTACTTCATATACTTTATCATTTGGGTCAAGTGCTCAAGGGTGGACTCCATGAGAGGTGACTCCAGCATGTCAGTCTATGGTGGGTGAGCTGGTGAGTATTATGATGGTGATGGATAAAAATCTGAGGCCTGATATTGTGGTGGAGGCGGTTATGTACAAAAAGAGAAATCAGGACCAAGGTCCTCCTAATAAAATGGATGTGGACCGGCTGGAGGGTACGAGGAATCCATAAAGTTCGGATAAAATTCGCTCAAGTCGGTCATCTCCAAAATAAAAGGAAATGATCGGGAGAGTATGAAAGTCAAATAAATATATGTGAGAGAGAAAAAGTAGTAAATGTGCAGAGAAGATTAAGTGTGCATAAACACAAACAAGTATACACATAACAAACCCCTCAATTCACCTACTCAACGCCGTGATAATCGTAAAAGATTGATCTTTTTATCTTGTCAATTTTTAGAGTTAGGTGAGCATACAAAATTGTACAAGCACTTAGGTTGGCTTGTGATTTGGGCACTACTCCTTAGTATGCACGTGACAAATGAAATGTGAATACAATGAGGGGGTTACTCTCCCCAAGATAAATAATTTTCTTTTTGATTTTAGGATTGACTAAACTTATCAATCCCAATTTTATTCGTTATCACTTTTTTGTATTTTACTAGGAATGCATGAACATAATGATGAATCTACGATTCTCATTATTCTTTTTTAGCTCTATCTTTTAGCAGAAGCACCTATAAAAATATGTATATACAATAAATTAACATTGTATAGGTCATTGTTAATATAGCATAATTAACATTTATTGTCCAAAAATAAAGGAATAAAGACAAAAAGAAAAAGAAGGATGTATTTAGAATAAATACGGATTGGCCTAAATTAAGGTCACTAATTGACTTGATCGACAAGAAATAAGGAGAGAAAGAGAGAGAGAGATAAGGCATAGTGTATATAATACCTATACAAATAAATATTTATATATTTATTTTAAATACCATATCATATTTTTGAACACTTGTACATACCCTTAATAAATAAAATAAAATAAAACACAAGACCAAAAATAAAATAATATCTTTTATTGTACAAAATTATGACTATTGTATATATTATACATAATTATTTAGCCTATAAAAATCAAATAAAAATGTTTCCATAATATATAAATTATGTTGTAAATGAATAAAATATAACATAAAAGGCATTTATGTAAAATTAATAAAATTAAAATATCATATTTTTAACACTTGTACATACCCTTAATAAATAAAATAAAATAAAACACAAAACCAAAAATAAAATCATATCTTTTATTGTACAAAATTATGACTATTGTATATATTATACATAATTATTTAGCCTATAAAAATCAAATAAAAATGTTTCCATAATATATAAATTATGTTGTAAATGAATAAAATATAACATAAAAGGCATTTATGTAAAATTAATAAAATTAAAATATCATATTTTTAACACTTGTAAATACCCTTAATAAATAAAATAAAATAAAACACAAGACCAAAAATAAAATCATATCTTTTATTGTACAAAATTACAACTATTGTATATATTATACATAATTATTTAGCCTATAAAAATCAAATAAAAATGTTTCCATAATATATAAATTATGTTGTAAATAAATAAAATATAACATAAAAGGCATTTATGTAAAAATAATAAAATTAAAATACATGTATATAATACATAGGTATATTATATATTTATATAATACAATATACTATATATACCCTATCTATATTTTTCATAAAAATAATTAAAAATAAAAATAGTTTGAAAAATAATAAACAATTTTCATTTTATTGTTTTTAAATCATTTGTTTTTTATTCAATTTGTAATTTCTGGATTTATGATTTGTCCATGTGAGATTGTTGATTGCGGTCAACCTTCTCCCCCAGCAGACCAGAGCCGCTAAACCTTCGTCAGAGCTGATTTCTCCTCTTTTTCCCGATCAGGTCTGATCACCAATTACCTTGATTCTTGCGCCCGACACTCTCCTAGGATCTGTGATCCTCGTGGATCCCTAGACACAGCCGGATTGCCCTAGGGTTTCGAGCACTACTCTGATCTTTCTGGAACCCTAGGCACCTCTATAAAAACATCTCCTCTACCTCCTTAGCTCAACATCTTGTGCCTCGCTCCACCACTACCCCTTAGATAGCTCCAGGATAGTGACAGCTCCTTTGAGGCTCGCTTTGGACCTTTAGTGAGCGTCGGATTGCACCTCCTCTGCTCGTGGCCGGAGTGTTCCCCCACGACAAGCCTCCCAGGTTCCACGCAGCTTAGTTAAGGCCACAAACCCGTCAACCACCTTGCCTAAAGATCCTGAGCACGTCTGCGACTCCAGGTACCCCTTTTGTCGCTTCCATATTCCATCCCTTTTTGATTCAGTCCATATACTCCATCGTCACTCCATTATCTCCGATCATTGGGTCTGGAGCTCTATTACGCACTCCTCCTCGTATAGATAGATACGTCAGCTCATCTTCATCTCCTGGCGCATCCTGACCCCCGTGAATCTTACTCATCAGAGCAAGATTAGGATTGGCCTCTTCTCTCACAAATGTCGGAGGCCAATTTTGCATCCCCCTTCTGCTTCTTTCTTTTTCCGCTTAAATGAACTGTGGTCGAAACTTGGTCTTCAAGCATGGAGTCTACCTGTAGGTTTACAAGCACGTGGAGATCCATTCCGAGCCCTATCCACTCAGGCGGAGCTCCTTCATGTTGACCATCCGATCATCCATCCCTTCATCTGAGCCAGCCACTCGATGTAACTTGCCTTCAGGAAGCTGTTGGACACCATCACGACTTCATCGAAGCTGTAGATCTTCCTCCATGCTCAGAAGAAGTTTTCTCGTATCGATTTCTTCAAGCCACGTTCTCCGCTGCTTGATCTGGAGTCGCCGATCCAAACTTGATCCAAGTCGTTCTTTAGCATCTCAGTATGACGCTTGGATCATATCCGTCCCCCTTCATCTGACAAAATGTTCCTTCCATTTCCAGAGCCACCAGACCATCAGATAACGGCTCACCAGATCCGTACACCAGCATCTGCACCAGCACCGTCAGATCCTTTCACAGAATCTCATCAAGGTCGCACGTCAGAGCACACACACCACACATGCCTATGGGTAAACTTCACTTTTCCCCGTAGTTTATATTATTTCATTTCAGCCTAGTGATTGTAATAATTAGTTAAGAACATTTGCAATTTGGACCCTTTAGTTTACATATTTGCATTTTAGTCTAGTTTGAATCGAGTCCACGTGTGTTCCTATATGATTATTTAGTTATTTCTAGATTGCACCTTGAACTTTTTGTGTGTTATGAAATGAAGCTCACATTTTGAGTATTTGCACTTCTACCCTTGTGAGTTGTGAATCCCGTGTTGCACGAGAGCTTTCTAGATTAATTGCATAGTTGGCCTTGGAGTTTTAATATTTGTTATCTACTCAGCCATAGAACTTAACTTATTTATGAAAAGGTCCCTGTGAACTGTTTTTCACTATGTATCTTTTATTTGATGCAATAAATAACAAATTTGCCCTAAAATTTCTACAAAAATACCAGGTAACTCCTGCTTGCTTGCTATTTACGTGGTAATTTTAGTTTGCCAAATTTATTTCGTTTTCTATTATTAAAAATTCAAAAACCCTTAAAAATGTGTTGTTTGTTTCAAGAAAATTATAAAAATTGGAAAATCATCTAAATTTTCCATAAAAATTATGGTAGTTGTCCTTTAGTTTCTTTTATCTCCAGTATGAATTTTGTTTGAAAATACCACATAAAACCATAAAAATTGCAAATCACCTGAAAAATTATAAAAAAAAATGTAAAATTGTAGAAAAATAAAAAATGGTCATTCACCAGTCTCTATTTGTTGATATTTACATATATTTTATCATAAAAATGCCATCCAAGAGTTTTGGGCACTTTAATTACTTTTAATTTGCAAAATTCCCTTGTTGTGCACTGTTTACTATTTTATCCCTATTTGATTTTTAGAAAATCATAAAAACTTTTGAAAAATCCATAAGAATTGCCCAAAACAATATAAACCTTATAAAAACCAAAACTATTTCTATTGTAATTTCCTTAGTGTTTTTGACCTATTAGCAAAATACAAAAAGAGTGTGGGTGTTGGTGTTTTATCATTTCTGCTTGTTTTTCTCTTATTAAAAAATAAAAATTACAAAACCAAAACCAATAAAATGATTATTATTACTATTCCAGAAATCATTCTACTTAGCTTTTATTTGTGTTCCTTGTGTTTGACCCTGGTCGCTATACCAGGTAAATAAAAGTAGTGAAACCGCTTACATTGATTGTCATATATCTTAGTGGTTTGATTTTTCTTGTTGATCAATTTGATTGATTGAGTACAACACTTTCTTTATTCCACCTTAGTCGATCCAAAAATCTGGTCATCACCTAATGAGGAGCCAATTCCTTTTAGATCCTAGGAGCTCAAAATCAGAGGGAGAGAGTCGAAAAAGCAATGTAAGTGAAAGCGATTATGAATGCTAAGTAGAAATGTTCACCTTGCCTCCAGATCTCTTCATGCAAGGATGCTAAGTAGAATTGAAACCTATATATGCAAATGCAAAGCCGGTGAATGCCCTAGAATAGTAGCTGCTATTAGCGTGAAGCAAAAAATGTTGAACACCTAGAAAGGAACCAGCGAGTCCGATCTTGGAACATCCTCAGTTCCCACCATAGTGGGTCCTACAAGCGTTGTATGGAGGATTATCACAATGTGTGGTACTAAAACCAAGTGAAGTGCAATTCAAAATTTGACTAAGTCCAAATGAGAATATGTGTGCATGTAATGGTAATTAAGTGTTTGGCATGCATATATTGTCAAGAAGATCCTAATGTTAGGGCTTAATCACATAAAATAAAGAAAAGCAAAAATTTGGGAAATATATTAAAAAAAAGCGATAAAAAACGTGACAAAAACTGATGAGGTCCCTAAGTGAACAATCGCTCGGACACTGGACCTCGTGAAGTGTGAAAGTCCTGATAGTCTTGAATTATTACAATAATATGTCTCTCTCACACTTCAAATTACAAATAAATAAAATAAAATAAACTATCATTTTCAAAATCACTCCAAGTCTGCCTTTGTTGATTCCTTCTATTAGCTAGGTCAGAAAGGCTACCACTTCATGTGGGTGCACAAGGACTCCTAGTAAAGCATCTGTTGATCCATGGTACCTCACAACAAATTCAAATAGAGAGAGTGATTAGATAATTCACATATTATATCAAATAAAATAAAAAATAAATAAAGTAAAAATAAAGACAAGAAGGCACAAACACAGAAAGCCAATCTATGTGCAATTTCTCATCGGCAACGACGCCATTTGAAAAGTCGTCTTGTGAGGGTCATATGGTTTCACAATGTGAGATTGTAGGTAATGTAATGCCAACTCACGAAACACAACTAATTCAATAATTAACCCACAATATGTATAAAGCAATGAAAATCAAAATATGTGGAGTTAAATTTTATTATAAATCTACAATGTGTGCTCTTCTTGACTATTTGTTTTTGTGTGGGGTTTTTATTTAGTATTTTTATGGGATTATAATTTTTTAATCTTTTTTGTTTTTAATTTTATACCTTTTATTTTCTTTTTATATTTTCTAATTTTTCTTTTTATAAAAGATACATGAGGTATATATGTGATATATAAGACTATATATACATTATAGGGAACTATATATATAAACATTAATAAAAACAAACAAAATACATAAAATAAACTATTTTTGGGTTTTTAAATATTTTTTTACTGTTTTTTATTTTTCAGATAATTTGCTACTTTTTATGGATTTTTAAATTAAAAAACTATGCTAAATTAGAGCGTAATAAAATAAGTTGATTTGTTTTGGAAATTAAAAATAAAAATCGAAGCCAACATTTTCCAAAACTTTAATTAATAACAAATAATATAAAGAAAATAAAATAATATATAAATATTATTTGTTATTAATTAATAATAAAATTACAGGATTTTTAGTTTTGGAGTTGTAAAATAAAAGATAAATAATATATACATTTTTTAAAATTTTTAGACAAATTTTTATTTTTTGGAATTTTCAAATGCAAAAGGGATTTTTTCAGCTTTTTATTTTTTAAAATAGGAAAAAGTCCTAAATTGTAAATTAAAATGTAGGAGAAACATGTGAAAACACAAACTTAATCCTATCTTTGTGGTTTTTTCAGAGCATGGATACTATTTTTAATAAATAAAAAATAATCACAAAAAATAATGTACTAGCAAGGGCTTATATGTAATTAAAAATAAGAACAAGGGTGAAATTACAAATATCCAAAACTTTTAAACTTCCAAAAAAAGTTTATAGACATAACTTAAATAAAAAACTTGCAAGGGCTTACAAGCAAAATTCCCATCTCACGAGGGGTACCACGTGAGCTAAGCTAGACTGGACTAAATAGCGATATCAGTAAAGTTTAGAGCCTCCATGCAATTTTTACACATATAAAAGTGCTACTAAAATATTATAGGATTGGAATGCAAATAAAACAAAAATGGGAGAAAGAAGTGCAAAATACACCCAAAGAGGCGTGATTGTACGGTTGAGATTCGTCACTTGGAGACATGGCAGGCTAACGCTGCACGATACCACTTCGACATCCAATAACTGAGATTACAACCTCGGATAGGAATCTACGGTGGAGGCATGGCTTTTCTCATATTTAACATTTAAGAAATCCATAAAATTTTATAAAATGTTTCGAAAAAATTATAAAAAATCATGTATGTTCATTTATTTATGCCTTATTTTTTAGCCAAATATTTCTGTAAAATGTTATTAAAAAAATCCTAGAAATAGAATAGAAAAACACATAAAACCTTATAAAAATTACAAAAATTCACAGAAAATTCACAAACTTATTTTCTAAAATATTTTCTTTTTGAATTATTTATTATATGTGAAAAATCCAAAAGCATCAATTTTATTATTTTCTTTATGTACTTTATATATAATTATCTATATATATATATCTGATATTATCTTTGATTTTATTTTCTAAATTAAAAATTAAAAAATTGAAAAATAAAATACAAAAAAGATAATATAAAAAATTTGGAAACACATAAAAAAATAAAAAAAAACATAAAAATATTCCAAGTTGCCTACTCATTTTTGTTACTCTACCTCGTGGGCTCATTTGTGGTTCGACACCTACTGCTTGCATACTTTATAGATTCTTTGTAGGGTATAATAAATTTTAGCTCACCTATATTGCTTAATTATTGTTGTGCGTTAATTGTTGATTGATTCGGGTTGTTGAGTGCTGAGAGCTGAGAGAGGTGTCGATCTAGTGATTGATAAATCCGACTTGTCGGACATCGCAAACCCTCCAAGACCGGACGTTAGGTACCTCATCGAAATGATTCATCGCCTACATATTGGAAAATTTTGAATAATATGAAGTTCAATCTCATATTTGGTTATCTCTTTCATGGGTTTATCAGTAGATTTCTCAATCGATCATTGGGTGACAATAACAATCATATGTTTTCCAAAAGCACATATTAATATTGTCGAGTTATTATCTTGTTTTATAAACATGAATAACCATTGATAGAATCCGTTTTGAGTCTAATATCCAATGATTGAACTATGGTCTTCCAATTTAGTAATTATGAACATGTATGATTCCTTTGAGATATTTTACATCTCACATTGCCATGCATGCACACCAGCTCCAGTTATTATCTTGTATTTTTAAATGATATTTTTCCAAACAGAGTTGGTATTATTATATGACATTTCTAAATTTTGATAAATTTTAAATTAAAACCTCATTTAAATTTATATAAAAAGTTGGAGCTTCAAATAAATTGTTATTTTTTATGATGATTTTAAATTTTGATAAATATAATAATTTAAACCTTTCCAACAAAGCTAAATTAATAGATAAACAAATTTACAATTAAAAGGAAACAACAATGTTTATTTTATTTATAACAAGAGTTAGAAATAATTATATAAGCGAATGAGGTCATATTTCATTATATCAAAGTACACTTAGAATTTTAGTACTTGTGTTGGAGAAAGTAAATGAAGATATATGGATTCAAATCTTGCTTCAAAATTTAAGCACCACAACAATTAGCCAAAACAACTATTTATGGGTTGATAATATGCTTTGAAAGATGAAATTGTCTGGGGTGGGGCACACACAACTACATGCTTTATTTGTATAAAAGTATCCCTACTGTGTCCATCTTCTATACATTTAAACCACACTTTTGATTAATAAAAGTCTCAATTAAATTCCATCGGCCTTGTAACTACATCGTCCATTGGTATATAAATGGAGGCAAGGTATAGAGCTAAAGATAGCCTGAAAGAGAAGAGGAGAGCGATTTGTACAAAATGTACGCCACTAAACAGTTAATGAAGCAGGGCATAAATCTAATATCTCCATCAACAGAAGCAAATACTAGTCTTGCTTTTACATAGATACCTTGTAAAAATAATTTATCGTACTTGTTTTATATTCATTATCGCCTAAAAAAGTTGTGATGCATTATCGTCAGGTTTGTTTACAAGATGGGCCTCTAACAACAAAACTTCAGTATTCTCATTTTTACAACTTATTTCGAGTTACGTGTATATATATAGAATAGCGGTATCAACACTTTATCTACAAGACATTTGCAGATAATATTCTAAGTAATTCATGATTGCTCAAATTAACAATTTGTCATCTCAACAAATAGAGTCATAAGACTCGTAACAGGTCATCTTAGTGCAATTATAGAGAGCATGACTGATCTCTCACAATTAAAAAAACAAAATGCAAAAGAAAAAAACTAACGGACTCCAAATCTGAAAAAGGATTAATAATTATATATTAGGCTGATTATTTTCCCTATATGCATTTACTTTTGACTTCCCGTAAATGAAAAGCCTTGACAACTCATTGAAATTGCTAATCAAAAGTCTCTCAAGAAGCTGACATCTTATCATCAATAAAATGACACTCAAAGGTCTTGATCATGCTAAACACCATTTTCCCTCTTCCACCCTATCTGATTTTTGAATGATGAGCCTTAGGTACCATTCATGCTTGCTGCTTAAAAAATCCAGATAATACTTAACATGTGGAGACGCTCCGTGTTTCTTTGCCAACACCACAAAGGGCCGTAGGCCCCAACCAACCAACCCCCAGCCAAGTCCAACTCCACCAATCACTCAAAACCCCAATGATCAATGAAATAAACAAGCACATACTCATGGGCATTTTGCATTGTCACGCCTTCAAAATTACTCATCTACGGAGTACTCGGGGGGACCATTCGACTCCTCTCATCTCCCACCCCCGCTTTGGTACGCCGTTTCACAGAGCGAGGTAACGTTGCTTTCCCCCAGCGGCCATTCCCGGTAAAATCTCAGCCCCTGACACTCCCCCCACCTCCGCCACCACAGAGATAGAGAGCGAAAATCTTGATAACCACATCACCACCCACACACTTACACTTAGACAGAGAAAGAGAGAGCAACCAAACCACACTCCTCCCTCCCCCCATTATATAAACTCTAGAGCGGTGGCTCCTCCCAATTCCCGACCCTCTCCATCGATGGATCACTCCTACACGCTCGAGATCGCCGAGACCATCCGATTTCATGAGGAGATCCGGAGCCTCATGCGGGACGAGCTCGACGGAGCCGGCGGAGGCGGTTCCCCGCTCGATCCGGCGGAGGCGGCAGGCGGAGGGAGCTCCTTCACGGCGCTGCTGGGGCTCGCGCCGCAGCAGGCGGCGGAGCTCCTCGGCAGCGGGGCGGCGCCGTTCGCGGCGGCGGGTGTGAAGGACGAACCAGAGGAGTCGGACGCGGAGAATGCGGGCGAGGTCTCCGGGAACAGGGCCAGAGCGGCAGCGTGCCGGCGGCCGGCAGGGAAGAGGAAGGAACCGGAGAAGAAGGTGAGGCTTTCTCCGATGGGGATGGCGGTTTGATTGCGATTTTTGTCTCTTGTGGGGATTTGGGGAAAATGAACGCGCGGATGTGAGGGAATTTGCCAGATTTGATTATTGCGAAATCGGGGAGTCTTCCCTCTGGGGAGATATTCTCCGTTGCTTTTGCTTCATCGCACATTTTTTTCGATATAATTTAAAGTGGATGCTACTTTTTCATAAAATATAATTCAGAGAGGCGAAGCTGTTTTCGGGAATATTGAAAAGTTTTTATTATCCAGTTACGGTGTATTTCATAAAATATAATTCAGAGAGGCGAAGCTGTTTTCGGGAATATTGAAAAGTTTTTATTATCCAGTTACGGTGTATTAGAAAACGAGAGTTTGGCGTCATTCTTGTCGTCGGTGTGATGGTGGAGCGGCACTAATTAATTTTGCCCCGATGATTTATCACTTGAATTAACGAGCTTCAAATGTCACCAATTTAACCTCGAATTTTATATTTGTTTTTTAAATACGACTAAGTGAAGAAAGTAGGGAGGTTCGAATTTTATATTTTTGTTTTTTAATTACGAGTAAGTTAAAAAAGTAAGGAGGACGTGAATGAAATTTTACTGCAATCTTATTTTTAAGCTTTTCCTGGTGGAACTCAATTAGTAGTATAAAATCTGTTTATTTTATGATACTCGTCGTTACTTCATAAAACAAATTGCACACGGTCTGCATTGCACTCCTTGATTCTGCGTCAATACCTAAATTCTGAACAGCAACTTAGAAAAATTCACACATATTGTAATTTAGCTTGTAACAAATATCGAGCTATTCTTCGTCGACTTTAAAGGGGTCGAAATTGCATGTTAGTCCGGTAAAAAGGGTGATATACTTTGATTGGAGGTCTTAATTGGGCATGTGGCATTCGTCTATTGGAATTCAAGCACATTCCTCACACAAGCCATATGTATATATATTCTCCAGTAGTACCGCATTAATTGCTCCACATTCGGATAATTATAAAAAAATCTGGAATCGTCTTAGTAGATAGGCATTGCACAAAGTTTGGGATCGGGACCTTTTCTTATAATCGTCCGAGTGAAGCAATCGCTTCTTGGGTTCCTGAGAAGTATAACGTTTATAGATAAAACTGCCTGCAACGTCAATTTGGCTGCTAACTTGATTGGGGTGCAAGCAAGGCATCGACTTATATGTCACAAGTTTCAATTAGAAAAAGCATAAATCCTGAAATGGCTTCATTGTTGCATTAGGTGAAATCAAGCAGCGCAAAGAAAAGCAAAAGCACTGAAGAGAAAGGAGATGGCAAGGGCAGCGATAGCGAGAAGCTCCCGTATGTACATGTCAGGGCTCGCCGAGGGCAGGCGACTGATAGCCACAGCTTAGCTGAGAGAGTGAGCGTTAAAGCTCTATAATAGCATTGGAAGAAATTCTCAGATTGCCAGGGAATGTATGGTGTTCCTAACTCAGTTGACAATTTCCACTGTTCTCTTTCAGGCAAGGAGGGAAAAGATCAATGCCCGGATGAAGCTTCTCCAGGAGTTGGTCCCTGGCTGCAGCAAGGTTCTTTATCTCTCTCTATCAACATTTACATTTTACTGAAATTATATCCATGATCACTATCCCACATAGAAAATCCATCTGATATTTTTTTTATATGGATGTTAAGTCGAACTTTTCAGTGACATGTAGGTAAACTACCACAAAAGAAGTATTATGCTCGAATATCCCAAAAAATACCGGATAGTAGCTAAAAACGATAATTATCGTGTGATTCACCTAACCGCCAGAAGAAAAGAATGATTTTGACTGGGATTTTAGTAGGCTTGTCGAATGGTGGAGAGAAATTTACCATTGTCGAAGTGAAAGGTTGTTTCCCCCAAAAGGCTCATTGGAAAGATACCTTTTCCACATGGTCAAGTCGTTTTCAGCCTTCCCTGTTGAGAGGGTGCTCCTTCCGCCCACTTCCAAATGAGGTAAATCAAGTGGCAGAATAGGTAAATTCATAGAATACAAAGGGTGGTGTCGGCTCTGAAAAACTCGCGGTCAGGATTTTAAGCAGTGAATTCCCCCACCTGGAACCCATCGAGTGGAGATTTGTTGCAACTTGTTGATGGGAGTCCCGTGAGATTTGTGGGGGATGACAAGTCCTCCGGTAGGTTTGGTGTGTGTGGGTGGGTATGGTCTTGTAGCCTTTCGCTTTGCCTTGCTTTGGTCCTCCCCTCCCTCTTTCTACCCTCCCATCTAATCTACTGCGCCCGACAAAGGCCTACCGAACCAGACCAATGGTGGTGGAGATTGCTTGCAACTTTCAATGAGTCCTCTTATCCTTGTCCTTGCCCTTTCCCCACTCCCAAAAATGAGGGACCTGTCATCAGAGACTAAAATTTTATAGCAAAATTACATTTGGGTATGCTTCTTTCATACTTTCATTCCTACCTTATAGGGCCCATTTGGAACGGGGTGAGGTGATACCTAACTTTTTTCATGCAAAGACGTTAATGATATTCTTGTAATTGCTTGAGCAAATAAATCTTTCCATCAAACTTGAATCCCCCTTTATTCAATGGCCTACACTTTTGCCCGGTCATCCCCTTCTCTATTTAATCACACTGTTATTTAAGTCTGGTTGCAATTTAAAAAACGGATGAAGTCCTCTCATTCTTGTCACCTCTCTTAAATTCCTACAGTCCTTGAAGCCATTGTACTAGATGTTTGCTTTGACTCCGCGGTGGATTGTAATTGTGCACAATTCATTTCTGAGTTCTGGTGATTGGTTTAAGTAGTATTTTTCGGTCTCAGAGCCCCCTCCCACTTTTTTGCCTTCAATATGTGAATATGTTTAGGTGTCGTAGAGAATTAGAGGTGAGGAAATCAAGTATAGATTGAAGCTCGAACACCTCAAAATACTACCTTATCAAATACTCTCAAGATGTTGATTGCAGTTATGAGTACTAAAAAATAACTTGGATGCAAGTGTTTTATGTGGTTGTCAAATGGACCGAATTAGATCCTAATAAATTAAGTTGTTGGGTTCGCATTCCTTAGTAGCAGCTCTGATATAGGCTCAAAACATAACAAATGGTATTAAGGTGGAAATGATTTTCTAAAAGTGGAGCCACATAGATAGAATTAGCTATCCAAGAATCCGTATTTACCAGTAACATTTGAAATAAATGATGGGAACATTATTGTGAATACAAGTGGGAGAGATTATAATTATTTAAAAAATAATTATTTTCGGTACATATTTAGGTAAATTTATAGATAAGAGGATTTATATCTTTCAATTAATTGCCTCAAAGAAAGAAAGCAGCAGATAATTAATGATTGATTGAGGTAAAAGATAAATAAATTATATATATTTACAATAGAAAAATGACAAAGCAAGCCTCCCACTTTTTCCTTTGATAGCTTTCTTCTTGACTTCGGCTCTACCATTTCTTGACTTTCTGACTTCCGAGAGAGCGCAGAAACTGGGATTAGACCGGCTTCTATTATATAAATTCAAAAAACAGGCGAAATTGGATGTTTATTTAGGTTATACACTTTCATGAAAACATGCCAAGCTTCGCTCGACGGCAGTTCACGACGGGCCCTTTCTTTCACTTATTATAGGACAACCACAGGCTTTCTTCTATAATCTTAAATGCTCCTGTCACTACTTTCCATAAAGGATTCGCACCTGGAAGTGGGACTGAAACGGCTCCCCCGCCACTCCTCCAGCCCATGCTTTAGCCGCCCTGGTTAGCTGCCTAGGCGATCAGCTACATGGATTCGTGCATTATATATTTACAATACATATTTAAAAAGTATATCTGTAGTACATTTTTTCCTTAGGGGAGATGTAAATGCACTTTGCTTGGAAAGTGTAATTAGCTTAAGTTGAAGTTTTAGATGAAAGTTAACAGAGAACCCTTTCTACATATTAAGATTAAATCACATACTCTTCTAGCTTTTTTTCAAAAAAGTATTTAGTCCACCTTGAAAAAAACGGTCTATTTAACTTTTCTTTGAGTGATTTATTGATTTCGGAATGATTCCAAGGGCATGTTAACTCTCTCAATCATATAAACAACTATTATTCACAGAAGGATATCCAACCACCCAATTACCAAACATGCCCCTCGTCGAAATATCGAAATAGAGCAGTTTTTTTGGGAAGAATGGCTAGGTAAGAGAGGAAAATAGATCCGCTTAAATAATATAGTAATTGAGCAATGTACTTTTAATCCAATTGATCACAGGATCCAAACCTATTACCTATTGAATAACTAGTTATTTTTTTTACTAAAAAAGAAACAAAACAATTCACTTTGGCCTCAAGAAGATTCCAAATAATCTTTTTGGAGCAGTTGATTATCTTTTTTCTACACGGTCTTCACATGCTAGCCGGCACTTATGTTTCCCCTTTTTAGAATAATTAATATCGAATAGAAAGTAGTTGGTAATTTTGTTATTCCCATTCTTTACATAATTAATAAAGGATATAAAATATAATCCTCCATACATCCCTTAAAAATGCTTTTATTTCTACATAAATTACGATGAAAATCGAGGAACATTCCTATAAATAAATTATTACTTGAAATCACAACTGATCATCGAGATTGTAAACCTTGGAATTAGTAAAAGATCAAGTCTTTTTAGCAGCGTGCAGGGAACTTTTTGTTTGACTAGTACAGTAAAAGTGATGGGATTTTTCCGAATTCTGGATGCAGATCTCGGGTACGGCACTTGTGCTGGACGAGATCATCAATCACGTACAATCCCTGCAGCGACAGGTTGAGGTACCACACACTCTCTCTCTCTCTTTCTCCGTCTCTTTCGCGGTCATTAGAAATAAGATGATTAGAAGCCACGCGGGTCTTTCCTGGCGGCCGTAGCATTCTTTCTCACATTAAGCACAAATGGGGCTTATACTATGTTTGGCACGTTGTTATATGTTTGTTTTGCCCCTCTGCAGTTCCTGTCAATGAAGCTCGCAGCGGTAAACCCCAGGATCGACTTTAGTGGCCTAGATAACTTTTTAGCTGCGGAGGTATGATTATCTTTACATTGGCTTCCGTGTACTGTGGTACTTTCGCCGCATTTCTTAATTTAAATATAGATGTATCTCTGTAAAATATTTTTTTATCGTTTAATTTTCCAATATATCTCAAACAAAATATAGAAGTATTCCGAATGAACTAATCCGGTCCTAGGATTACAGTACAAAAATGTGGTGGGAGGAAGTTGCAATGGGACCTGAGAAAAGCAAAAATCCAAGTTCTGCAAAATATATTGTCTTACAATCTTAACTCTCATAGACCTTCTCAATGTATTTGCTCAACTCTATCACTGAGTTTCAACGAGGGTGAAGATGTGAATTAAAAGATTAATCAGAATCATTGGATAAATATGAGAGATCTAAAGATGTAGACTAAAGTGTTATTGCAATATTTTGCAGGGGGACTAATGAAAAGAATTTATTGAAAAGTGAATAGGTCTGTAATTGGGACTTCGGTATCCTTCCAATGGAAGGAATTATAACATTTTCAATGGATTAAAAGTGACAATGAACATTGATGATGGAAGGAGAATAATATATGTTATATCCTACTATTACAAAATACATCGCTTCAAAATACATCACTCTGTATATCCGTATTCCTCCGTAGGGTAAAAAGGAACGAACTCTTGAAGGGTATGCACGCTCTTCAATTTTCAGTAGCATAATGCTAATTCTTTTATGCATGAAGTAGTCTTTTAAAAGGTAGGGTTATCCCTTTTTTATATGATACAAGGAGGGATGTCTCGAGAAGGCATCTTGTCGTGTAGGGTCCTAGAGCTTGGCTTTCTCCTTAGCCATTCTTGACGAAATTAAGTTCCACATATGTTTGTCTCATTTCTTTTATGAGCTTCCGCTAGTTTCGACTGTATGGTTAATGGATGTGATCAATACGATTTACTGGAAGCATAATGTGCAAAGTTAGTTGGTGATAGTTGTTATTATTTAAGCTAAATATGATTGGGAAGAATTGATTCTCTACAAAGTGCACATGCCACAGGCCACTCTCGAAGGGGGCGACACCACATTTTACGAAGTCATGATGGTGAAGTGATCCTTGCCATTCCTTTGAGGAATAAGGAGGGATATCCCTTCTTATTCCTCCTTCTCATAGTCTGTAAAAATTTTGGTCATAGAGTCGAAATAAAGAATAAGATTTTGCTTACTATTCCTCCATCGTATGCCTCTGACATAAAAAAATACAAATAACTACACCTTATCTAACAGTCTTATCTATTGTAACCCCCTTATCCTTCCTTATCATGTCACTCCAACCGAATAGAGAATAGAAAATAACCACCACGTACCCTTCCTTATTCCTCATTATCCTCTCCTTCCAACCGAACATAAACAATAGCTTAGCCCTCTTTATCTATCCTTATCCCTTTCCCTATTCCTCTACCGAATGGTCTCTTAGAGTGTCCGAAACTCCAAAGGTAGGTGTCCAAGGTAAGGCCTTGGTTTCCTTGTGCAATCATACATGACACTTTCCTTGGAATCCTCGAACTTCCTACCTTGAGGCACTTACATGGGCTCACCGAGGAGGTAAAAAGGGGAATCTCTTCCCTTCCATGTCAACAATGCTAACATTTGATGACACATTTGATGTCTAGTAGCAACATCAACATGTACCATGACATATCGGCCAGGTGTTGCAGTCATACTACAACATGCCGCTATAGTTTACTACGATTTCCATGACAACCTTGCCATGATTTCTCCCAACCTAAATCATTAAGCAAAAGTACAGGGAGGGCTGCCACATCATATGCAATCCTTTAAAGTTGGAGCATGATATAACACTCTCGTACATATGATGTTGTTGTACATATGATCCTCTAGCTTCATTAGCAGACAAAGTATGTGGATGGCAAGTAAAAGGCAAACAAAATTGATACAAAAGCATTTCTTCCTCCTACTGTGCCATATCTACGACTCCCTTGTCGAAGCATACTATGTGGTTACTTCTATGGGAACAAGATGACCGTAAGAAATGAATACAATGGAGGCCACTCCAACAACCCCCAAGGCATCTAATGCACTATAATAGGTCTCCTCTACTTCCTTTGGATGGGGATCATGACCTGAACTTCCAAATTAGGAACCATCAAGAGAAAAGATCCACCACCCTCCATCTTTCTGATCATTTACACTTCTTTCTAATGAGGAATCCACACATGTTGTAAAGAGTGGGTGAGTTCTTGTGTCCTCTTTCTAAGACTTCCATCCACGACAATGTGAGGTTGGGAGCAACATTCTGATGACTAGGGATCTTGCGAGGGTCTAAAATTATCCTCACAGAGTGCGAAGATATAGTGTTGCTGAGGCGACCACTCACAAGACCACCTGGTCGATCAAAAGTACCCACAATGTTTAGGGCAATGAATAGCCAAAAATATAAGGCACAATTTATTATATTCTACAAACAAAAATATATAGCATGTAAGCATGTAGAGGTCGAACCACAAAGAGCAAGCTAGCTAGCCCTATGATTATTATTAATCAATGTGTAGTATTCACATAATTGTTTTTAAGTCTTTTTATGCGAGTTTTTGATTTTTGACTTTTTTAAATAAAATTAATAGTAAATAAATTTATATAGGTAATTTAATAGTATTGATAATAATAAGATAGATTGTATTAATATATATAGGTAGGGATATTCACATTAAGTATACTTATATTTTTTTCTTTTTTTTAGGTTTTAACTTTGTAAAATTTTAATTCTTTTTTATTTTTGAAACTAAAATAAGAACATATTTATATAGAATATATTATCACCCAATATAATTATATAGATAATATATATATATATATTTGTATACATATAGATAGTATATGGTACATATCTATACATGATCCAAAAATACAAGGAAGATATTTTTTTAGGCTTTTTATATTTTTCTCATGTTTTTATGATTTTTCTGGAATTTTTGCTTATTTTTAGGTATTTTTAAAATAAAAACATCCCAAAATAGGGATTAAATAAAAGGGCCGAATTGATTTGAAGGATAAAAATGACAAACAATGTGATGGTTGAGGCTTGCTGGATCGTACGCCATCTGCTACATCTAGAGTGGGGTTCTTGATTAGACGATTTTGGAGTTCCCTGGAAGAACACTCCAAGAATAGTGCTTTTTGCATGGCTTTCATCCGCTTCTCCACTGTGCTCCGAGCTCCTCCTGAGCTGCTGAGATGCCCTACGGGGTTGCCTTGCTCTTCTGTAACTTAAGGATGCATCAAAAGAGTTTGGGTCCCATCGAAGGGGCCTAGAGCGTCAGGCACCTAGAGCTTACTTCATGACATCGAAGACCCCTCAGATGGGATCATCCATACCTGCAAAGTGGATGGAAAGCTTTGCGGCATGGAGACGATCAGATCTGGGACTTTATTGACAAGATTCGCGGTGGTTCAGAGGTGGATGAAGGTGCTCTGGCGTGCAGCAGAGGAAGGAATATCGGGGGACTGATCTACTCAATATCAAGGGCTCTAGATGGGTTAGATCGATGGAGAAATGGACATGATTGGAAATGGGATGGAAGGCACATCAGTACGAAGGGTGGATCACCATGAAATGGCCAGAGCCCTAATTGGCTCCGACGAACGAATAATCGGAAATTTAACTACGCTAAGGATCTAACAACTAAACTAAATGAAGAATTGAAATGGCACGAAGAAAATCTACCTAAAAGAAGTAAAGTGCGCAACTCTTACCAGGCTGGGAAGCCAAGGAGCAGGACGCCACTGGAGCACTGCCTGGACCTCCTCTCCTCCTCATGTGATGCTTTGAGCATCGAGGAAGGTATCTCTGTCACATGTGAACTCTTACGCACACAACTAGAGGAACGACCGAGCTCGGAGAGGGATCAAGGATTAAAGAATGGCGTATGGTCTTATTTATAGACAAGGCAAAGCAGCTCAAAGATCTAGTGATTTTGTTTAGCTCGAAGCAGATTGATCAAATCCAAGATGTGGGAGGAAATTATGGGGATCAAATCAACGTCGTTAAGGGAGCTAAACCATATCATGAGTGGATTCGACGTGAAAAATGGAAGAAAAATCAGGTTTAACATATCTGCAGTCGAGGAAAAGAGAGGAGGGTCAGTTGACCCGAGGTCAACAAGAGTTGAGTTCTGGTTGGTCCACGTGAACCAACAAAAAAAATAAAAGGTGAAAATGCCTTGTTAAATAAAGAATAAATAACAAATAGGTTTATTACTTTTAAGTCGTAAAATAAAAAAATGTTGAGTATTTTTTTAGTATTTACTTATGATTTTTATTTTTTATTGGACTTATTTATTATAGGTTACTTTTTAAGGTTTTATTTATAGGTATATTTACTTATATTATGTATATTTTATTTTTATTTTATATTTATGATTTTATTATTTAATTTTCATATTTTATATATTTACAACTTATTTTTATATACACAAATTTATTTTTGTTGTATTTTTCTGATGTTACTTGTACTCCTAAATAAATAAACATATCTTTTATACATGTATAAGTATATGTATTTCATCTATGTGTTTATATAGATTATTTTTTGTGTTTTCTCCATGATTTTATTTTATTCTAAATATGTGCATGTATTATAAATAATATTTCCAAAATTATAAAAAAATAAAAATATAAAAAATAAAGAATAAATATAATAAATATTTTTATTAAGGTATACTGTACAATAGAGGTCCAAAACCTAACTTTTGCATCTTAACTCCAAATTGGATGAAACCACCTTCATGAAATAACTTATTAAAAATTATATTCAATTAAAGTGATTTTGATGCATTTTGATTTTTTATTGAGAAAATATGAGTTTGGGAATTTTAGGTTTTGGTTTTTTTATTCTTAGTATAAAATATACAATGTATATTATTTTTATGCAAACTCAATTTTGTATTTTTCTATACATTTTTATCTACAATTTATGGTACAAAGATTATTGATGACGAATAAATAATAGAGATTAAAATGGGCTCCAAAAATGTATTGAACAATGAAAGAATGAGATTTTTATTGTCTTTTTTGGCCTTTATCTCCCCTACTTTATTCATTGTCGATCAATTCTTGACTTGATCTCGAGGTTTAGGGTCATTTTATTTCCTTTTCTTTTCTTTCTTTATTCTTTAATTTTGTCTTTAAACAATATAATTTATACAATAATAATACAATAAATAATGTATGTTAATTTGTACAAAATAATGATCTTTACATGCATTTTGCTAGGGTATAAAATCCAAAATAAAAGATTAAAGGCGATGAAATGGAGATTATTCAGACTCCCTTAGGATATACTACCCATTCTTGGTAGGACCTTAGTGAAGATGTTCTTTTTAGTGTGTCATAGTGAACACAATAATCCCGGAATATTCAAATCACATTTATAAATCCTAATATCTAGGATAAGTGCACTGAGGTAAGAGGGGGTCAATTGCAAAGACATATTTGGTTGCCATGTTACCCTACCTGCGGTAACCCGACTATCCCCCAGTTCTAACTCGGTTGGAATTATTTGTTTATCCCATAATTTCTTTGTTATAATATTAACCACTTTCAAACAAAAAAGTTAATTTAAAAACATATAATCTTAAAAAAGTTAATATAACAAATACATAATCAATGTGGGATCACATAACATTTACCATTTCAACCCTCCTAACCATCCAAACAACTATTCATAGGAGGTTGCTTCAATCCAACATAACCTTGAACTCAGATAAATATCATACAACTTTTGATTGAAGAATATGAATACATTGAATACAGATTTAAATTTCAGTGTTTCACAAAATGAAAATGTGTCATACTTAGTTAACTCAATTATAAGGAAATTAGGAGATAATGATATGATATTTATAAATGATTAAGTGCATAAAATGATAAAAACACAAAGCAATAGTTAATATACAAATGAATAGAAGAATGGTAAAAGATACAAAGCACTAGTGTGAATGGATCGTGAATTTGAATTGTGGTTTTAGCTTATGGTGCGCAAGTCATGATGGCTAACATTATAACATAACAATGTCTCGTCCTAGCGAGGTTAGAGATAAACAAAAGCAATAACACTGAAATAATTCAATATTATCGGACGAAGAGAATAGAAGGCGATCATGGAGGCCATGATGAGACATGATTCACCAAGAATGGGAAGGGAATATATAGCTCTTGTCACTAATTCTGTGTCCATTTCTCATATAGTCGAAATGGTTCTAATATGAATTAGTTATTTAAAGAGGGATGGATTTATGTGAGGCTAAATCAGTACAGGCTAACCTTCATCTGGTTCAATGACTCATACCATGGACATGCTAATAATAGCAATTATTATGATTTTTATTTGATTTCAACTCTATATTTTGTAAATGATAGATTTGGTCAATTAATCGAAAAATCAACTAGTTAAGCCATTTTTGAGTCGACAATGAAATGGTGCATAAGATGAGTTGATTGGTCTAAGTAACCATTCAGCTGAAATGTGATATAATTTCAGTGAGAAAATGAAGGTGAGGAGAAGAGATAATGTTTTGGGTTCAGGGCTACTGTCAGCTACCGTTCTTGTTTTGTAGGTCCTTTGCGCATGCATGTGCGCCCTCAAAAAACCCTAATCACCATTCCCTATTTTTCTCACTAATCGCTTCCAGCTATTGCAGGAAAACAGAGTCTAGGATGCCCACTCGGCCATTCGCATGTAATCAACCTCTCCCACTTGACTGATGTGGTCATACTAAACTCCCACTATTTGCTGTGAGTCTATATTCTAGAAATGTTAATTCTTAAGGCTTCAATTTGCTTGAATGCCTTCTTTATTTACCCTTATATTCTTGAGTCTCATTAAGCTGACATGTTTAATGTATGTGCTTGATGCAATTCCTTTTGTAAAGGAATCAACTAACATATCATTCGTGGGAATGTAAGTCACCTTAATTTCTTGTTTGGTTGTGACATCTTGAATATATGATATTGGATTTCAATATGTTTTCCTTTGGAACTATTTGCCCCACTATTAGTCAAGTTTATTGTAGCGTGATTGTCATAATATATTTCAACTGGTCCACCAACCAAGTCAAGGCTTAAGATATCAAGAAATTGTCTAATCCAAACACCATGAGTGGTAGCCATGCTGCATGCTATATATTCAACTTCTTGTGTATGTCTAGATACACAACTCTGTTTCTTACTTCTCTAAAAAACAACCGCACCACCAAACGTGAGAAGGTAATCTGATGTGGATTTCCTATCATCAATGTCACCTCCGAAGTCGGCATCGGACTATCCCACTATCTCAAGTGATTCAACTTGATAAGCTAGCTTTATTTGTACATATCTTTCAAATATCACAAAATCCTCTTCTACTCGACATTACTTTGATATATACTTAGTAAGCTTATATGATAAGCCAGATCAAGTCTTGTGCTTAACATTACATACATTAAGCTGGTTACTGCTTGTGCATACGAGACATCAAAGCGTTTTTGTCTATTTCCTAGACATTGACTTTTTCTAAGTCTTTTTCCATCACAAGCGGCGTAGGGGATGGAGTACTATTCTACATTTCGAACCTCTTCAATATTGTACACAAATATGTTTCTTGATCTAAATTTAATGTTCTTGAGCTTATGTCTCTAGTAATTTGGATTCCAAGAACATAGGATGTGTCTCTCATGTCCTTCATCCGAAATTTAGTATTTAGTTTATACTTTATATCATTTAACATCTCTATGTCATTCCCAACGAGCAATATGTCAATTACATAAAATGACAAAATCATAATCCCATTATGCTTGATATATACACAATTATCCAATTTATTAGACACACAACCCAAGTGAATAATAGTAACATGAAATTTGAGATAACACTGTCTTGAGGATTGTTTCAATCCATATAGAGACTTT
This sequence comes from Ottelia alismoides, assembly GCA_037367405.1. Classification (NCBI taxonomy): domain Eukaryota; kingdom Viridiplantae; phylum Streptophyta; class Magnoliopsida; order Alismatales; family Hydrocharitaceae; genus Ottelia; species Ottelia alismoides. The sequence goes on along the minus strand of JAZKJV010004047.1, from coordinate 146,025 downwards.
TTCAATTTGTAAATCATATTCTCCTTTCCATCTATTTGAAAATCATCAGGTTTACACGTGTATATATCTTCCCTCAGTTCTCCATTGAGAAATTTTGTTTTTACATCCATTTGGAATAATTCCAAATCCATACATGCGACCAAGGTCAAAATCATCCTTATTGATGCAAATTTGGCTACAGAATATGTTTCCTGAAAATCAATTCCGATGTTTTGTGTATAACCCTTGGCAACTAATCTTGTTTTGTATTTATCTATTATGCTATTAGCTGGGTACTTTTTCTTGAAGATCCATTTACATCCTATGGACTTCATGGCTATCGGTAAGTCACATAGTTTCCTAACAACATTTTTCTCTATCAAGTCAAGTTCATCCTTCATGGCATCTGTTCATGATTCTGACTCCGATGAAACCATCGCTTCATCAAAAGGCACTGGATCCGTGCAATCCATAATGTCCTCATCAACAACAAACCATGAAACCTCGTAAGACTACAAATGATAGTCACTCATCCAAGCATGTTGCGTTCGGGGTCTATTGTTGCCGGTTATACTAGAGGGTTGTCTAGATTCACCTACAACCTCCGAAGGGATATCATCATTCACATGCTCATCTTTCACATCCGGAAGAAATTCCCTTCCGATTTGGTCTACTTCTGAGTCGATATCATTATCTAACAAATCAACTAGAGGTTTTGGATCCTCTGATTCTAGTTGCTTCTCTTCTGTATTCTCAAGAAAAGTAGCATCGCAACTCTCAATTAGACCACTTTCTTTGTGCATAAATGTATATCCTTTGGACTTGTCTGAATAGCCAATAAATATGCACTTCATTGTCTTAAAATTAGGCTTGTCTCTAAGTTGGGGAATGTTATGTGTATGCTTCTCATTAGAATAGTTCTGTCTTATATAAAGGGGAAACTAGGTTATTAAAACTATTACATGCATACCCTTATGCATAGAAGAATACATAAAAGAAGACCTAACAAAACAACTATACACTAATACTCCTCCTCAAGCTAGAGCATAGATGTCCATCATGCTCATCTTGGAGATACCTTGATGAATGTAGAGCAAGGGGCTTGGTGAAAACATCAACTGTCCAGTCTTCTGAAGTAACTGTGTCCGTCTTGATGTTTCCTTGTTGAATCATATCCTTGGTATAATGACAAACCACTTCCACATGTGTGGTTCGTTCACGAAAGATGAGATTATTTGCAATGAACACTGCTATAACATTGTTACACCACATTGTCATAGGGTATGTATATGGTAAGTATAAATCTTTGAGGGCCGACTTGATCCACACAAGGTTGACAATATCACAATATATCGTCGATATATTGGTGTCGACGAGATGTGGGTACCGATATTCATATAGATATCCTTTTCCAAGATATCAGTCGATATCTCGCAAGATATCAACGATATATCGCTATATCGAGCCATATCACTCAAAAATGGTTGATTTCTGTACAAATTTTCTCGGATATCTACATATATAGTCGACATTTCGCCGATATCTACATATCAATGATATTACCATTGTAAGCTTAATTTCACTACTAGTATTAGAATGCTTCATGAATTATATATTTTATTTAGGGTAGAGGGCGCTACCCCGCACCTCGCAGGGTGAGCGTACTTGTTGACCCCCAGGCTCGCTGACCGAGCTATGAGACCTCCATCTGGTAGGATATGGTGCGACATGGAGGTGCATACGATGGTTCTTCAATTGGTGAACTTCATCCTCTTTGGCAATAAATATGAAAAAAAGTCTAATGCTGATCAAGTTAGAATCACGGCTACTTTGTTTCCAAACTTTCAATTCCAATGTTTATTAATCACGATCAATCAACATTAACAACGATATGTTTGATATGACTGATATGTGTGATATAAGGGTCATTCTTGATTCGCGTGAAAAAGGAAAAAAATAGGCAAAGAAAGGACTACACTAAATTTGGGGGATTCAACCCTGGTCTTCAAAAAAGTAGGGAAATTATGGGGAGCAAGAAATGAGAGCATGTGTGGCTAACTAAGAGGATGGAGGTATGGATGTAATTGAAATAATCACGTGCTTAATATGGCTAATTGGAAGACGGATTTGGGATAAAATCGAAATGGAATCCTTTTTCCTTTGAACCTTCTTAATTATTAGGATTGGTCTTCCTAATTCCATTTTTCAATAATATATGCAATATATAATGACTTCAATACCACACCTGATACAATCAAAACCTGCGACACTATTGCCGTATTTTTGATATCTTACTTCAAAGCTGCCTTGCTCATCAAACCAACCCGGTTGTCCCTTGTCATCTAAACTCCAGTAATATTCACTTATCACCTTAAAAAGTTTATATATTTGTTCACATAAAATTCCTTCTATATTGTGTTTTATTTTTGTATTATTAGATTTCAGAATTCTAATCTTAATTGCTATAGTATGGTGATATCATAATTATGTGGTTATATTCATCATTCAAATATTACTTATGTAGTTATGTTTCTTTTTTTTGAATCTAATTAAAAATATTGCTATTCGTAAATAAGAAAAAACACACACCACATAATTAAATAAATATCATATCTCGGATAGAATCAATTATTGATGGATTTGGTTTGAAGTCGTGATTCGCGAAGAGCACAATTTAAGTAATTTTAGAAATATATACACTATGACTTTTTTGTTCAAAATTTATTTTCTGAGTCAAAATTACTAAAATATATTTTTCCTATCTTATGAAATTCAAGTTATTTATTATTTAATAACTTCATCATATATTTTCTATGACACGTTAAAAATTTATAAAAATGGCATTTGTATAACATGTACCTTGATTTAATCTAGCATTAATATAATCCTAGTGTATAAAAGTCTGGCTTCATCCCTGCCCCCATCAGCTCCCTCCGATTTCCTTCCCACCTCTCCAAAATTTGAGCGGCCTTCTTGCTGATGTCATCGACCTGGAATAATGGAAAAGGATAATTTTAAGAGATAAAACCTAGTTAAACATTTTTTTCTTCCTTATTGTTGTATGGCTATTTCTTTTCGTAAAGAATAGATTATGTTGCACTTATTTCTTTCCCTTGATGATGTTAAAATTTCTCTCAAATGTGTTTTGAAATAGTGATTTAAACCTGGAGTGACAAAAAGAATAACTATTTTTTTAGCTACGGACCATATCGGAAGAAATTTTAAAAATTAAGTACCACATTAATACATTTTCAAGTTCAATCCGTATGGAAATTAGATGTATGATTGAAAGACTTCTTTGTAATTTACTCTTTTATTAAGGCAAGCATATCATACAGAAAAGATGGAATAAGGAGATTGCCAAACTTACCAATAACTTAATCCTCTTACATTATTCTAACGTTCAACCAACTTGTCTAAATGCATTGAATTCCAAGTTAACATCTAATGTGCAGTTTTTTTCCAATCATTAATTTGTGACCATTTGCATATTTAGGTTCTCATAAATCATTGTGCTATTTATATGCTAAGGCCCATATGCTGATTAAGCCAGTTGGTCATCTATATTGTTGGCCCATCTCCTATCATAAACAAATAATAAAGTAAACTAGATGTCCATGGTGTAAAAGAGGGCCATCACACTTAAACTAAAATTTAAGGGGATTCAACATTTGAGACATATCAATACAATAATCCATATTTATGGATAAAGAAAATGTTACACGACTGTAGAATAAATTTGAAGGCCTTGCTATATTTTACGGTAAACCCCCAAAACATCTTTACTTATCCAGCTCTTGATGCCTTTGCCCTTCCAACATATTATATATAACTCCCTTACTAACGACAGATTCGACTACGGATCCTTGTGGGGATACTTCTACCAGCAATACTTCGGAATTGAAGTAATCTTTTTGTTAGAAATAAAATGCACACACACTTTTAACATCGGGTACAAATTAAGTTTTGCCGTAAAAAAAGTCTGTCCTGTACTTTAATCTATGTAAAACAAAAGAAACAGTAGCAAATGCGAAGACCGAGATTGCTATATAGAAAAGTAGGAGGGGAAAGAAAGTTGACGTCGTTGGTATTTGGATGCAGAACCCGCGGGTGACGGCTTGCAACGGCGCGGCAGCGGTGGGTCTGGACGTGTCCTTATGGGCAGAGGTCCCCATGGACGGGGGAGTCAGACGGCACCCACACCTCCACCACCACCAACAGCAGCAGATCTGGCAGGCTGACATGGTTACCCCACAGCTCCCGCCCTCTTTCTTCGAAAGAAGCGACCACCACCACCAAACTGGGTTTCTCAGCAGTGGGCCCTCCTCCTTCGCCTTTGACACCTCCAACTCTAGTGGTAACAAACATGCTCCCAACACCTCTCTCCTCCTCTTTTCTTTAGGATTAACTTCTTTCATCTATTTGGGTTAAATCAGTTTGTTGGTAACTGGTAGTCTCACAAAGACGTTCTTTGCTATATTTCGGTTAAATCGTTTTGGTGGTAACCCGGCAATTGATTCGGTTATAGAGCAGGGACTTGTCGGTGGCCTCCAGCTGCGTGCTTTGGGCACGCTGTTATCTGAGCAGGAAAATAATTGGTGGTGACCCTCTTATGTGGAGGCATCTTTCTCACTGTTTCTTTAAATTCTTTTTCGTCCTCTAGTGCTCTGTCTTGATTAATTCTGCGGACTTCGGCAGTCGCTGGAAATATTGATCTTGCTCCAAGGTCCTTTTTTTATTAATTTATTTGATTTGAAGCCCGGCAATTTAACTCGATAACATTAATTCCTTGTGTCCTCCCCAGCCACTTCTTTTGAAGTATTTGATCGTAGCATGCGCTTGCACCAAAGATTTATGCTGGGAACAAGAAAGACAGTTTCTCTAGGATTTCCATAAGGCAGTAGTAGAAATTTTTTAATAAGAAACGTGCTAGGAATGAACTGAACCTGCACGTTTTGGGAGAAGGCCTTCAATTTTTTCCCCTTAGAGGACTAAATGTCTTTAAACTTTACATATGGGTCTCATGTTATACTGGATAATCTGCTTGTTCTTTCTTGCTCACCGCGAATACATATCATATTCGTATGATATGAGTTCACGAAAATGGCTAAAATTTGCAGATTTTTTTGTACAACATAAATACAACTATAGAAACTTAACCATTCAAAGGGATCTAACTTGTTAAATTGTTATCTGTTCATCATTATCACCAAGTAAACGTATCACTGTAGGCATATCCTAGTTGTTAGTTGTTTGTAGTATGTAGAAACATCTTTAATAAATGTAAGGACAACGGTGGTGGACAAGTGGAGGAAAGAAAGATCAGATCCAATTTGATACTCCAGCCAAATTTGATTCCCTGGAAACAACTCGACATATACAGAGTACAGGGAACAAAGGGAGAGTAATGAGATTTGCCTATTGGACAGAGTTTTTGAAATTCTAGCATCTTCTTGCTACTTCTCTTTTGAAGCTTGAAATAGGGCTGTATGTTTAACTTCGAACCTATCAGACTTGCAATTCATCCTTTATTACATCAAACAGTAGTTGATGTGGTTAACTGGTTATATAATTTATATTATTAAGATTAATTGATTATGTCTGTCATAGTAATTTTCAGTGCTAGCTTGCCTCGTATGTTATATGAAAAGGCTCAAACTAGTGATACATATATTGGTTTCATTTTGGATATTTAGGCTACTAATAATAAAAATGGTCCTTGAATTATAAAGCTTGATTATTGTGTTTGTGCTAATCATTGCTGGGTTTTCGTGCTAACTAGCCAAGAAAACTGAGTCTATTTGGCTTGCGTCATTTTTTGTGCCCATGCTCCGAAAGGAAAATTTGAAAAAAGACTTATGAAGCTAGCGTTTGCCATTCTATTTCATGTATAACTCAAGCTTAATTGTTCATGCCATGCTCATATTTACAAATACCTCATCTTAAATAACTTGAATGATAATCTATGGTCTATTCAAGGATGGCACAGTTGCAAAAGTTTCTTAATTCTTAGTTAGTTTAATTAGCACTGTCCAGCAATAAACCACTAACAAAGGATGGTATGGGCTTTGAAAAACCTTTTACCTACTTAACTTGCGCTCTTTTATTTATCTGTATGTTTGCACACACTTTCTGTTTACACTTTAGCTATAAGAATTGGTGACATCATTGTTAATTTAGTAAAGGACTGAATTTTAGAAAATATGCTGTACTTATTCATATCAAAGTCTTATTGAGAATCAATCTCTCGCAGGTGCAAGTCAGAATGTACAGTCATAGCATGGTACTATGAAACAACCGTAATTGGTCTCAGTGAATAATTGCTAATGCCTCTAGGTCTTAATTTCTAAAGGAACAAATGGTTCAACTTTATATGTTTTTATTCAATTGCAACAATGAAAGTGGTATAAAATCAAACCAGCGACACAAAATAAGAACAATACAAAAGATTCCATGACCACTAGGAATCAGGAAGCCAATAGGGAAACACACGCCAGTTTATTATCAAGAACATGAGCTATAAAGAATACCTGATAAAGCAATTGCATCCTAAATTGCTGCAAATTGGCATACCAAGAGGGGTGACCTTTTGATGAAAGAATGAGGTAGTAGCCCTTGAACTTAGGAATTGGTCCAAGAATATGGGAAGATGAGTTGCATTAGCAGCGGCTAGACGGAGGATATGATGAAATTGTGACAGATTCAGTCGCATTGAATAGAGTGTAAGATATAAACATGTGATTTGATTTTAGATTTCAATATTGTTATTGTCCAAAAAGTTTGGGATTCCTTTTCAAGAGTCGATTCATATGAGAACTATTGTTTTTTACATTTTATGTAGGGTTCACTTGTGAATTAATATTTTTATAAATAAAAAAGGGCAAAGACAACACCAATACAAGTCAGGTCCATTTGTGCTCCAAGGATCAATAACAGTCACTGTCATTGAACTCGAGGCCGAGCACCTGCAAATATCCAACACTTTGTTTAATTTTTGGGCTCGTTTAACGTGAATTTTTGATGTAGTTATAATGTTAGGTTGGGACACCTCAACTTGTGGGAGGTGAGGTGGGGGAATTGTCGGTCAAAGCAGTTGCGTCGACATGATATACTAGGGTTTGCATACTGGTAAGGGGGACCACCTGAACCGTAAAGGAACAAACATGATAACCATTGGATTGACCAACTCGTGGCTATGAAGCATTGCCCCCTTGTTTAATCAGAACTTTAGTGAATCAATGGTCTTGAATTACCTTAATTCCATTTGATTGCAAAAAATTGGGACTATGTAAATTCAAGGTTGCAGAAGTCGGCAGTCGGTACTCGGTCGGTAGGGTCACTGACTAAGGATTAATCGGCAGTCGGGAGAGTAATCGGATTTAGTCGGGCATTAGTCGGTTTGGAATTTTTTATTATTTTAAATATATAAATAAATTTTTTATAACATATACTCTCATTTATATTCATATATTTAGTAGTTTTAATATTTTTAAGAGCTTAAACAATATAGCAAGATAAGGAAAAAAGAAGCAAGTTAAGAAGAAAATGTTTGGTACATAGTAGAACCACATGTTCGAAAATAAAAAAAACGTTTACAACATGCCAAAAAAATGCTTTATCTATAGGAGTAACTACAATGCCAGCAGTAACTACAATGCCTCAATACCATTAGTTGCTTCATCTATAGGAGTTAGCAAATCACGAAAGAAATAAGAATGATGTAAAGCACAACAATGGCAGGGGATACTATCACTCCTCAACGTCAGCAATTCTCAAGAACATGATGAACGTTGTTCAAGCAAGTGAGATCGGGATCCCGTTTTAAATGGATTAGGAGAACATTGGCAGATTCAATAGAATCAAAAATCTTGAAGGTAGTTTCAGTTACAAGTGGCTGACATGAACTTAGAAGAAATGATCAATCTAAATGACAAAATAAGGCATGTGCAACAACACCATTGTCATCAGCAAACAAACTATCTCTGAGATAAAATACTCATATAAAGCATATTTGATTAATCATATATGAAGTTACTTTCATTGACTTGTAGTAAAAAAAAACGAAAAAAAAACCGTAACCTGGGCTCCTGGGCGGCGATCGGCGATTTTCTGGAGGAGTGGCGCGGTGTCGCGGTGGAGGAGGGCGCGCGGCGTCGAGGCGATGGAGGTCTGGCGCGGTGGCTGACCGGACCGCTGATGGAGGAGCGGCGATGAGGTGGCGAATGTCGAGGGAGGCACGGTTAGGGCTCGGGGGCGGGAGGTCGAAAATACGAGAGTTCTCTGTTTTGATTTGGGGGGTTTAGGGTTCTGTCAAAATAAGTATCGGGTTTAGGTTGTTGGGCACCCGAAACGCTGTTGCAAAATGCGGCCGCCTAGTCGGCCGACTATACCGATTATGCGGCCGAGTAATCGGTTATGCCCGATTATGACCCGATTATACTTAGTCGACTCGGCTACCCCACCGAGTCGACTAATCGGACCGACTAAATGGTGTAGTCGGCCGATTTTTACAACACTGTGTAAATTTTGGGATTGATCTTGGAGATTGATCGGTCTTGGTTCAATATGCAATGGATCCTATTGAAAACTTATAAGTGAGCTTTCCATTGTCAGGATTAGATGCAAGAGATGAATTGAAATGAATGATGGAACAATCGATGGAGAATAGTTGGTTCAGTCATTTACTCCATTTCTAGTTTCATTAATCAACACAATATCATTAGCGAATAACATACTCCAAGGTATCTCATCCTGAATGTAACTTGTCAACTCATCTATAATCAAAGTAAAGAGAATGGACTGAAAGTTGAACTTGATGCAGACCATTGTTGATGTCAAAATAGTCAGTTTTCCCATATTGTATCATTACCCGAGATAAAGCTCTATCATACATATCTTTCATGCGTAGCCTTAAATTTAGGCGAATTTCGACTGAAATTCGGTCGAAATTCAGTTTCGTGACGGTACCGATATCGAAACCATATATAATATCGCTTTCCAAAATTTCGACCGAAATTTCGACTAAAATTCGATCATTTCGGTTCATTTCGGTCCATTTCGACCAAAAATGTTCATAGATTTCTTGGATTTCGGTGGAAATGATCGAAATTTTGGTTCATTTAGATTGAAATTGTTCTAGGTCACTATATATCATGCTTAGGCCACTAATTGATATTCATAAGACGCTATTTGACCACTAAATGAAATTTAAAAGTCACTATTTCAACCAACATTGCAATATAGACCACTATTCCAATCACCATTATAATAAAATAAGACCATTAGGGGGCCTCTTTAAACCGTATATATAATGTATACGTTCTCATTCCATCTCACAAGTCACAAGTTCACAACCCAACTTAAGTCTTGGAGAGCCAAGTTTCCAAATTCCATGCAAGATGAGTTTTTTACCGTCTCTTTTTTCATAATACATCTTTTTTTTAACATACTTGGAGATGCCAAATGTGTTTTTTTTCATCTTTGAATGCTAACTTCAGAATCTTTATATAACCATATTGTTATCTTTGCCTAGGCCATCTTGGAGAGCCAAATATGGTTTTTACCATTTGACTGCTAACTTCAAATAACCATCCTTTTATCTTTGCATTAAAAAAAGTCAGTTTGTTATGCATCTCATGACTAACATGTTAACAAACCAATGTTATTCTAATTGTTTATTGATCATTGGTGCAAATGCCATGCATGTTGAAGAAAAAGACCAAACATGTATTGAAAGTGTTATAGGGGCCATTTACAAGGAAAGAAATATTATGCCTATTACTATGCTGGAGGTTATCAAATCAGCATAGAAATTCATATTAGCATGGAGCGTCTTATCATTTAACCTGAGGTCGTAATCTAGATACAAATTATTATTGATTATCTAGCAGTCTAATGCATTTAACTAGAATTAATCTATTCAACTAAGGTCTAGCTCCATCCTTTCCACCAAGGAAGGAATCGGAAAGAGTACATGGATCCACCAAGGAATTCATTGTTCAGTTGAATCTCATTTCCATCCCATATACGAATGTAATACTAGTAACTTAGTGGTTAGTATTAACAAGTGCAAACATATTATGTGATTGATGTATCATGTGATCTTGTAAACTTGTATTATGACATTTACTATTTCAATTTTAAAATTGTCTACGCATTCTATATAATAAAAGTATTATTGTTCTTTTGAGAGTTGACAGAAAAATTAAATACCAAAATTTAAGTTTATGTACTGAAATTCAAATTTCACTCTGTACAGTCATCAATATGGAAATTGAAACCGTTATTTAAGGCATTGATCATTATAACATCTTATTATAAGTAAAAAACTTGTATTTCTATCTTTTTTATTGAGTAAACAACATTAAAAATCCTAATTTTGAAAAAAAAAAGAGTTTTCAAACCATTTCCCCGATTTTCAGACATTTCATCGAAATTCCACCGAAATTCCTTTTCTGAGTTTATCGAAATGAAACCGAAATTCGACATTTGAGGCCTTGCTTTTACGAGGTTAATATATAAGACTTGTACTTATCTCTTCTCCAACACTTTATAATATCTCTCGTGAGACAAAATCATAAGACTTCTCCACATCAATAAAAATCATATGGAGGTTCTTCCTTTTAGCTCTATAAATCTCCATTGTTCCCCTTAACAAGGGGATGACTTCAATAGTTGAGCGACTTGGAATGAATCTGAATTAGTTTTCTTTTCATTCGGAAAATTACCTCAACCTTCTTTCGATCACACATTCCCAAATTTTCATAGTGTGACTCATCAGCTTTATATCTTTGTAATTTGAACAATTTTGAATGTCTCCTTTGTTCTTATAAGGAAGCATCAATGCTTCTCCTCTAATCTTCAGGCATTTTCTTGCTTCGTCAAATAACATTGAACAATTTTGTAAGTCGAGTCAAACCGTGCTCACCTAAAACTCTTAAACTTCTATAGAAATGTCATCAGTTCCTATACATTTTTCAAGTCTCATAACCTTCAAAGCCTCCTCTACCTCCTTCCTTTGTATTCATCTATAACTTGCACGATTTAAGTAACTTTCACTACTAGCTAGATCTCCCAAAAGGATATCTCTATTTTCTTCCCCAATGAAAAGCTTATGGAAGTAATGCTTCCATCTAGTCTCTATTCCTTTCTAAGTAGCACGTGACCTTCTTCATCCTTAATGCATCTCACTTGAGAAAGATCTTTGGTCTTTCTTTTTCTTGCGTTAACCTCCCTGAATATATCCTTCTTGTCCTCCTTAGAGTTGAGATTTTTGTACAAAACATCATAAGATTTTGACTTAGCTTTGCTTACAACATTCTTTGCTTCCTTCTTCGCTGTTTTGTAATTTGTGATAGCTTCATTTGTTCTATCCTTAGACCAAGGTTCAAAAAGTCGGTATATGGTAATTCGTTCGGTCAGACAGTCTGAAGCGAATAAGCGGATATGCGGAAGTATATGCGGATTATGCGGTTTCTATTATTTTAATTTAAAAATAATTAAAGTAATAAATTGAATTCAAATACTAGAGATTTATGTTTCGAAGAAATAACAATAGATGAAATATATGCATAGACTTTTTAGTACGAAATGATTTCAGAGAAAGCTTTTAAAAAATGATCATTTTAGATAAAAGAGTGAATCATAAAAATGAAAGTGAAATTTGTTGGCATACTTAGTATAGGAATGAAAATAAATATACTAAGCCTTCTCCCACTATAAATAGGGTCGGGTACATGGATTCTTGCTCAAATCCACATTGAAAGATTCGACTATTTTCTATGTTGACTGTCGACTACCTAACTGCCATCTCATTAGCGCTAGATAAAAGGGAATCTAGTTATTTAATGGGATAATTACACCCATAACCCTGAGTAATTCCTCAATCTCAATCATAACCCTGCATAATCGCGAATTACACGAGGAACCCTGAGTAATGTTTAACTCTTACATGGCATAACCCTGTGTTATAATCCGTTTGGAATACACGTTATATTTGACGGTTTCTGTTTACAAAGACAAAATTATCTTTAAAGGTTATTATTATTTACACAACATGCCATTCTCCAAGCAGCTCTCCCCCGGCCGTGATCATCCGCAACATCATGGAGAATGGCATCTCCCCCGGCCGTGATCATCCGCAACATCATGGAGAATGGCATCTCCCCCATGTAGCTGCCGATAGCCCTCCCCGAGCAGCTCCCCCCGAGCAGGGAGCTGCCTCCTCATCAACGTGCCACCATTCTGACTCTCTCGAGCCCTCCCTCCCCGAGTAGGTCCTCCCTCCCTGCTCAACCTTGAACGGGACTCTGCACTTCTGCAGTACTCGAGTAGGGATAGGGCCGCATCGTGCACCTGCTTGTAGAGCTCCTTGGAGGAGACGAGAACGAGGGCCCTGAGGTCGGGGGAGGTGGCGGCGGAGAAGAGCTTCTGGAGCATGGGGAGGAGATAGGTGAAGGTCTTGCCGGAGCCCGTGTTGAGCAGTCCCCTCCCTCTCTGCTCCCGTCGCCCTGCTCCTCCCTCTCTGCTCGTCGACCCCTGCCTCGAAGCCCCCGTCGAAGCCGCTCCCGCCGCCCTGCTCGAAACCCCTGCCCCTCGCGGCCGATGGAGCCCCGCACCCCGCGTGCGTCCAGATTCTCCCCCCCTCCTACTTGAGCTCCCCCTCGTGGAAGCACACGCAACCGATGAACCCACACGCAGCGGATGAACTCAGCAGTTTTTTCTTTTTTTATTTAGACAAATCTGAACCGTTCGATGGTAGATTGGTTAGATTAACTCACCTTTATGGTTGAGTTAACGTCTTAAATTAACGGAGGGTTATGGGCGTGAGATGGAGTGACTATTCGAGGTTTCTCGTGTAATTCGCGATTATGCAGGGTTATGATTGAGATTGAGGAATTACTCAGGGTTATGGATGTAATTATCCCTTATTTAATCAATTGAAATATATTGATTCACAATCCAATTTTCATTTAGTTAATTCCTATAGAAACATAACAAGTGTTTCTATGATTTATTATTGTTATATCTCAAAATAATTTTTTTCTTATATTTTCATTCCTACTAAAATTGGATTGTGAAGCATATATTTCTATTGATTAAATAACCAGATTCCCTTTTATCTAGCATGAGATGACAACTTGCTAGGGGGATTTAACACAATTTTCTATTACAAAATTTCTGAAAATTTTAGAAAGGTATCGAATGAAGAAAGCAAACAACTCATAGATATATTTTTCACAAAAGACGATATATTTGATTCTAAAATAAAATTATATTGAATATAAATTAAACAAATACAGTGACACAAGAAACAACATTCATAGAAATTAAATAAAAATCTTCGATTTAAATAAAAATGAAAATTTATTTTTTACAAACAACATAAAATTTTTGTAATAAACAATTAGTAACATTTATTTTAAATAAAAAATGGAAATTTATTTTTTACAAACAACAACATAAAATCTTTTCTAATAATCAATTAGTAACATTTATTTTTAAAATCTTTTCTAATAATCAATTAGTAACATTTATTTTTTACTGCAGTAATTTCGACAACTAAAAGATGAAGCATGTACGAAGGGGCTCTATCCAATAGGCGATCGAGTAAGCGGCTGCATATGCGGTTTACTCGATCGTATAGTCACTCAAATCGCATATGTATCGAATACTCGATCGTATAAAATACTAAATTGATGATGCTAATTACTATAAAATAATTACAATACCTGGCCTAAAGTGATCTTCGAGTGTCAATCTTTGTTTCACAGCTAACGGCTTGCCAAAAGATCCTTGTGCATTTTTGTACAAGATCAACTCCTTTGATGTGATTAAATCTTGAATTTCCAAATCAGGATAAAAGATTTCCATGCATTGCATGAAGCCCTCCACGACATAGCCCCCCTTTTCAATGACACTACTATCTCTATAGTAGTAATATGGATTAAGAAAATAAGCAGCAAGATGAAGAGGGCTATCCAACCTACTATTTGATTTTGAGTCAATGCCATCGATAAAAGGTTTGTATTGTGCTTCATTGTCTTTGAACACTGACATTATTGCCTTTCTAGCATCCAATAATGAACCATATATGAATCCCATGGATGGTCTTTGATCCCCATCAACAATGCGCAAAACATAAACCATGGGAGAGAAGATCTTCAAGGTCATAGACACTTGGTTCCAAAATGCAGCACTGAAAACAATAGGTGAAGACATTTCTCCTTTCTTTGTCCTTGACCACTTGCATTGCCTCCATTCATCAGACGAGAACATCAATCTCAACTTCTCCTTTTTGTCCATCACACTCTGTAGAGTGAGAAATGTGGTAGCAAACCTTGTTTGTCCTGGCCGTACAATCTGTCCCTTTTGTGTGAATTGCCTCATCAAGCTCAATGTCCTCGCATGGCTATAGATGAATGTAGTGAGAGATCTTGCCTTGGTAATTGCATTTTTTTACCTTGGGTTCTTTACCAAATTCTTCCAGCATAAGGTCTATGCAATGAGCAGCACATGAAGACCAAAAAATTCTTGGATACTTAGTCCTAAGTATCCTTCCAGCAGCTAAATTGGCCGATGCATTATCAGTGACGACCTGAACAACATCATCAACTCCAACCTCTTGAACAATTTCATCCACCAAGTTGGATATATACTCTGCAGTGTGGGACTCAGATGATGAGTCAACAGACTTTAAAAAGCATGTGCCCGACTCAGAATTCACACAAAAATTCATGATGCTCCTACCCCGCATATCTGTCCAAGCATCCGTCATAATGGAACAACCACCCTTCTTCCAAGATTCCTTATGAGTGCTTATGAACTCTTTAGTCTCCTCAACTTCATCATTCAACAATGTCTCTGAGATCTCGTAATAGGATGGAGGCTTGTATCCCGGTCCATATTGACCAATTGCCTCACACATACGAATGAAGGACTTGTGGGTGACCACATTGAATGAAATTTGACAGTCATAGAAGAACTTGGCTACATACTTATTGACCCGTGCACGTTGTTCCTTACAAAATGCATCTTTGATTGAACTTTGATGCATTTTGCATTCTTCAGTTGCTTCTGACACTTTTTGTCTTTTTTCTTCTCTTTCATGTGGAGTTGAATTGGAACCCATGAATACATTGGCAACTTCATCCCTCATTTCTTGCAAATCTTTCGATTTATCGCTTTTCCTTTTTTGTGTATTGTCCAAGTATTCCTTAACTTCCTTTCTTATTTCAAAGCCAGCCTTTGGACAAGACGCTACATTTCCTTTGACATGTGCTAGATGCTGCTTCATTCTATTTATACCACTCTTTACAATCTTACCACAAAGTCCACATGTGACTGTATTTAGATCAGTCTTTGATGCGAGAAATGCGTATTTCCAACCGGGATCACTAGATCCCGACGGGACATGACAGGCCGATGATGCATCTCCAATAACTTCAGGATTTGGTTGAGATGCCATTGTCTGGCATAATGATCACATATGAAAAAGAAATCAAACTCTTTTATATGGATATAAATACAATGTTTGCAAATATCAAAGTGATTGATTTCTTTTTTTTAGTTAACTCTTGATTAAAGATGGAGTTTTAGGGTGAAATCATCAAGGCCAAACACCCTTCACTTTCAAAAAAAATGAAAGAGAGTTGGGGAATGTGATCAGCTAGGAATTATGGTATCTAATACTGGAATGTTGTATGATGGAAATATTTACGTCTAAATAATGGAATGAAGGGACTCTTCATTTATTACAACATTTAGCCCTAAATATTGGAATGTTGGATCTGAATTATTTGGCCAAATATTGCAGATCTCTGAATTATTTATTTTGGCACAATTTTTTTCTAATTTTGTAGACTTGCAGCAAAACCAAATACTAGAATCCAGTGTTCATATCAATGCTTCATATCAATGCTTATAATTTAGAATAGTGGAAAGTCTGGAACCAAGGAATATTGGAATCCAATGTTCATATCAGATGTTCATATTGCATATATCCTATCCTTATTGCTTATATACTCAGTATCTAGAATTAGAAACCTTAAATCACCTGCAAAAATCTCCTGATAAATCTTGGCGGTGACGAGGATTGCGGGGCCAAGGATCTTGGCGGCGGTGCTCGACTGCAGCGAAAAGGCTCGACGGCGGGCGGCGAGGATTGCGGTTGGAGGTGCTCAGCTGGAGTGGGGCCAAGGTCTGCGAGGGGACCGGGGTTTCGTCGGCGAAGTTCTGGAGCGGGTCCAAGGTCTGGCGGCGGCGAAGTTTAGGGCTCGTGGGGGGTATGCAAGGGGACCGGGGTTTCGAAATGGGTATGCGAGGGGACGGGGTTTCGAAATGTTAAGTTCCAGCGGTATTAGTGCGAGGGGACCGGGGTTTAGGTTAGATTTTTAGAAACTTTCTATTCGAAAATCGGGCGCATACCCGGCCGCCTATACGACATACTCGGTCGAGTATGCGGCCAGGCCCGCTTAAAGGCCGAACACCTCCCACTCGGTGCGCTAGAGCTTCCGCGGCCGAGTATGCGGTATACTCGACCGATTTCCTGAACACTGATACATGACTAACAAGTGATGTTGGGTGGTCAAACTCTCTCTAGGTATTACGTTGCAGTCTTTGCAACACAATCAATCTCTTCTCCTCAAAGCAAAGCAATCCATATGTGTTATAGTTGGGTCACTCTTATAAGTAATTAAATGCTCCGTCCTCTTCTTGAAGAGAGTGTTTTCCATGAAAAGAACATAAGCCATTATGAAATCCAAAATGATGTTTCCCTTTTCATTTCTACCCTGAAGCCATGTCCTCCATGAACACTAGCATACCCTGACATCCTTTCCCACATGTCCATTCAAATCTCCACATAGGCAAATCATCTTTCTGTGAGATTCTTTTCATAATCTTATCCAAATCCTCCCAAAAAGCTTGTTTATTTCTTCCATCTAAGCCAATTTGCTATACATCACCATTTTTTCTTCGAGCACCACTTTTAGCAAAATAATATGATCCTCGAATCTTTGCAACTCAACTACACAGTTCTTCAAATCTTTATGAACAACCGCTCCAACACCATTTCTGCCCTTATCTTTACTTGAATACCAGAGTTTAAAGCATGTCTTTTTGATCTCTCTTGCTTTCTCTCGAATATATTTAATCATAGCAGAAAAATATTATTTATTTCATAAATATAGGATTGAATGACAAACCCATTCATAGACTTGTTTTTCAAAAGAAAAACCCATGACAATCTAGAGTAATCATTGACATCTACAAGATAGAACATGTATCGTTGATGGTCAGAGATATGATTGGAACTCCAAATATCAAAATGTACTAACTCAAACAAGGAACTACCGTTATGACTCTGACGACCATGATAACTAGAACAATGATGCTTCCCAAGCTGGTAAGCCTCATACAAAAAGGTAGATCTGTAAGGGAGAACTCTACATAGATACATATCTTCAACTGAGAAAGATGATTGAACCGAAGATGCCATATGTAAGGAGAGATTGACCCAGTGGTATAGAAGGAGCACCATGATATAAAGTCTGGACTAGTCTGTAGAGACACCCTTGCTCACGATCACATTCAATTACCTTGTTCGTGAGTATATCCTGAAATATAAGAGAAGGTGAATTAAAATTGGCATGACAATGTAAATCCTTGTTGATGTGACTAGCATATAATAAATTCATTGAAAAATTAGGAGCATGAAGAACATTCTGTAGATGCATGGACTTGTTAAGATATTTCTTCTTTCTATGTATCTTTTTGTCTATTTTATTTTCCCATGTCCACCATATGTAATTTACCCATGGGTCTCTCCCTATATAAGAGAGCCTAGGGTTACAGGAATAAACAAGTCTCTTATTTCCTCCAACATGGTATCAGAGCGGCGGTCCTAGACCGGAGCTCTCGAACCCCAAAAACCCTAACCCTACCTTCAGACCCTCGCGCACCGCCCCTCTCGAGCGCCACCCCCTCGCGCGTCGCCCCTTCGCGTGCCGCACCCGCCTCACGCGCGCCGCCTCCGCCTCATCCTCACGCGCCAACCTAGCATGCCGCCTCGCACGTTCCTCCCTGCCGGTGCGCGCTGCCACGTGCATCATCCCGGTGCGCGCCGCATCGCATTCCCCCCCACCGGATGTCCTTGTGGTGCGCACGTGACTGTGCCACTGACTTGATCACGTTTCTTGCGCATCGGCTTCATTGATTGGATGATGGGTTTGCGTGCATGAGTTTACACTTGCACACAAACCCATGTATGTCTTTGTAGACAAACAATTTTTGGTTTATACAACCCGTAGTATTCTTTTTTCGACAATATGTCTGAAAACAAGGTTGATGTACCCGCCACATGCGTATTCAGAGGTCCAACGCCTATTGTAAAAATTGATGGGATGAATTTTAAGCTCTGGACTATGCAGTTCATGAGCCTGATGAAGTCAAATGGTAAGAAGCATATTCTTACCGAGGAGGAGTCGGTGGAGATTGGGGTGAATACCTCGTAGGAGGTAGATGATGCCTATGCCAAGGTGTGGCTTTCTGGTACATTGACGATCGAGATCGCCAATGATGTGTTATATCAGCCTACTGCCAAGGCGATGTGGGATATCCTTGCAGCAACCATTTCTCAAGCGAGGAACGAAATGAAGATCCTCCAACTTCAGCACGACATATTCACTGTGAAATAGAACGGACGTCCTCTGCACTCTTGGTATACATCCTTGCATGAGATGTTTAAGAAACTCCACAGTTTCATGCCGTTAACGACAACTCCAAAGCAGCAGAAGACATATAGGAATGTTACCGTGGTTGTGGTATTCCTGGCAGTCCTTGATCCTGAATATGATACAACTCGCTCTCAGATATTAGCAGATGCTACAATACCCCCATGGAGGAAGCATTTCGCAGGCTTAGCAGAATCACTATTCTGTCCGCTACTTCGAGTCAGACTTCTTTAGCCATGGCAGCTTTTCGAGGAAGAGGAGGTCATTCTAACTTCCGTGGACGTGGACCTCGTGGCAGAGGAGGTCGCACTCGTCATACATGTGCCTTTTGTCATCGCCAAGGGCATACTGATGACACATGCTATTCCAAGTATGGGTTTCCTGCATCGGCTAGGGTTGTAGAGCAGATTGAGTCCCTGCTGCTTCCACATTAGATCAGAGGTTTGATCACCTTGTGGCCAGATTGAGAGACATTATACCTTCTTCCGCATTACCATCTTCGGCAGATCATTCGGATGTGGCTGCCTCTGCCTCTGCCAGTACCTCTGCTACAGCTAGCACCACAGGTACTTATGTTTTTTCTTCTTGTCATGGGTTTGACACGACAGAATGGATTATGGACTCCGGTGCTACGCATCATTTCTGTAGAGACAGACATCGGCTTTCGTCATATAGATTATTTTGACGCATTCGACGCGTCTACAGAATGTGCTACATGCTCCTGATTTCTCTATGAATTTACTTTCTATTAGTCTGATTATAAAGGATTTACACTGCAGAGCTATTTTTGACCCATCGTCTCTTGTTTTTTAGGACATCCTTATGGGCAAAGTGATTGGGTGTGGCTATAAGCGTGGTGGCCTTTATCGTCTAGTTCAGGATCCCTATGCTGGTGTATCTTCTCATTCGTCGGGATTGGTCTCTCCTTTTACATGGCATATCCGGTTTGGTCATCTCCCTTTTCAGAAGATGTGTCATATTCTGCCGCAGATCTCACCCAGTACTTCTTTTCAGTGTGAAGCACGTCAGTTGGGAAAGCATCATCGGTCTGCCTTCCCTAGTCGTCAGAGTCGGAGCAATAGCCCCCCTTTTGAGTTGTTTCATATTGATATATGGGGTCCAAGTCGTCTGCCTTATCATCAGGGACACATGTTTTATCTTGTAGCTGTGGACGATTTTTCTCGTTTTTCATAGGTATTTCTTTTGAAAAATAAATCTAAAGCAGGGAATGTGATCAAAACCTTTATTATTGAAGTGAAAAATGTTTTCTCTGCCTCGGTGAAGTTTGTACGAACTGAAAATGCTTTGTAGTTTTGTACTCGTGAATTGGCTCATTTTCTCTCATCAAAGGGGATTGTACATCAAACTTCTTGTCCCTACACCTCTCAACAAAATGGCAGTGTTGCAATAGTCAGCCGACTATCCCGAATAGTCGGTCCGACTATGAGGTGCGGTGGGGTACCCGACTGAACAAACCTCCAGTCGGGCAATAGTCGGCCCGACCGAATAGTCGGCCGACTATTCAGCCGATTGACCTGACTATGAGGCCGACTGGAGTTTGACTCTTCATATTTTTATTTTTTTATTTTCAATTTTCCATATTTATGGGTTACATTTTACCATGGTATCATCACAAATATCAAATTCTATATGTTTATTATATTGATTGGTACTTTTATCTTGGATTCATGTTAAATATTGACCATATATGTATAAAAATATAAGAATATATGTATTATAAATAATTTTTATATTAAAAAATACAAAACTGAATAATTCCGCCCGAATACCGATTATTCTCTATTCAGTGATCCCTCCGATTGAATACAGAATACCGTCTTCTGCAACACTGCAAAATGGCGTTGCTGAAAGGAAGCATTGTCATCTGCTCGATGTTACTAGGACTCTTCTCATTCTGAGCCGTACACCACATTCGTTTTGGGGAGATACCGTTCTCACCGCATGCTATTTGGTGAATCACATGCTGTCGTCTGTCCTAGGTGAGAAGACTCCTTTCTCTATAATGTTTCCTGAAAAGGAGTCATTCTCCCTTACTCCTCGTGTATTCGGATCTGCTGCGTTTGTCCACGAGCTGTCTCCTGGCCTTGACAAGCTCGCTCCTAGAGCTATCAAATATGTATTTGTTGGTTGCTCTAGGACTTAGAAGGGATATCGATGCTATGATCCTTTGAACAGAAAATGCCATGTCACTGCTGATGTCACCTTCTTTGAGTCTGTAATGTACTTCTCCACTACATGTGATCGGTTAGCTTCATCAAACTTGGACAATGAGATCTACATGCCACCTCCTCCCATGCATGATGTACCTTCACCACCACCACGACCACCATGTTACGTGCCCCTTGTTCCATCTTGTCCTAATTTCTACATGCGTCGGTCTGTGCCCGCTCATGGCTTTCGCCCAGACCTCACGGAGCCCCAGGTTTGTTCTGATAACATAACTTCTAATGATGGTTCTGGAGTTGTATCGGTGCAGGAGTCATTGCAGGAAGATAGCACGCAGATGGAGGATGTCGTATCTGATCTGGATATTCCTATTGCAGTAAGAAAGTAGAAACGCTCCTGCGCTTCTTATCCATTGGCATCTCAGGTCTCCTTCCATCGTCTAACAGGGGAGTTTCAGAAATTTGCAATGGCTTTATCTGCCGTGGATATTCCATGAAATTATACCGAGGCATTTCAAAATAGTCGATGACGTTTGGCTATGGAAGAGGAAATGGCAGCGCTACAGTCGCGTGGTACATGGAGTCTTGTTTCTGCTCCAGTTGATGCATCGGTTGTGGGATGCAAATGGGTATTCACAGTGAAACATCGTGAGGATGGCACTGTAGATTGCTATAAGGCGCGACTTGTGACATGTGGGTTCACCCAGACTTATGGGATGGACTACCAGGATACTTTCTCACCAGTGGCAAGGCATTCTACATTGCGTATTCTTCTTTCTGTTGTTGTGTCATGAGATTGACCGTTATATCAACTTGATGTAAAGAATGCCTTTCTTTACGGTGATCTTCAGGAAGAGGTCTACATGCAACAACCACCTGGGTTTGCTGCTAAGGGGGAGTCTCAGAAGGTTTGCAGACTACACAAGGCTGTTTATGGCCTTAAGCAGAGTACAAGGGCATGGTTCCAGAAGCTCTCGGACTTGATAGAGCAACAGGGGTTTATGCGATCGACTGCTGATCATTCCTTGTTTGTGCAGAAGACACTGAGAGGTACTATCGTCATTCTTGTGTACGTTGATGACATTATTGTTATAGGAGATGATGAACATGGTATTTAGGGAGCCAAGAACTTCTTAGGTCAACAGTTTGTGACCAAGGATCTTGGACATCTACGTTACTTTCTTGGGCTAAAGTTTGCCAGGAACCAGCGTGGTCTGGTGGTGACACAGAGAAAATATGTTACAGATCTCTCAGAGACAGGCATGGTAGATTATAGGCCTGCCACTACTCCTATTGACCCTAGCATGAAGCTATATGATGATGACACTGGAGAAGTCGACAAGAGGAGATACATGGAACTTGTTGGTAAGCTTTTATATGTGTCCATTACCAGGCCTGACATAGCCTTCGCTGTAAGCAAAGTAAGTCAGTTCATGGAGCAGCCTAGACATACATATATGGATGCAGTCTATATGATTATGAGATACCTGAAGAATTCACCGAGCACAGGACTTTTGTTCAGCAGGGGCACGTCACTCTCAGTTACAACATGTGTAGATGCAGATTATACTGGATGTCCGAAGGATAGAAAGTCTACCGCAGGGTTTGCTGTGTTCATATGGGATTCACTGGTGTCCTGGAAGAGCAAAAAGCAGACCGTGGTTGCCAGATCGAGTGCTGAGTCAGAATATATGGCTATGGCACAAGCTAGTACAGAGATGATGTGGGTTAGATCGGTCCTTGCTGACTTGACTATAGAGGTGCCTCTCTCCATGAATCTCCAATGTGACAATCATGCTGCTCTCTTCATTGCCAACAATCCCGCATTCCATGAGAGAACAAAGCATATTGAGGTACGTTGTCATTACACTAGAGATATGATCCAGAAGGGTCTGATTTCTACCTCTCATGTTACTTCAGAAGAACAAACGGCAGACATCTTTACCAAGGCTTTACTCAGGGGGCCATTTCAGAAGTGTACGCCCAAGCTAAGCATGATTGACATCGATGCTCCATCTTGAGGGGGAGTGTTGAGATGTTTCTTCTTTCTATGTATCTTTTTGTCTATTTTATTTTCCCATGTCCACTATATGTAATTTACTCATGGGTCTCTCCCTATATAAGAGAGCCTAGGGTTACAGGAATAAACAAGTCTCTTATGTCCTCCAACAGGACTGAATCAATTAAATCTCCCCTATCGTGGAATGTGCGGAATGCATTCCATAAGCTTGTCCTGCCAGGAAGAACAAATCTTTAGGAAATGAACTTAGCTTTATTTCCACATAGGCGATGAATGACATATGAATCCATAATCCACTTCGAGAGATCTGCCCTTTGACAACTAATAAGGGCATATGCTATACTTGAAGTTCTGACAGATGTTGAGGCAACGATGTTTGATGAGACTGGTGGGTCACTACGAGGTCCAGCAAGATGAGGCATGATCTTCCTCAGACATGAGACAAACTCCTCGAACCTCTGGTCAGTGGTATTGTGGAAGTGGGCTAGTAACAGGAGCATCATGAGTCTCAACCTGCTCAATAACATGGTTAGATGTCAAAAAGCCATGCTTAGAATAGCGTATGTCCTCGGAATGGCCATAGTGATGACAATAAATCCATGGCTGACGTGGACGAGCCCCTCCTCTATCACATGTACCATGTCCTCTGAACTGAGAAGGTCCTCATTTACTGTAAGATGTGGCCATCACTGAGGAGTCTTGAGAGGAGAACGACAAAGGGAATGTCATCATGCTGAGACTGTGATATGCTTCCTCCATGGGAGGAATGGTAGCATCCGCAAGTAGCTGGGACCATACTACATGTCTTCTGTTGCTCCGGTGTCGCTGCAAGAGGCATGGAGATGTGTAGATTCTCAAACATGCCCTTGAGAGGTGTGTATAAGGTGTGTAGAGGATGACAATTCTGCTTGATCGCAAAGATGTCACGCTAGAGCTGCAATATCTTCGTCTAATTCATCGCATGAGAGTATGTGGTAGCGAGGATGTCCCATGTTGCTGTGGCTGTGGGTTGATTTTGGGAATCATTGGTTATCTCAACAATCATTGTACCAGATAGCTAGACATGCACTTACACATCATCTGCCTCCCAAGATATATTAGCCCCAGTCTTGCCAGTCTAATGTGTCAAAATGTGCTTCTTCCCATTCAATTGCATAAGACCCATGAATTGCATGGCCCACAAGTCGTAGTTGGTCCCATCCATCTTGACAATGGGCAACAGACCTTTGAAGGTGCCCAAAGATGGGATGCCAACCTTGTTCTCTAACATGATGTCGAAAAGAGGCGAAGTCTAGGGCCATAGATTGAAGCAAACATGTCTATACGAACATATTGGGTATCGGTTGTGTGTACAGACTCATGCCACAAACGTTCCTATCAATTTCGGGTTTGTGTTAGGGCAGGAAGGGTGATTTATTTGTCTGAAATCACCTCTTTCCTATCAAAATCAGACCACAAACTGTGCTTATATGTTGAGAAACTGTCGAGGGAAGATACGTAGTTGTGATGCGATTTTCGAGTCGATTAAGGTGGATTAAATTAAGTGATTGTCGTTGTCTTAAATCAACCAAACCGATCAATGAGAAAATAAACCACTAAGAAATGAAATAATTAAATATAACGATTTTGCTACTTTTATTTACCTGGTATATCAATCAGGGTCAAACACAAGGAGCACTATTATATTAAGTAGTGACATTTCAGAAATCAAAAGAATTTTATTATTTATATTAGTTTTTAATTTTTCAAAATTTTAAATTTCCAATGTAAGAAAACAAGTAAGAAACACACACAAACACTCTTTTTGTATTTTTCAAAGGGTCAAAACAAAATTTAAACGATTGTTGTTGTCCTAAATCAACCAAACCGATCAATGAGAAAATAAACCACTAATAATTGAAACAATTAAATATAACGGTTTTGCTACTTTTATTTACCTAGTATAGTAATCAGGGTCAAACTCAAGGAGCACTATTATACTAAGTAGTGAGATTTCAGAAATCAAGAGAATTTTATTGTTTTTAGTGGTTTTTAATTTTTCAAAATTTTAATTTTCCAATGTAAGAAAACAAGTAAGACAAACACACAAACACTCTTTTTGTATTTTTCAAAGGGGTCAACACAGAAATTCTCAGAAAATTTTAGTAAAAATATTTTCAGATTTTATATATTTTGTGATGTTTTTGGTAATTTGGGTATTTTTCAGATGTTTTTGCGATTTTCTAAAAATCAAACAGTGATAAAATAGACAAACATTGAATAGCCAGGAGTAGTTTGCAAATTAAAAAATATATAAAGTGCCCAAAACTCTAAAAGTAATTTGTATGATGAAATATAAGCAAATATCTACAAACATAGGCTGGAATCACAATTTTTGGATTTTTTTTCTAATTTTATATAATTTTTATAAGTTCTCAAATGTTTTGCAATTTTTTTATTTTTTAAAATATTTTTGAGCAAAAATGATACTGGAGCTTAATGATAATAAAAGATAACTACTTTATTTTTTTAGACCTTTTGCATATATTTTCGAGCTTTTATGATTTTTCTAAAGCAAATTGGATAATTTTTAGGGGTTTTTAATTTTTAATAATAGAAAATGTAAAGAAATTATACAACAAAAATTACCACAAACAAAGTATGCAAACAAGAGTCGCATACACTGTTGTAAAAGTCGGCCGCCTAGGCCGACTAGTCGGTCCGTCTAGTCGAGTTGGGGGGGGGGGGGTAGCCGACTCGACTAGGCCTAGTCAGCCATTAGTCGGTCAACCCGACTAGTCGGCTTAGTCGGTTGACTTTTACATAGATGTTTTTTGTTTTTTTATTTTTTGCTTTTTTTAAATCAAACCTATACTAATATGCTTAATGTTATATTTAAAGTCAATTACTCCTTTTGTTTCATTATAATAATATACAAATGTTCAAATCTATGCAAATATATAAGACTATATGTACAAAAAATGATTTATATTGCAAATATATAAGAATATATGTATGAAAAATGATTTATATATTAAAAAATAAATAAAAAATTCAAAACCGACTAAATCCGATCAGTTGCCCGACTGACGATTAATCCTTAGTCAGTGACCCCACCGACCGAGTACCGACTACCACTTTCTGCAACCTTGGTCGCATAAAATTTTTGAGTAACTTTTAGAGTTAATCAACCAATTATTATGCAATAAAAGACATGTAATTAAAAATAGTGTAGAGGGACCTATCTGTAATTATTTTAAGTTTATGGGCTTCTGGGTCTCTCTACAATTAATCCAACAAGTACATGTGCATCGTGTGAATTCAGACAAACATGGGCATAAATGCAATTTCTCAAAACATAACATTCATTTCATAGCAGATGAGGAGTTCAGGGCAAAGACTGCAAAATAATCCACTAAACTCGTGTCGGTACACGTGACTTTAACTTAGATGGATTAATATACAAATAATAAAACTACAGGGGTCTAACTGTAGAAGTTCTTAACTACACATTCTATTTATTGTACTGACTTGAAATAAAAAGACATGCGGGGGGAAAGTGCAAAATACCCTTGAGGCACGTGGCTTGCGCGTGGGGTCTCTGACGGCTCTGATGCTTCCCTGGAAAAGGATCTTACGGCTCTTGGGATGTCGGGGATGTGTGGCTCTGATTTGCTACACCAGTACGAATTTGACGGCTGACAAAGTTAGCGATGATGTGCGACTCAGATGTACTGAGAATCAGATCCGACCGTTATTAGTTGGGCATGAGATAACGGTTCGGATCAAAGCTGGGAGAAGAGGGGTGATCCAACGACGAGGTGGGGTGCTGGAAAAACTGGTGGCTGGGAGACTTTGATCAACAATAGGTGGCACTTTGGTGGGCTGATCGATGCTTCAAAAGCCCCAACTCCTTCGGAAGGATGCTCCACATCGAGTAGAAGAATCCGATGAGGTGGTGGACGGTCGTATAGGCGTGGTGGTGCTCCTCCACCTGCAACTACTTCGCCTGAGCGGCAGGGGGCCTAGTTAGGTCTCCTTGCACGTACTTGGTCCTATGAAGGGTAATCGGACTTGGAGACTTTTTTCCAGTCAGGTTTTTGCATGGAATAAAGAAGAGAAGCGACGGGGGAATGGGATTGATCTCCGGCGTACATGGGTGAGGGAGATCAGATCTTAATCTCGATCAAAATATCGAGTCTAAGGTGGCCATGTCATGAAGGAAGGTGGGCAATGGAGTCGCGTGCGAATCGGTGCGGTGAGATGAGTAAAATGGAGCTCCAACTCAATGGTCGAAGCTGATGAATTGGGGATGGTGTGAATGAGCGAAATAGGAGCGAAAGTAAAAAATGCGAGCGAGCTAAAGGGTACTTGGAGGTACTTATGTGCTCAACGACGCAAGGCGAAGTGAATAGTGAGGTTCTGGCCTCAGTCGGGTTGCGGAAGGCGCAAGAGGCTACACGTGGCGGAGCTCCGGCCAAAGAGCCACCAAACTTCGCTTCAAAGGGATCTTCGGTAGCATGCCACTCTATTGGAGGTGTCTAGGGAGGAAGGAAGCAATGAGGCACAAGCTGGTGAGTGAGGGAGGTGGAGTGAAGCATTTATAGGATGATTATAAGATCTAGAAAGATCAACGAGACATGTGAAACCCTAGGTAGATCCGACCTCGCCTAGGATACGTGAAGATCACATATCCTAGGAGAGGATTCATGCACAAAAAGTGAGGTAAATAGTGGTTGGACCCAACCGAGAAAATTCTGAGAAATTAGGTCCGATGAGGAATCTGTCGGGTCGTGTTAGCTGGGGGAGAAGGTTGACTGAGGTCAACAAGCTGAGGTGGACTAATAGGAACATTCCAGGCTAAAAAATGAAAGAATAATGACAATAAAATAGAGAATGAATTAAAAATAAAAAAATGATAAAAATAAAAAATATTTAGTATTTTTCAAACTATTTTTTTTGTAATTTTTAATTATTTTTATGTAATAATATATAATAGGGGTATTTTACATAGGTATAGTATACCTGTATATTTTATTATTTTATTTTTATTATGTTATTTTTATACAAAAATCATTTGTGTTATATTTTATTTATTTATTACATAATTTAAAAACTACAAAAGAATTTTTATTTATTTTTTTACAAATTGAATAAAGGTTTTTAATTAAATAGGTATTATGTTCAATATTTACAAAAGTGTCTTTGTACATTTATTCTTTTGATTTTCTTTTTATTTATTTTATATTATATTTCCTTATTAAGGATATGCATACGTGTTTCAAAGTAAAATATAATATTCTCACAGTTGTAAATTAAATACGAAAATTTAGAGATATATGTGTCAAGTAGGTCTACAAGGACCTTATCTCCCGCTACCTTCTTCCTTGTTAATCATGTCACTTATTGACCTTCTCTTGGGGTTTGGGCCAGTCTGTGCTTATTACATAATTACATCTTTATTTTCTTTTTCTTTTCTCTTTATTCTTTTCTTTTGGAAAACATATGTTAAATATGCAATATTAACAATAATACGCATAATGGTACTTTATTATATTTACACACATTTATAGATGTTTTTGTTAAAAGATAAAGCTAAAATAAAAGAATAAAGAATGAGAATCATAGATTCATCACGTAGGGCAATAACCGGACCCTTAAGCGGTGATTGGGATGACAACCAGGTCATGTTGGAAGCCTTGTGGTGGGTGCCAGCTCCCTAGATGTTGCTGGTGGCTGCAATCAGTGGCATGCAACGACCCTAGCTATTGTTAACTTCAGCGACGGTTGCCACAGAAGACGCATGTGAGAGGTAACGCGACGACGGGAGGGCACATGCGAGGGGAGGGTGTAAGGGTTTGAGAATTCTGGTCTATGATCGTTTCTCTGATATCATAAAAATGGCAAAGCTTTCTCCCACTTTAAGTGGGGTTAGCTGTATGGATTCTTTCTCAATCACATGTTAAGAGATCTGACTATTCTTATGTGGTTGTCAGCTACCTAATGCAACCCACATAAGGGGGATTTAAACCCGATCTTTTGGGTGGTAGACACACTACACTACCATTAGACCATTGATACCATGTGGAGAGAAACTAATGAATTACATTAATAAAAGGTCCTAGGGTTCTTTTATATAGTGAGGAGAAACCCTATTAGACAAATTAATAATCGATACGGAAGGGACTGAAAAATAAACTATATTTTTGTTATGTTGAAATCTCTTATTTTTATGTTACCTAAAAAGGAAGTTGCTTTGTAGGTAAAGGAATTTTTGCCTTTTGCGCTATCTAATGCCATTTACCTTGTTGTGGCCAAGCTGCTGATAAATTGTCTTTAATCTTAGTACATTATTTCCTTTTCTCAAATGGCCTTCATTGTGGGCAGACATATGATGGATAGTGTGGTAACGACCCCTGAGATGAATGAATTTTTGACCAGTAGAGCAGGATGCTAAGGATCTGCTTTGAATGGTTGATTTTTCCAAGGAATATTGTCTGGATTGTGTAGATGAAGAGATAAACTATTGTATCGTGCTCCATGCTTGTAAACATATGGCTACTATAAGCCATAAAGGGAGGGTTAGACAGTGGTGCCCCCTAACACCTCTCCTTTTTGTTTTATGGTATATGTGATGACTATGACTGTTGATTTGACTATATCGGAAGAATCTATTTTGGCTGCAAAGGAGAGGACCTTTCCATTTAGGTTCTAGATGATGCAATCTTTTTTGTAGAATTTAGAGAAATTGATGCCAAGTGGATCTCAATGGTCCTAGATCTTTGGGGATATTTCGAGTCTCGAGCTCCGCAGGAGAAGTCTGTCTTTGTGCATTTTAGTTTGTTGAAGAAGGAAGTTGCTGATTGCAAGAGAGTGGGTTACCCATTGACGGAGAAGCTCGAAAGAAAGTTAGTTGTCCAGAAGTCTACATGTTTATTGAGTGATGGGCACTTAGTGGTTTTGAAGACGGTCTTATTTACCGTCCTTTTTTTCTTCCTCTTCACTAGCTTGTTACCGGTCTTGTCATTAGCTCGTGGTAGAATTAAGGAGGATGATTTGTTGCTGCTGATGGCGAAGCTCGACAGAAAGTTGGCTGGAAGTCTACGTGTTCATCAAAAGGTAAGCTCTTTGTGCCTATGAAGGCGTTCTTCTTTGACATCCTTGTTTTCTTCTACTCTACTCGTTTGTTATCGGTCGGGTTGCAGATACATCTAGAGTCCTTGATGTAACGGTTCTTCAGGGTTAACTCTAGCTACGTGAGCCATGGTATTTCTCTGGTTGAATGGAGTGGGTGATTCTTCCTGAAGAGGATGGGGTTTGGGGTGCTAAAGCTTAGGCATATGACAAGTTTTTGTTGACAAAGTTGGTGATGAGAATATGGGGGTGAGGGTAATTATTTGCTCTGTCATTCGATATGTAAAGTTTATGTTGTCACCGATAGTCTCTCCACACCTATGAGCATTGTTAGAGAGATTTGTGCTATCTTTGGTAGATGGCCTTGTTGTGATCGATTTTCGATGATGGCTTCTCTTTCCGATTTTGGCTAGATAATCATACTAAGGAGGGTGTCCTTGTTGGACATGCGAGCCCACGACGAACCATTATGTAATAAATGTTACTGCGAATATCATTCCCTGATCTGAAATGAAGAATAAATAATTTGCATAATAGGTCCCTTTGTACAATTAGGGTTATGTACCGTGGCCATCTTAATATACATACGGTTGTTGATTCAACTGTTGAATCATAGAGGCTAGTGCTTGGATGAATATCTAAAGGGTTAGATTGAGGATTCATCAAGCACCATCAAATGATTGTTAAGAGATGATCTCCAGCCTGAGTAGGAGATGGCAATCCTTTCTCAGTTAGGCTGATATCTGACCGATCTCATGATGCAGGCCCTCTACATATGAATAGAGATTCGGAGGTGTTAGATAAGTTAGGTCAAAGAGTTGACTTAATGAGATCTAAATAATCAAAGTCCTATATCGTATGCTATCACGATACATGCACGCATCTTCTGACCGGAGACAGATCTGTTACTAACTTACTATATGTCTAAGTATGTACATTTAGCAAATCAATTGGTTGATGACCTAATCAAGGTCTATACACCGGCACGCTGGTGTGTATATAAGGGCATATGAGTAATACGATCTCTCAAAGGGATCATACGGGTTCAGTTACTGAACCGGAAGATATGAGCTCACTTATGAGATATTGGGAAGAATCAAATTCCATGCACAGTTGTCTCGCTTTGGAAGCTTAATTGAATTTGTAGGTTTGATATATACTTTTGAAAAGTATATGATCAATACCTAGGTATGATATATGCTTTTGGAAAGTATATGATCGATACCAACTCCCAATGATCCAATGAGAAACTTACTGATAAAACCATGAAGTAGACAGTATAAAGTTGATCTAATACTTCGGGTTTATTCTGATTCATCCAATATGCAGGATGTACAGGTATTGGGAATACCAGAGGGTAATGTGATCATAAACGATTGTATAACCATGACGCTTCCATTCCTAGGGAGTGATGAAACGGGTCTGGATTTTAACGACTCCTCTTAGTATAGAAGTAATCTAATCTTGGTCCAAATGTTGGACATTGATCTGAATGTAATTCAGATGTAATGGGAAGATTAGATTTGCGATCTTGATTTAATCAAGCATCTATGGGAGGCCCACGATATGGATTTGAGATATGATCTCAATATCCAAGTCACTATACGTGGAACAATACAATCGCCTTGTCGTTATCTCCAAGTATCCGCGGAGAAATCGCATTATCCTTGAAAGAGTTCAGGATAATTTCATTGTTGATATAAGTATTTGAGTACTGAGAAAATGGATAATTAAATGT
Organism: Ottelia alismoides; assembly: GCA_037367405.1. Taxonomy (NCBI): domain Eukaryota; kingdom Viridiplantae; phylum Streptophyta; class Magnoliopsida; order Alismatales; family Hydrocharitaceae; genus Ottelia; species Ottelia alismoides. The sequence continues at coordinate 114,258 of JAZKJV010004047.1, read as the reverse complement.
GATTTAATTATCATGAATAACATGAATTTGATTCATATTATAAGGAGAGTTATCTTAGATAATTAAATGTGATTTAATTATCAAAGATGTGAATAATGTGAATGTGATTCATATTATTTGGGCACATGAGAATAGAGATCCAAGATGATTAAATGTGATTTAATTATAATGGATATGAATAATGTAGATAGCAATATCCATATTAGTCATATATATTATAAATGTGATTTATAATATATACGAGAGAGCTATTTGTAATTTACATTTGTTAATTAAATGTTGGTGGGAATTTGATTCATATTGTACAATTAATTGAAAATGTAATTCACATTTTATTTTGGGTTGTGGATGTGATTCACAATTTTCCAATGGCAAGATTGCAATATTCACAAAATAATTATGAATTATTTTTATAGAATAATTTACAACAAGTATTGTTGTAAATCTCAGAGATTTCCATGAAATAATGTAATCTCATTAGATCTCATGAGATTACATGAGATTGCCACCAAATCCCTTATTATGGAAGGAGGCAATTTTCATTCCATAAATCTCTATGCTTGATTGATTTAATTTGAGAATAAATCATATTGATTTATCAATATATATTTAATCTAAATTAAATTAATTGTTGTTAGTTTTTTTATCAACAAAATCTTGGCCATTAAAAGAAACACAAATCAATGTAAGCCATTGGATTTGTGTTGTCCTATGGATTGAGATCAATGGATCCCAAAATATTATAAAATGAGAGGCACTCGTTGCTCTTCTTGGTTACAACAACACAAGTGAGACAACAACTCTCTCTCTCTCTCTCTCTCTACACGCCCTCTCTTCCTCTCTTGTGCCGTCCACCATGGATGCCCTAGAGAGGTTCTTCATCACCGCAGCATCGTCGTTATGCTGCCCGATCGTTTGCTTGTGGATCTTCGTCTCCTTCAGTGTGTCTCGCTCGTGAAGAAGATGTCGGATCTCGTATGTCAAGTTCAGGAGATCCGCCGCTTGGATCATCAACATGGATTGCGAGAAGCATGTGTTTCATCAACACGCTCGCAAACGTCTCCTCCGTCGGATCGGACTTGAGACAGGAGGTCTCTTTGTTTAGAGATTCGATCGCAACCACGCTTCAAGAGGTAATCTTATTACTTGTTTGTGGTTTAGACAAAACGATCCGAGAAGTGTTCTTGGATCATGTGGTTTCGTCACATAAAAAATTTTAATTGTCGTGCATCGAGCAATTAGTACGACCAGTCGCTCCCGATCGCATACGATGCGATCCTCACGCTTCCGTGATGCGTTTAAGGATCTCACCATATCCTTCAAGTGGTATCAGAGCCTTAGGTCGAAGGTTTTGGATGCGATCCATGAACCGAGGACGACTTGGGTTCATTATGGTTTGCGTTTTCTTGCATTTCATTTTCGCATCTCTGTTTTGAGATTATTTTCGGCACTGTTTAAATTGTTGAAACACGAAAATAATAATTGGATTTTATTCCCCATTAAATAAAGAAACTGTAGGATCTGAGTTTGCGTGATTTCGAATCCGTTTGCTTAAGTTATGGTCATTTTAGTGAACATGTATCCACGATTTCGGGGACTAGGGATCATGATGTAATTAAGATGTTAATTGTGGATTTGAAATGCCTTGAAATGCGTGCAAACCACTTAGGTTCTGTTGTAAATCAAATTAGCAAACTTTAGAAACTTATTTTGCTTAATTTGGATTTAAATTGATTGAGATATGGTATTTTTAGTAAGTGAGGTTCACTGCTGGAAATACTTTCCAAATCAAGAACCTAGTGATTGTCATTTAATCAATTAGTGAAATTAAATTGTTTAATTTCCTGGAATAATTGTGCATAAATATTTGTGAAATATTTGATGATAATTATTTCCTTAAATGATATAGCCTTAACCAATAATTGATTAGATGTGATCTATATCACAAAATTGGTTACATGATCTACATGATCTACATTCCAACAAACATGTTGCTTGAATAGGTTTTGGGATTTGTTTAGCAAATCTCATTATAATGTTAATCTAAATTATTTCGATTATTATTATATGGTATAATTTCGGTTGAAGAACCGATGATCATCTCAAGTACAAAGTGATCTATTTTGCATTATCCTTTCCCGAGGTGGATATGGTGTCTAGTCGGGGAGCGTTGGGGTAGCAGGTTGCACCGTGTGTGGTCTGTCTCACTCCCGTCGGTACTGGCCGTGACAACGGGTAGGGTTAGTATAATGCTTAAGAAATCATGATGTATTTCTAATTATTAAAATTTGAAATAATACGTATTTGAGATAATACCATAATTCAAGTAACAATTAAGAATGTTTGTTGGATATTAGTTGGATCATTAATTTAATATGATTAGATTAATTGGAATCCAATTAAAATTAAGACACTCTATTATAAATAGATGTGTTATTTCCCCCTTGAAGAATTAATCGTAGTAAATATGATTCATAATGATTAATTAGAATTTGAATATGATATGGAGGATCAAATAAGTGACATCCATGGTCTCCTTTCAAGGAGAAGGGTTCCGTCGCCAGAGATTGTATGTCGAAGATGCCTGTCTGAAGTGACAGCTCCTGCATACAAGCCATTTGGATCGGGATCTTTGTTTCTCGAAAGAGTAAGGACGTATGTGTAGTGATCCCAATATTGGGTCCTCATATTATTGGGGCGATATTGGATTGCACACAACGAGTTGTATTCCTGTTGACGGTTGGTTCAATTAATGACGGGTCAACATCGTCTTAGGGGTGGTGGGTCCGGGTGTTAAAGACCTAATTGGGAGATGCAAGTTGGACTTGTAAGGCGGAATGTGTTCCCGCTTCTTTTTATCCAAGTTACAGGTTCTCATATTATTGGGATGTAACAAAGATAAGGAAGGAGATCTCAGATCTTGCTGAGATATAATGGTAAGTATATCTCTTACATTGAAAGTGATTAAGGGAATGAACTTTTAGTCTTGACAAGGCACGACAACTTTTATATAAAAATTCCTAAATCAAAGTAAAATATGTATATATATAAATATATACACTTACGTAAATTTCTAATTTCAGATAATCCTTCATTAAACCCACTCAATACTATACTCAATAATAATCAATATGATATCATGGATTAGACCCATGATCCAGATATTGTACTTGCAGTTGGACACATAATGTATGTGGTTGCAATGTGCAAGTCTCCTCATAATAATGAGGAATGAGAATTAAATAAATAATGGGACTACAACCCTAGGGTTTGTATGTCTCTATAGTCTTGATGTCTCATCGGATGTACTTTGGAAGTGACATGTCGATGATGATCGCAATTGTCAAATAATCCTTATAAATGTTAGAAGAAAGGAGTCTTCGTTATAATTCATAGGAAAACCCTAGGCTCTCTTATATAGGGAGAGGCCTTAAGGGTAAATTACATGGATGTCTAAATAGAAAAGAGAAATAGAAACAAGGTACAAAAACATATAATAATATTAGAAACTATCTCTACACTCCCCCTCAAGGTGGAGCATAGATGTCGATCATGCTCAGCTTGGATGAACATCTTTGGAAAGGTCCTCTGAGCAATGGCTTGGTGAATACATCGGCAGTCTGATCCCCTGAGCTAACATGGGCCGTGGATATCAATCCTCTCTGGATTAGGTCCCTGGTGTAATGGCAGTCAACTTCAATATGCTTGGTCCTCTCATGGAAGGCTGGATTGTTGGCAATGAACAACGCTGCCTGATTGTCACACTGAAGCTTCATAGGTAGAGATACAACTACATGTAGATCTTCTAGTACTGAGCGAACCCACATCATTTCTGTACTGGCTTGAGCCATGGCCCCATACTCGGATTCGGCACTGGACCTTGCCACAACAGTTTGTTTCTTGCTTTTCCAAGAAACCAAGGAGCCTCCAACAAACACAGCAAACCCTGAGGTTGATTTTCGGTCCTTAGGACATCCTGCTTAATCTGCATCTGCACATGCTGAGACAGATAAGTTCGTGCCCTTTCTAAATAGCAGCCCTGAACCTGGAGAAGACTTTAGATACCTCAGTATCATGTGTATAGCATCCATGTGAACCTGTCTTGGCTGCTCCATAAATTGACTCACCCTGCTAACTGCAAATTGAATGTCTGGACGAGTTATGGTGATGTAGAGGAGTTTTCCCACCATCTCTCTATATCTTCTCTTATCTACTTCATCAGTATCACCATCATACAGCCTCACGCTGGGATCCATAGGAATACTTGATGGTTTGCAACCATCCATGCCCGTCTCAGTCAGGAAGTCTGTAATATACTTCCGTTGGGTCATTACCAAACCCTGTGCATTCCTTGCAAATTCTAACCCCAGAAAGTATCTCAGGGTCCCAAGATCTTTCGTAACAAACTGACGGCCAAGGAATGCCTTCGCCCTTGCTATGCCCTGAATATCATCTCCTGTAACAAGAATATCATCCACATAGACCATTATGACAACCGTACCTGTCGAGGACTTCTGGACAAACAACGAATGATCAGCATTGGACCTCTTGAATCCCTGGTGCTCAATTAGGTTGGACAGCTTCTGGAACCACGCTCGTGGACTTTGTTTAAGGCCATATATAGCCTTGTGAAGTCTACATACCATATGCTTCTCCCCCTCAGCAGTAAACCCGGGTGGCTGATGCATGTAGACTTCCTCCTGTAAGTCCCCGTACAAAAATGCATTCTTGACATCTAGCTGATAAATGCTCCAGTCACGAACCACTGCAACAGACAGGAGGATACAGAGAGACACTCGTCTCGCCACTGGAGAGAATGTATCCATGTAATCAACGCCATATGTCTGTGTAAATCCTCGGGCAACCAAGCGTGCTTTATACCTATCCAATGTGCCATCCGCATGATATTTGACTGTGAAGACCCATTTGCAGCTGACAACTGATGCATCAGGAGGTGCAGGGACCAACGACCATGTGCCACGGGACTGCAAGGCCCCCATTTCTTCTTCCATAGCAAGTCTCCAGCATTCACTCTTCAAGGCTTCCTGGTATGTCCGTGGTATGTCCACGGAAGACAAAGCTGTGGCAAACTTCTGGAAATCACCGGTGAGTCGGTGGAAGGAAACCTATGAAGCAAAAGGATAGGATGTACACTGTCGTCTCTGTTTCCGAATAGCAATCGGAACATCCAGATCATCATCTGGGTCCACCTGTAAGGAGTCATCCTGCATATGCACCGAACCTGACCTGTCAGTAGTAACATCATCTGAACATACCTGAGGCTTAGTGATTGGCTGATCTGCTGTCTGAGCGGGACCTGACCGACGTGTATAGTGGTTAGGAAATGGTGATATGATTCGCCGTGGAATGGGTGGAGGTGGAGGTGGTGGTGGCGGTGGTGCTGGCATAGGAACTGACACATGAGACGAGTCAGGTGAAAGACAAGCAGGTGGTGGTGGAACCAAAATATCATCAACAGTGGTGGATGGTACCATTCTGTCCCCAGCTGGCGAGAAATACATAACCGACTCGAAGAAAGTGACATCCGCACTAACAAAGTACCTATTGGTAGTAGGATCATAACACCGGTATCCCTTCTGGGTTCTGGAATACCCAACAAAGACACACTTGACTGCTCTTGGAGAGAGCTTGTCAAGTCCAGGAGATAGACGATGGACAAACGCTATAGCACCAAAGACACGTGGTGGCAGTGAGAATAGCTCCTTGTCAGGAAAAATAAGAGAAATGGGTATCTTCTCTCCAAGGACAGAGGACGGCATTCTATTGACCAGATAGCATGCAGTAGGGACAGCATCCCCCCAGAAAGAAATGGGAGCACAACTTTGAATCAACAAGGTACGAGTGATATCCAAGAGATGGCGATGCTTTCTTTCCGCCACACCATTTTGTTGGGATGTATATGCGCAGGTGGTTTGATGAATAATACCCTTCAATGACAGAAATTGAGAAAGAGAACGTGTACAAAATTCCAGGGCATTATCAGTCCGAACATATTTGACAGAAGAAGAGAAAACATTCTGCACTTCATTAATTAAATTTTTGATAACATCCCCTGCTTCAGACTTATTCTTCAGAAGAAAAACCCAAGAGACACGAGAAAAGTCATCTACTACCACAAGTTAGAACATGTGCCCCTGGTGATCGGGAACACGACTCGGACCCCATATATCTATATGTAACAACTCAAAAGGGGAGCTACTGCTCCGACTCTGACGACCTGGAAAGCTCGACCTGTGATGCTTTCCTAACTGACATGTTTCACAACGAAACGACGAACTTGGAGAGATCTGGGGCAGAAGATGGCGCATCTTCTGGAGCGGAAGGTGACCAAAACGAAGATGCCAAATGTAAGGTGAGATTGGTCCAGCAGAGGGAGTGGAGATGCCAGCATAGGATTCCCGGACCAGCCGATATAAACCGTTCTGCTCAGAGCCACAGCCAATCACCTTGCCCGTGAGTATGTCCTGAAAAATGAGAGAAGACGGGTCAAATATAGCTCGACAATTCAAATCCTTTGTAATCTGACTAATAGACAGCAAATTCAGTGAGAACTCAGGGGCATGTAAAACATTCTGTAGCTGCATAGTGGAGGATAAGAAAACCTCCCCTGAGCCAACAAGGGGTGAGTGGGAACCATGTGCTATCTGTACTGAGCGACCTGGAGGAATAGCCCTGTAGGCCTGTAATCTACCTCTATCTCGACACAGATGATGTGTAGCTCCGGAATCTATAACCCAGTCAGATATATCATGTGAAGATATGAAGGCTGATGATCTACCTGAGGAACTGGCTGCAGCGGATGAACTGGCAGAGGCTGTGGCAGCAATATCTGAAGAGCCACCAGATGAATCACCAGAAGACTGTGGCATAATATCACGGAGACGGGCCACGAGTTCGTCAAATCTATGATCTGCAGTAGACGATAATGGAGACTGTGAATGCTCTGCGACCCGTGCCGATGCTGGGAACCCATGCTTTGAGTAGCATGTCTCCTCTGAGTGTCCAGTTCTGTGACAGTATGAGCACATCTGACTGACCCGACCGCCTCTTCCTTGAGAGCCACGGCCACGACCACGCCAAGAAGGTGGTCCACCTCTCCCACGCGAAGCTGCCATCGCAGATGGGGGTGGAGTAGAAGAGCTGGAGGAAACTGGAATACGACTGAGCCTCCTGTAGACATCCTCCACTGGAGGAATAACTGCATCTGCTAAGATCTGTGACCGTGCAGCATCATACTCAGGATCGAGGGCAGCAAGTAGAACGCCCACCATGGTGGCGTTCCGGAACGTTTTCTGCTGCTCTGGAGTAGCAGTCAGAGGAATGGTACTGTATAGCTTCTCGAACATCCCTCTTAGGGATGTGTATAGAGAGTGGAGAGGTCTGCCAGCCTGCTTCATCGTAAAGATGTCATGTTGAAGCTGCAACATCTTTGTCTCATTTCGCACCTGCGAATACGTAGCAGCAAGGATGTCCCACATTGCCTTAGCAGCGGGCTGATGGAGGACATCATTCGCTATCTCCATCGTCAACGTACCAGACAACCATACTTTTGCATAAGCGTCATCGGCCTCCCATGAGGCATAGATTCCTGTCTTCTCCGCAGGCTCATTCTCGGTAAGAATGTGTTTCTTACCGTTTGATTTCATGAGGCTCATGAACTGCATAGCCCATAGCTCATAGTTAGACCCGTCCATCTTGACTATTGGCGCCGGACCTTTGAATGCGCCTGTGGAGGGCAAATCGACTTTCGATTCTGACATACTGTTGCTCGAAGAAGACGAAGGGAGAATAGACAATGTGATGAATGTCTACACCAACTGCATCGGATTTGAGTACGTGTGTAGACTTTTACGCACTCAAATCCATAAACCGGAGGAAGAGGGGTCTAGGGCACGCCTCGAAGGAAGCTTACAGCCCTTGAATCGCCTCGAGAACAACGCCTATGGACTGCTGGAGGCCACTGGAATCCCTACAGCGGCAGATGGGAGGTGCCGCTGGGGCTACGAGGGCCGCTGGTGCGGCTGTAGACAGCAGTAGGGTGCCACTAGGGCTTCAGGGGCCCGCACGGACGGCTGGGCGCCGCTGGTAGAGGCGGCGGGTCCGCTGGAGGGTGCGGCTGGGGGCCGCTGTGCGCCTGTGGGGCGCTGGAGGGTGCGGCTGTGGGCCGCTGGGCGGCTGGGGCCGCGGGGGGCTGCGGCTGGGGGCCGCTGTTGGGGCGGCAGCGAGACAAGAGAGAGAGAAGAGGAGGGGCGGCGGGTGGGGAAGGGAGGAGAGCCCTAAGGCGGCTCTGATACCATGTTAGAAGAAAGGAGTCTTCGTTATAATTCATAGGAAAACCCTAGGCTCTCTTATATAGGGAGAGGCCTTAAGGGTAAATTACATGGATGTCTAAATAGAAAAGAGAAATAGAAACAAGGTACAGAAACATATAATAATATTAGAAACTATCTCTACAATAAAATCAATGAAGATATTCTGGCATACATATGTGCTCTTCACATTTATCATGAATGAGATGGTTCACTGCATCATGCAGAATGGTGGCTATATAAGAGATGATGTATTCAAAATGTCTGAATACCTTCTGAACCAATGTTTTTAAGAGTCTAGATGGATGTAGATATGATAAGTGTCATCATTCTACTGTTTATACTCTAGTCATTCATGAAGCTTCATAATATTCATATTGTATGAATTGAATGAAGCATGTATAAATGTTGAAATGTTCTTACATTGAATTCCTTTGAGTTCAACATAAGAGATCCTTTGTCTTAAGCAATGGTTGTTTATAGATAAAGGGAGTGCAGTGGAAGCATGGGTCAGACCCGAGATGAGAAGGAAAGTCAAAGAGTTGACCGTACTTCTATGACTTCCATATGACATCCAAATAGTTGGATAAATGCCAGTACTGTAATAATTTGATGTGTTGATAGTATGACTATCAAGTCTGTCTAGAATCCTTAGAGGACTCGGATAGAGCATCAAAATAATCTACGTAAATCATTGAAATTGACTTTCTTATTTGATAAGATAAAGTCCAATAATTGTGTCTCAATCTTCTAATGACACTTGCAATTGGTTGCATATATATTAGAAGATTAGAAATTTGATCTTAAGGTTTAATGGTCATCCATGTTGGAATTGATGCAATTGTTGTAACAATTTCCATTGGATCAATAGATTTCATAATTTCAGTGGGAGAGCCCTTGGTCTTAGAGAATGTCTCTATGACCTAGACATTAGAATATACTCATTATTTGCTTCTAAATGTTGGAAATAAACATGAATTCTGGAATGGACCTATCATAAAGAGTTATGATGGATATATTTCAGAAAGTAATCTAACATTCAGAGGACTCTACTGAATTAGAAAATTAATGAATAGTTCATTACCATTTCTAATAATGAAATTAAACCTTTAAAGATCAATAAGAGGATAAAGATCTTTTGACAATGATCTGGCATCAAGCTTTAGACGTTTGCCTGTTGATTTGATCAATAGACAAGTAAGAATGAAACTTTGGAATGTCTAAAATTTCAAAACTTACATACTTATGAATATTGTATTCAAAAGTGGAAATAGTCCAATGCACCTTTCTCTGGAAATGGTGTAAGATGTCAAGGTATTCAGGATCTCATACATATTGATGTATGCGGATCATCTATATCATAGTAAACATTATGGATATGTGTTATCTATTGATGATTGTCAGAGAAAATACTAAGTTGTTTATTCCATAGAGCCCTAGGGTCTCTTATATTGAGAGAAAACCCTTGGATAAATTACGTAGATGTACATGAAATAAATAAGAAATGCATAACGGTACATCATAATTAACATAACCTCTACACTCCCCCTCAAGATGGAGCATAGATATCAATCATGCTCAGCTTAGAAGAACATCTCTGGAAGGGTCCTATGAGCAATGGCTTAGTAAATATTTCAGCAGTCTGGTCCTTTGAATTGACATGTGAAGTGGAAATCAAGCCCTTCTGGATCATGTCTCTAGTGTAGTGACAATCTACCTCAATGTGCTTTGTTCTTTCATGAAAAGCTGGATTATTGGCAATGAACAATGCTGCTTGGTTGTCACACTGAAGCTGCATGGGCAAAGAGACATTTACATTCAAGTCTTCCAAGACTGCACGAACCCACATCATTTCTGTGCTTGCTTGTGCCATGGCTCTATATTCAGATTCAGCACTGGATCTTGCCACAACAGTTTGTTTCTTGCTTTTCCAAGAAACTAGAGAGCTTCCTATGAAGATAACGAATCCTGAAGTAGACTTACGATCCTTTGGGCACCCTGCATAGTCTGCGTCTGCACAAGCGGAAATGGACAAATCTGTGTTCTTTCTAAATAGTAAACCCAAGCCTGGGGAAGACTTTAGGTATCTCAGTATCATGTACAAGGCTTCCATAAGGACCTGTCTAGGCTGCTCCATAAATTCACCCGGTTTACTGCAAAAGCAATATCCGGTCGAGTTATGGTGATGTACAGAAGCTTACCCACCATCTCTCTGTATCTTCTTTTGTCCACCTCTTCAGTATCATTGTCGTACAGTTTCATACTTGGGTCCATAGGAGTGCTCGATGGTCCGCATCCAACCATTCTTGTTTCAACAAGCAAGTCTGTAATGTATTTCCTTTGTGTCATCACCATTCCTTGTGCATTTCTCGCAAATTCTATCCCCAGAAAGTATTGTATGGTACCCAGATCTTTCGTAACAAACTGACTGCCCAAGAGCTCTTTAGTCCTCTGGACTCCCTGAGCATCATCTCCTGTGATCAGAATATCATCAACATATATCACGACAACAACTGTTCCTCTGGGAGTCTTTTGAATAAACAACGAATGGTCCGCATTTGACCGTTTGAACCCCTGTTGTTCAATCAGCTGAGAAAGCTTCTGAAACCATGCCCTTGGACTTTGCTTAAGGCCATAAATTGCCTTATGAAGTCTACACACCATGTGAGTCTCCCCCTCAGCAGTAAAACCTAATGGCTGCTGCATGTAAACTTCCTCCTGTAGATCGCCATACAAGAATGCATTTTTGATATCAAGTTGAAAAATGGGCCAGTCACGTACCACAGCAACGGATAGAAGGATGCGAAGCGTCGAGTGTCGAGCCACTGGTGAGAATGTATCCAAATAGTCGACACCATAAGTTTGGGTGAAGCCCCGTGCAACAAGTCGTGCTTTGTACCGATCAAGACGGACATTTGTGTGATATTTAACTGTGAACACCCATTTGCAACTTACCACAGACGCACCAGCTGGAATAGGAACCAGGGACCAAGTCCCTCTAGACTGTAACGCACGCATCTCTTCCTCCATAGCGAACCTCCAGCAAACAATCTTCATTGCGTCGTGATATGTCCGTGGTATCTCTATCGAGGACACAACTGCAGCAAACCTCTGGAAATCACCAGTAAGACGATGAAAAGACACCTGAGATGCAAGAGGATAGGTCACACATTTCCTTTTCTGCTTCCGAAGTGCAATAGGAATATCATGATCATCATCCACTGTACTGACTGGCTGATCTTCCTCCTGTAATAAAGATTCCTGCACCGATACACTATCTAACCCATCATTAGTATTAACATCGGAGCATACTTGAGGCGTGATGGATGGTTGGCGTGGAGCTTGAGCAGGCCCCGACCGTCGTGTGTAGAACTTAGGGAACGGTGGAATGGGATGGTATCGAGGAGGTGGTAGTGGTGGCGGTGGTGGTGATGGCTGAGTGGACTCAGTCTGACCCAGACTTGGAGGTAGAGGAACATAGACATGATCATCAGAGGATGTGGAAGAACCCAATCTGTCACCTGCTGGGGAGAAGTACATAATGGGCTCCAAAAATGTAACGTCCGCACTAACATAGTACTTATTGTTAAGAGGATCATAACAGCGACAACCCTTCTGTGTCCGAGAGTAACCTACAAAAACACACTTAACAACTCTAGGAGAGAGCTTGTGAAGTCCTGGAGACAATCGGTGAACAAAGGCAACTGTACCAAAGACTCGAGGAGTAAGTGAAAACAAGTCCTTCTCAGGAAAGAGAACAGAGATTGGAGACTTCTCCCCAAGAACTGAAGAAGGCATGCGATTGACCAGATAGCATGCTGTAAGTATAGCATCTCCCCAAAGGCTAATGGCGCACAACTCTGAATAAGTAATGTTCGAGCAACATCAAGAAAGTGACGATGTTTCCTTTCCGCAACACCATTCTGTTGTGATGTGTAAGCACACGAAGTTTGGTGAATATTTCGTGTGCTTACAAAAGAAGACGAACCACCTCTCCCTCGCGATACAACCATTGCCGAAGGAGGTTGAATAGCTGTGCTGGAGGAAACGGAAATACGACTGAGCCTCCTGTAGACTTCCTCCATAGGAGGAATAGTAGCATCGGCAAGGATCTGGGAGCGGGTTTGCCTCATACTCAGGATCAAGAGCTGCAAGTAATACTCCCACCATGGTAGCATTGTGAAAGGTCTTCTGTTGCTCGGGAGTGGTGGTGAGCGGGATGGTACTGTATAATTTCTCGAACATCCCTCACAGTGACGTGTACAGAGAATGAAGTGGCCGTCCATTTTGCTTCATCATAAAAATATCATGCTGCAACTGCAGCATTTTTGTCTCGTTCCGCACTTGAGAATATGTAGTAGCCAGAATATCCCACATCGCCTTGGCGGTGGGCTGATGGAGGACGTCATTGGCAATCTCCATCGAAAGCATCCCTGATAGCCAGACCTTGGCATACGCATCATCAGCCTCCCAAGAGGCATATATCCCCGTCTTCTCTGCCGGCTCATCTTCGGTAAGAATGTGTTTCTTACCACCTGACTTCATGAGATTCAGGAACTGCATAGCCCAGAGCTCGTAGTTCGTCCCGTCCATTTTGACTATTGGTGCCGATCCTTTAAAGGCACTTATGGAGGGCATATCAACCTTTTGGTCGGACATGTTACCGGAGAAGAAGACTTAGGGATGATAGACAAAAGAACGTTTGTCTACAAAGACTGGATTGGATTCAAGTGCATATGTAGACTTTATGCACTTGAACCCATAGATGAATAAGTGTCGACCAACGAAGAAGAGGAGCCCGAGAGAGAGGGATACTTCGGCCCCGGCGGGAGAGGAGGGCCTCGGCGACGGCGGGAGAGGGCCGCGACGGGAGAGAGGAGGTGGGGGCCTCGGTTGGCGGGGGTCGCGGTGGGAGAGAGGAGGCGGGGGCCGTGACGAGAGAGGAGGGCGGCTGGCGATGAGAGGGGGGGTTCCTTGTTGCCGGCGGCGGCGGAAGGTTGGTGAAGAGAGGGAGTGGGCGGCGGTCGAAGGAGAGAGGGGGGGCGATGGAAAGAAAACCCTAGATTAGGGTTTTGGCTCTGATACCATGTCAGAGAAAATACTAAGTTGTTTATTCCATAGAGCCGTAGGGTCTCTTATATAGAGAGAAAACCCTTGGGTAAATTACATAGATGTACATGAGATAAATAAGAAATGCATAACGGTACATCATAATTAACATAACCTCTACAATGATTACATATGATATGAGATTTCTTCTCTTCACCTAAGAAACCTTTGAAATGTTCAAAGATTTCATTATTTTGGTTTAGAACCAAAGTTTGAAAGAAGATAAAATGAATTCGATCTGACTTAGGTAGCTTGTACCTGCTGGACAAATTCAAAGAATACCTTATGGAGATATGAATGTCGTTCCTATCTCAATCCTCCTAACACATTAACTCAATAGAGTTATAGAGAGATACAACTGGATCATGTGTGACATGATCTTATGAATGATGAATTTTAGCATAATAACCTCTTAGTTTCCAGGTATATATGTAGTAGAGACTACAATATATATCCTTAATATGGTTCCATGCATGCAAGCTGGAATCTAGCACTAGAGAGTGCTACTTCATTAGGAAAATAAAGGATGGTATTGGATACCTACTTTATGACCTTGGGATTCTTAAAAGATCTCATTTACGAGAATGTGATTCTTAGAGGGTGACTCTATTGAGAATCAATATGAAAATAAAGTAAAGGAACTCATTTAATCTTTAGATGATAATAAGGCTCCTGAAATCGGAAACTAAAAGGATAATAAAATATGAAACACTAATACCTCTTCAAATGAGTTTGAGGATGTATTCCATGTGTCTGTTAAATCTGACATGATATAACTTCATATGATGAAACTTCTGAGGATCATGACATGGAAAGATGGATGTTAGCAGTAGAAGTCTAGGTTAAACTTCATATACAAGTGTTGTATATGGACCCTCGAGGATCCACCTGTAAGGGTAAACCCTGTTATGTGTAAATGGATCTTCAAGAGAAAGAGGAAACCTGATGTTGCCTGCCGACTTGAAGCCTTCTGCATGAAGTACTCTTTTACTTTTTTCCATGCACGTCATCCCCCTGTCCTATCTATCCCATTTTATATTTTTATTTATATTTTTAAAGTTGCGTTGGTACTCCTTGGCTGTACATGCCATGCCGCAATCCTCTTCATTTGATTCTGCCATGCACGAGTCTCCCTCATTTTTATCCTCTTTTATTTCTATCTTATGGAAAATTTATGAAGGCATCCATACTCCCCTTTTTCCATTCGATTTATGTATATCTTATTTTAATATGGGAACATGTATGTCCAAATCCAACACATACGACAAAGAATGTCAAACCTATGCATGAACCTCTTCCAAGCTTATCTCCTTTCTATTATTATTTTATAGAAAAAATATGTTGCTACCCATTATTTCCAATGACCACTTTTTTTTCTATGCTTATTTCCTCCTCACTACTATTATATGTGAAATTTATATTAATATCCTTCTTACTTCAAGGGTTGTTACAGTGTTGTCCCATGGATTGAGATCCATGGATCCCAAAATATTCTAAAAGGAGAGGCACCCCTTGCTCTTCTTAGTTACTGAAGGATATTGAATTATCCTCAAGCGCATCACGGAAGTGTGATCGTCGTATCGGATACGACGCAGAACGACTAGTCGTACTAGTTGTTCTGTGCAGCGGAATTTAAAAAATTTTCATGCGATGAAACCACATGATCCAAGAATGATTCTCGGATCGTTTCATCTATAACCACATAAAGTATAAAAGAATACCTCTTGAAGCGTAGTTGATCGAGTCTCTAAAGAAGAAGACCTCATGTCTCAAGTTCGATCGTCGGTGAGATCGCTTGCGAGCGCGGGGATGAACCGTGTAGTCCTCGCAATCCAAGAAGATGATCCAAGCACGGTTGCTCCTGATCTCGTCATACGAGATCGAACGTCTCCTTCGTGAGCGTAGCACTCCAAGAAGACGGAGAACCGAAGAACGTCGAAACGGCGGCGCGGTGGCGAGAGCGTCGACGAGAACCTCTCTACTCTAGGGTTGGTGATGGCCACCAAGAAATAGAGAGAGAGAGAGGTTGGCATGTACGAAGAAAAGAGAGAGAGAGCTTCAATATTGCATGTACCAGAGAACAAGGTATGCCTCTCTATTTATAGGGTTTTGGGATCCATGGATCTCAATCCATGGGACATATAAAATCAGTGGATGAGATTGATTTATGTCCAATCCAATGGTCAATATTGTTGTTGGTAAAACCAACAAATTATGATCTAATTTAGATTAAAATATATTTGACAAAATCAAATATAAATCAATCCTAAATTATATCAACAAATAAGGACAGAATATACATGGAGATCAAATCTCCCATGTATAATCAAGGTGGACGGCCACCCATTCCAAATAGGACATGGGTGCCACCCACCACATTACATGTAGGGCAATCTCATGGATTTCCATGAGATTGCATGCCTCCTTGAATTTATCCATTATTTATTTCCACAACTTTTGTTAAGATTTATTCATAAAAAATAATTCATAATTATATTTGAGAATATTGCAATCTTGCCATTGAAAAATTGTGAATCATATTCACAACCCAAAACAACATATAATTTACATTGTCAATTAATTATACAATGTGTATCCAATACACATAATAATTAATCAACAAATATAAATTATAATTAGCTCTCTCTAATACATTATAAATCACTTTTGTAATATATTATGAATAATTGAATATTTCTATCCACATTATTCTTATCCATAATAATTAAATCATATTTAATTATATTGGACAATTTCTTCACATATCAAGATGATTAAATCACATTTAATCATTAATTCTTCATTGCTCAGATCCATGGACTTATTCTTGAACCCTTCAAGAATAATGTGATTTCTCCGCAGATACTTGGAGATAAGGACAGGGCGATTGTATTGTTCCACGTATAGTGACTTGGATGTTGAGATCATATCTCAAATCCAGATCCTATGGACCTCCCACTGATACTTGATCAAATCAAGACCGTAGACCTAATCTTCTCATTGCATCTGAATCTCATTCAGATCAATGTCCAGTTCATGGACTAAGATTAGGTCACTTCTCTAATGAGAGGAGTCACTAAAATCCAAACCTGTTTCATCACTTACTCAGAATGGAAGCGTCATGGTTATACAATCATTTATGATCACATCACCCTCAGGCAAGGCCCTAAATTTCGGTTTCGGTCACCATTTCCGTATCGGCCAAAACAGAATTTCGATGGAATTTCAGTGGAATTTCGATCAGAATTTTGGTTATTTCAATCATTTTTTGTACTAGGACCCCCATATTTCGGTCATTTCGGTCAGATTTCGATTTCGAGTGGATATCGATATTCGACAAAAATTCGACCGAATTTCGCTGAAATTTAAGGCCATGCCCTCAGGTATTCCCAATACCTGTACATCCTGCATACTGGAAGACCTATGATCATTCTGAAGATAAAGATCTCTTTTACACTGTCATCTTCAGGGTTTGATCATTAAGTTTCTCAATCTTGGTCACTGGGATTTGGTATAGATCATATGCTTTCACAAAGCATATATCTTACATTCAAATTCATGTCATGCTTCCAAAGCATGACGACCATGCATGGAATTTATTCAATCCCAATACCTCATGAGTGAGCTCATGTCTCCCGGTTCATAAGTGAACCTGTATGATCCCTTTGAGAGATCGTATTACTCGTATGTCCTTACATGCACACCAGCTCGCCGGTGTATAGACCTTGGTTAGGTCATCAATCTATTGGTCTGCCAAATGTACATACTCAGACATACAGCAACACATCTGTCTCTGGTCAGAGGATGCATGCCTATGTTGTGACAGCATTCAACATAGGTCTTTGGTTATCTCGATCTCGTTAAGTCAACCCATTGACTCAACTAATATGACACCTCCGAATCACTATTCCCATGCAGAGGACCTGCATCAAGAGGTCAGTCAGATATCAGCCATTTGAGAAAGGATTGCCATCTTCTACTCAGGCTGGAGATCATCACTTAACAATCATTTGACGATGCTTTATGAGTCCTCTATCTAGCTCTTTAGATATTCATCCAATTATCAGTCTCTATGATTCATTCAGTGAATCAACAACTGTATGATCATCATGTTCGCCATGGTACAAAACCCTTATTGTACAGAGGGACCCTATAGTGCATTCATTCATTCAATCTTAGAAAGGGAGTGAAAATAATCAATAACTTTTATTGATAATTTATTTATTACAATAACATTTATTGTAGGAATGGTTCGCCCGGGGCTCACATTGCTAACAATCTCCCACTAGCCCTTAGAACCATTCAGGTACAATACCTAAACCCATATTCATTACGTGTTGGTCAAAAACCTTCTGTGTCAGAGGTTTGGTAAGAGGATCAACAACGTTGTCGGCAGAGGCCACCTTGGTGATGATGATGTCCAGGGATGTAAAAAACGTCCTAAAAGGCCGTTTAAAAGGTCGTTTACACGCATGCGGTCCTGGATCGCACTGACTAAGCCCAGGCAGGCACATATGCGGTCAAGCCGCTTAATTAGCGTTAAACGACCGTTTAAACGCCGTTTAAACACCGTCTTTTACATCAATCTGTCAAGAATGCGAGAATGTGCTTGTTTTCTCTCTAACATGAGCCCCTCCTAGTCCCCAGGCTTGTTGACCAGTTGCATCAAGACCCCTGTTCTGGTAGGGTACGATGTGACACAAGGGTGCATGTAATGGGTCTTCGACTTGGGGAGCTTCACCCCTTTGGATTTGTGCAATGCAGATGAAACGACTCTACAGATATTAGATTCTAGATATCTGATATAACTTGTTCGCTTCATTCCTTTTGTTGTTTATCTTCATAAATCAAAATCGAGATTCCAAACCTTAACTATGGTAACTACTTGTTTATGCTATTTTTGACAATTGATAGGAAAAAAAGTAATTGAATATGATAATATTTGATATATATTGTGAATATGTGATTATATTTTATGTTTTAGTTATGTTTCTTATTAATTATATATGTAAATATTTTTTTATTAATTAAAAATACAAAACCGCATAACCCGTTTAATTTCCGCTTAAACTCCCGCATATCGTTTAAACGGTAATTAGTGACCCTACCGACTGAATACCGCATACCGCTTTTTGCAACCTTGATGATGTCACCACGCTTTTGTATCTCCCGAATGATGTGGTATTTCCTTTCCACGTACTTGCTCTTCTGATGCCATCTGGGTTCCTTTGCTTGGGCAATGGCTCCCGTGTTATCGCAGAGTAACGAGATGGGGGTATCAGAGGAAACTACGCCAAGCTACAGGACGAACTTGCGCAACCACACCGCCTCCTTTGCAGCATCCGATGCGGCAATATATTCGGCTTCTGTTGTTGAATCTGCAATAATGTCCTGCTTCTTGCTTCTCTAGCTCACAGCACCACCATTCAACAAGAACACAAACCCCGATGTCGACTTTCGATCATCTACATCCGATTGGAAGTCAGAATCTGTATATCCCAAGACATGGAGATCACCATCTCCATAGACCAAGATGTAATCTTGCGTCTGTCTTAGATATTTGAATATGTTCTTTACTGCATTCCAGTGTTCTCCATAGTAGGATTGGTAACGACTTACCATTCCCATTGCATGGCAGATATCTGGCCTAGTACACATCATGGCATACATTAAGCTTCCTACGATTGATGCATAAGGACATCCAGCCATGGCCTTCTTTTCCTCAACAGTTTGAGGAGCCATTCCTTTAGACAGGTGGATACCATGTCTTAAGGGTAGGAATCCTTTCTTAGAATTATCCATACGGAATCATTCAAGAATCTTCTTAATGTATCCATGTTGTGACAATCCCAAAATCCTCTTTTCTCTGTTTTTGAACAACTTCAGGCCTAAGATGTAAGAGGCTTCTCCAAGATCTTTCATCTCAAAGGTATGGGACAACCAAATCTTTACACTGGTCATCATCCCTGTATCATTCCCAATTATAAGGATGTCATCTACATAAAGCACGATGAACACAATGACGCTCCCACTAGTCTTCTTGTATACACAAGGTTCATCAGGATTTTGCACAAAATTATAACTCTTTATGGTTTCGTCAAATCTGATGTTCCAGCTACGAGAAGCTTGCTTGAGCCCATAGATGGATTTCTTCAGCTTGCATACTTTGCCATCCTCAGTCATGAGGCCCTGGGGCTGCTCCATGTAGATATCCTCCTCGAGATATCCATTGAGGAAAGCCATCTTGACGTCCATCTGCCATATGTCGTAGTCAAGATATGCAGCTATAGCTAGCAGTATCCTGATGGATTTAATCATAGCCACATGAGAGAATGTCTCATCGTAATTGATGCCTTCTCTCTGTGTGTAGCCCTTGGCCACTAGTCGTGCCTTGAAAGTCTCTACTTTCCCATCAGGTCCTCTCTTTCTCTTGAAGATCCATTTACACCCAACGGGTTTTACCCCTTTAGGTGGATCCTCTAGGGTTCATACACTATTCTTATGCATGGAGTCAATCTCTGACTTCATTGCTAGCATTCATCTATCCATGTCTTGATCCGCGAGTGCTTCATCAAATGAAGTAGGATCAATGTCAGTCTCACTTGACACATGGAATCCATACCTTTCAGGTGGTGCAACCACCCTCGAACTCCTTCGAAGAGGTATGGGTGTTTCATCTTTATTTATCTCTTCAGTTTCTGGTCTAGGGAGTTCAGAATCCTCAGGGGATTCAATGAGTTCCTCTACTTCATTCTTGTCTTGACCTTTAAGGAAATCATTCTCTAGAAACTTCACATCTCTAGAAACAAAAACCTTTTGGGTCTTAGGGTCATAAAGCTAGTATCCAATAACATCTTTAACATACTCAATGAAGTAACACTCACGAGAGCGAGATTCTAGCTTACTTGCGTTCACATTCTTCGCATGGACCAAGCAACCCCAAACCCTCAAGTGATTAACACTAGGTTTGGTTCCATACCAGAGCTCGTGAGGAGTCTTAGGCACGGATTTGCTAGGAATCTTATTCAGGATATAAATTGCAGTCTCTACTGCATATCCCCAGAAACTAAGAGGTAAATGTGCTTTGCTCATCATTGAACGGACCATGTCCATGATGGTCCTGTTGCATCTTTCAGCAACACCATTAAGTTGGGGAGTTCCAGGAGGAGTGAGATTGGAAACAATTCCATTCTCCTTAAGGTATTCCTTGAATTCATCCGAGAGGTACTCGCCACCTCGATCAGATCGAATCCGCTTAATCTTCCTATCGGTTTGGTTCTCAACCAAAGCCTTGAATTCTTTGAACTTTTCAAAGGTTTCAGACTTATGACGTAATAGGAAGACAAACCCGTATCACGAATGGTCATCAATAAACATCAAATAATATTGATATCCATTTCGAGTCGTGGTACTGAAGGGACCACATACATCGGTATGTATTAGGTCAATAATACCTTCGCATCTCGTAACTTTGTTACGGAAAGGCGTCCTAGTCATTTTACCCTGAATGCAATGTTTGCAAGTGGGCAAAGGATGAACCTGTAGAAAATCTAGAGGTCCATCCTTTATCAATCTATTGATCCCATCAGCAGATAAATGACCAAACCTTTGATACCAAATCTCATTTGACAAATTTTTATCCTCCCTGGATCTTTTAGGGTTTTTATTAGTGGTTGTAACATTCATGATACATTTATCAATGCACAACTCATAGAGTCCACCGGAAGTCAAAACACCATCCGCAATATTTATCATAACGATTTATGACTAATTTATTACAGAAAAGGAATGAATATCCGCTTCTAACAAGCTTAGATACAGATATCAAGTTCCTTCTGACTTCGGGTACATAAAGACACTCTTTAAGTATAAGGACTCTACCACTAGATAATGATAGTCGACAAGTCCCGACGGCCACTGCTGCAACACTTGCATCAGATCCCATCTGGATGACTATCTCCCCTTCCTCAAGATTTCTAGTTTCCTGAAACAAATGCAACAAATTGCATACATGAACAGAAGCACCAGAATCTACAACCCAACATCCTTCTCGTCCGATGAGAAAGCTAGTTTCAATGATGAAAGTAGATTTCATACCTGCTGGGACTTTACCTTTGTCTGACGACTTCAGCTATTCCGGGCAGTTACTCCTCCAGTGCTCTGGCTTTTTGCAGTGGTGACAGACGTCGGTTTTCTTCGACGCCATTAGAGTGGATGCATTGCAAGAAGAGCCAAAACCTTGTCCCTTCTTCTTTCTCTTCTGGGCCGGGCCCTTCCGAGAACCATGCTTCCGACCGCGCTTCCCTCTGACCTGTGCAACCATTGCACTGCCAGCGGGACCATCCTTCTTCATTACGTCTTCTGCAGACTTAAATGCAGCAAGAAGACCAGCGCTTATCAATTCCAACTTGTTCATATGGAATGAAACTACAAAGTTATTGAAAGACTTAAGCGACGACAGCAGAATGAAGTCAGCTTGCTTATCTGCATCCATGGTTGCCCCAAGAGTCTCCAGCTCCGACAAGTACCCAAACATTTTGAGTACATGTTCACGGACCGAAGTCCCTTCCTGCATCTTGCAGCGAATGAGTTCTTTCATAACATTGTACCGCTGGGTGCGGTTAATGTCACCAAACATATCTTTCAGATTCTACATTATCTCCTGGCATGTGCTCATCTCCACATGTTGCTTCTGCAGAACATTGGAGAGAAAACCCAGGATATAGCATCTAGGCAAGACATGATCTTCATCATACTTGTCATTATATGCTTTTTCTTCCTTGGATTTAGGGCTCTCATGCTTGTCCTCGGAGAGCACATAACTTATGCGCTCTGCAGAGAGAACAAGCTCCAAATTAGGGATCCAATCCGAGTAATTTGGGTCGGTCAATTGGTTGACCTCAAGAAGCCTACTAAGTTGGTTCAAAGACTTCATTTTCTGAAATTAAGAATGCACTATATTAGAATATATAAACATATATTTAAATTCATGATATTTGATTAAGGTATTTTAAATCAAATTATTCTTGCATTGTCGACTTTGAAAGTTCATTCCCTTAATCACTTTCAAAGTAAGAGATACACTTACTGCTATATCTCTAGCAAGAATTGGGATCTCCTCTTTATCTTTGTCACATCCCAATAATATGAGAATCTGCGACTCCAATAAAGAGAAGCGGGAACACATTTCGCCTTACAAGTCCAACTTGCATTTCCTAATTCGGTCTTTAACATCCAGGCCCACCACCCCTAAGGCGATGTTGACCCGTTATTAATTGAACCAGCCGTCAACATGAATAGTACTCGCTATGCGCAATCCAATATCGCCCCAATAATATGAAGATCCGATATTGGGGTCACTACGCATACGGCCTTACTCTTTCGAGAAGCAAAGAGCTCGATCCAGATGCGCTTGCATACAGGAGCTGTCACTTCGGACATGCGTCTCCCACATGCAATCCCTGGCGACGGAACCCTTCGTCTTGACGGGAGGCCATGGATGTCACTTATGTGATCCTACATCTCATATTCAAATTTTAATTAATTATCGTGAATCGCATTCATATAATTTAATTCTTCCAAGGGAAATAATAACTTTATTCATAATAGAGTGTCTCAATTGGACATAATCAATTTAATCATATTAAATTAATTATCAATCCAATTCAATCAACAAACTTGATTATTTTACTTGAATATAAATATGGTAATATCTCAAAGTACGTGTTAATTCGAATTTTAATAATTAGAAAATACACCTTGATTTTCTCCGGCATTATCGAGTCCCTACCCGCTGTCATGGCCAGTACCGACGAGAGTGGGACGGACCACATACGTTGCAACCCGCAACCCCAATGCTCTCCGACTAGACACCATATCCACCTCAGGAAAGGATAATGCCAAATATATCAATTTGTACTTGAGATGATCATCGGTTTTTCAACCGAAATTATACCATATAGTAATAATCAAAACATTTTTGATTATAAGGAAATTTGCTACACAAATTCCCAATCCTATTCAAGCATCAAGTTTGATGATTGTGTTTCCAATTAAGATTTAGATCAAATCTAATCAATTAATTGGTTGAGGCCAAGTCAATTAAGTAAATAATCATCTTCCAATATTTCACAAATATTTTTCATGATTATTTCATGAAATTAACAATTAATTCCATTAATTGACAATCACATGGTTCTTGATTAGGACTGCAATTTCAGTAGTGATCTCTACTCTTTAAAATTAACATATCTCAATCAATTTAAATCCAAATTAGACAAACTCAATTTTCAAAGATTGCTAACTTGATTTAGGATAGAATCCAAGTGATGTTTCACGCATTTCGAGGCGGATCATAACAGTAATTAACTCTTTAATCATGTTAAGATCTACAGTTCCTGCAACAGTACATACATGTTCATTAAAACAACCATATCTCGAGCATACGAAATCCGATTTACGCAAACTCAGATCTTATGGTTTCCTTATTTAATGGGGAACAAAATATAAGTAAATAATTCGTGCTTAAACATTTTAAACATGGCTGAAATTATTTACTAAACAGTTCTGCGAAATCAAATGCAACAAAAAAATTTCACGACCTTAACAAACCCAAGTCGTCCTCGGTTTGCGAATCATATTCGAAACCGTCGACCTAAGACTCTGATACCACTTGAAGGATATGGATTTATCCTCAAGCGCATCATGGAAGTGTGATCGTCGTATCGGATACGACGCAGAACGACTAGTCGTAATAGTTGTTCTGTGCAGCGGAATTTAAAAAATTTTCATGCGATGAAACCACGTGATCCAAGAACGATTCTCGGATTGTTTCATCTGTAACCACATCAAGTATAAAAGAATACCTCTTGAAGCGTGATTGATCGAGTCTCTAAAGAAAAAGACCTCCTGTCTCAAGTCCAATCGTCGGTGAGATCACTTGCGAGCGCGGGGATGAACCGCGTAGTCCTCGCAATCCAAGAAGATGATCCATGCACGATTGCTCCTGATCTCGTCGTACGACATCGAACGTCTCCTTCGTGAGCGTAGCACTCCAAGAAGACGGATAACCGAAGAACGTCGAAACGGCAACGCGGTGGCGAGAGCGTCGACGAGAACCTCTCTACTCTAGGGTTGGTGATGGCCACCAAGAAATAGAGAGAGAGAGGTTCGCTTGTAAGAAGAAAAGAGAGAGAGAGAGCTTCAATATTGCATGTAACAGAAAGCAAGGCATGCCTCTATTTATAGGGTTTTTGGGATCCATGGATCTCAATCCATGGGACATATAAAATCAGTGGATGAGATTGATTTATGTCCAATCCAATGGTCAAGATTGCTATTGTTAAACCAACAAATTATGATCTAATTTAGATTAAAATATATTTGACAAAATCAAATATAAATCAGTCCTAAATTATATCAACAAATAAGGAGAGAATATACATGGAGATCAAATCTCTTATGTATAATCAAGGTGGACGGCCACCCATTCCAAATAGGATGTGGGTGCCGCCCACCACATTCCATGTAGGGCAATCTCATGGATTTTCATGAGATTGCATGCCTCCTTGAATTTCTCCATTATTTATTTCCAACAACTTTTGTTGGGATTTATTCATAAAAAATAATTCATAATTATATTTGATAATATTGCAATCTTGCCATTGAAAAATTGTGAATCATATTCACAACCCAAAACAACATATAATTTACATTGTCAATTAATTACACAATGTGTATCCAATACACATAATAATTAATCAACAAATATAAATTACAATTAGCTCTCTCTAATACATTATAAATCACATTTATAATATATTATGAATAATTGGATATTTCTATCCACATTATTCTTATTCATAATAATTAAATCATATTTAATTATATTGGATAATTTCTTCACACATCAAGATGATTAAATCACATTTAATCATTAATTCTTCATTGCTCAGATCCATAGAATAATTCTTGTACCCTTCAAGAATAATGCGATTTCTCCGCAGATACTTAGAAATAAGGATAGGACGATTGTATTGTTCCACGTATAGTGACTTGGATGTTGAGATCATATCTCAAATCCAGATCCCATGGACCTCCCACTGATGCTTGATCAAATCAAGACCGTAGACCTAATCTTCTCATTGCATATGAATCTCATTCAGATCAATGTCCAGTTCATGGACTAAGATTAGGTCACTTCTCTAATGAGAGGAGTCACTAAAATCCAAACCTGTTTCATCACTCCCTCAGAATGGAAGCGTCATGGTTATACAATTATGATCACATCACCCTCAAGTATTCTCAATACTTGTACATCCTGCACACTGGAAGACCTGTGATCATTCTGAAGATAAAGATCACTTTTACACTCTCATCTTCAGGGTTTGATCATTAAGTTTCTCAATCTTGGTCACTGGGATTTGGTATAGATCATATGCTTTCACAAAGCATATATCTTACCTTCAAATTCATGTCATGCTTCCCAAGCATGACGACCTTGCATGGAATTTGTTCAGTCCCAATACCTCATGAGTGAGCTCATGTCTCCCGGTTCATAAGTGAATCTGTATGATCCCTTTGAGAGATCGTATTACTCGTATGTCCTACATGCACACCAGCTCGCCGGTGTATAGACCTTGGTTAGGTCATCAACCTATTGGTCTGCCAAATGTACATACTCAGACATATAGCAACACATCTGTCTCTGGTCAGAGGATGCATGCCTATGCTGTGACAGCATTCAACATAGGTTTTTGGTTATCTCGATCTCGTTAAGTCAACCCATTGACTCAACTAATATGACACCTCGGAATCACTATTCACATGCAGAGGACCTGCATCAAGAGGTCAGTCATATATCAGCCATTTGAGAAAGGATTGACATCTCCTACTCAGGCTGGAGATCATCACTTAACAATCATTTGACGATGCTTAATGAGTCATCTATCTAACTCTTTAGATATTCATCCAAGCATCGACCTCTATGATTCATTCAGTGAATCAACAGTTGTATGATCATCAAGTTGGCCATGGTACAAAACCCTTATTTTACAGAGGGACCCTATTGTGCATTCATTCATTCAATCTCAGAAAGGGAGTGAAAATAATCAATAACTTTTATTAATAATTTATTTATTACAATAACATTTATTGTAGGAATGGTTCGCCCGGAGCTCACATTGCTAACAGTTACAACAACACAAGTGAGACAACAACTCTCTCTTTTTCTCTCTACACGCCCTCTCTTCCTCTCTCTCATGTGCCGTCCACCATGGATGCCCTAGAGAGGTTCTTCATTGCCGCATCATCGTCGTTATGCTGCCCGATCGTTTGCTCATGGATCTCCGTCTTCTTCGGTGCGTCCCGCTCGTTAAAAAGACGTCGAATCTCGTGTGTCGAGATCAGGAGATCCGCCGCTTGGATCATCAACATGGATTGCGAGAAGCACATGTTTCATCAACACGCTCGCAAGCGTCTCATCCGTCGGATCGGACTTGAGACAGGAGGTCTCTTCTTTTAGAGACTCGATCGCAACCACGCTTCAAGAGGTAATCCTATTACTTGTTTGTGCTTTAGACAAAACGATCCGAGAAGTGTTCTTGGATCATGTGGTTTCGTCACATAAAATTTTTTAATTTCCGCTACATCGAGCAATTAGTACGACTAGTCGCTCCCGATCGCATACGATGCGATCCTCACGCTTCCGTGATGCGCTTAAGGATCTCATCAAATCCTTCAGTCCTTTGCAATCAAATTTTGAGGCTCTATTTTTTGGTGGGTAATAAGGATTTATGTGTGACAGATGGCTTGTCTAAGGGTATGTAGGATCCTACATTATGTTATGGTTTCTCGAAGCAAAAGGTTTTGGAGACTGATGATAACAGAGGCTCTTGAAAGTGTGGAAGGACCTTTATAAGGGTACACGTACTGGAAATGAGAGAGGATGTGATAAGGCCTCGAATTTCGATTTCGGTCACTATTTTGGTGAGTGACCGAAATGAAATTTCGACCAAAATTTCGGTCATTTCGGTCAGTTTTTTAATAGGAGGCCCCAAATTTCGGCCGACATCGATCATTTTGATCGAATTTAGCCGAAATTTGATCCCATGGATGTGATCTTAACTATAAAGAAGAATATAAGGCTCTCTCTGCTACCATAGTGTTTGATACTGTGATTCTTATTGTAGGATTATTTGGAGTTTGATGGTGTTGACGTCAGTGATGATTTTCCTTTGTCTGCTGCAATTGGGTCGTGTGATGATGAAATTTTGTAGATCTCTTATAAAAAAATTCTGCATGGAACTGAAATTTCCTGTCCCGGTGTTCAGAAGGTCCAGAGGATGCACTCCTCTTTTACTTTTGACTGGTCTGGGGAGGTTAGGCTCAAATGCCATGATTGTAGGGTAGACTCCATGTGAGATAAGAGAAATCGATTGGGCTAATAGCGATGTTTTAGCCAACGATAGATAAAAATCCTTTTTTAGCATGATGGCTATTTGGCTCTCATCTGGGCCATGTAGTTGGTACAAAACAATGTGGCATTCCTTCATGGGGGCTTTTATGTTTAACTTGTGTTAGAGTGTGCCATGGCTCTTATCCAGTCGTGGAACTTGTGATTTCCGCACTGAATTTGTGAAAATATGCTTTGGTTCTGTTCCCTTAAGGATGCTCATCCCATTTTTACCTCAAAAAAAATTTTGACGTAGAAATACTGTTATCAACAAATTTCAAAAGAACATCCTCGTTCATTTTAAAATGAATAGAAATGTTATAATCTATATGGAACAAATACATTAAAAGAATCAAATACTGATATCTGCATCCCTAAATGTCCCCTCTATGGTAGAAGCTGAGTGATTTCATGCTATATTAGTGAGGATGCAAAGAGAGAATATAGTCGTAGGTGTTTCCATATTCTTAACTGAATTAAAATCTAGTTTTGGTTGTCTTATCAATGTGTTATGGTATAATTAAAAACAGATATGATATGAAAGATATGTAGGTCCAGTATGGATAGTAGAAAAAATGTCCACATGCATGCATGTGTGCACACACGTATTTCATGAAAATTATAAATGATATTCTATACGACAGATCAGAAACTGCATCCCTAAACATGAGTTTTTTCAAGCACCTGGAACTTGACTAAAGAAGCAAAATTAGGCAATCTCGTGTCTGGATGACAATCTCGTGTGTGGATGTAGCTGTCAAATTTGCGTTTCGTATTTCATCTACATTTTCACTAATGAGCCACGAATGGGGCAACTTCGTGAACCATCGCACTTTGATTTATCAAGAACTCCGTAGGAAACTGATTCATTCAATGCGAATAAATTCCTTCGTTGTTATGTGTTTAATTTTCTGTTCTTGAATGGTACCACTTTCGTTTAATTTTGCCTAATTAGGTACTCCTGATAATATGCCTACATTATAATTACCGAAGATCGTATTCATGTAATATAATATCCCCTTGCATGCATGCAGTAGCCCTCTCTGCAAGCCAGCTAAAGATGGAAACAGACCTCTGATTGGCCGGGAGGCATGCAATCCCTGCAGGTAGCATAAAAGTTATCTTCTGTACATATCCAATGAGAATATTGTAATACTAGCAGCTGGAGTAGTGGAGGAGGAGAAGATGAGGCACTCTCCGCATTCTTTCGTGTGCATCTGCTGTCTTAACCCGAATTGCAGGATATCTGCCTTAGTAGCCTAATTTCTGGTATTACTAATCCAATTCACGTGTTCTGTGTGTTGTACCTGATCTTGCTTCTGGAACCATGATTTCATATTTGATTGATTGTGTTCTCTCCTTTTTGCATGCATTCCTGTATGTAGGGGACTTATAATGCATCGTTCACACTGAAATTGACTATATGATATTTAATCGTTCCAAGATGTCCCTGAAATTTAGGGAGTGTTGATGCCAATGCTCTGCACTGATTTGCTTGTGGGCTGTGTAAAAAGCATCGACAGCCATGAAAATTCTGTCTTGTAGTCATGAGTTTGTCTAAGCAAAATCTTGGGGATCGTTTCTATATCTGGCAACTTAGTTATCTGTGAAACTCTAGTTATGACCTCTACTCCTACCCATTTGTATTGCAGCCATCCCTGATCTGTGGATCTGCTATCACAGGTTTTAGTGACTGTCTTGGTTTGTGAGTATGTTGGTGGTGAATGTAATCAGAGACGGGGAGGCCTACCTTCTCAGCTCCTGTTATACCTTATGTTGCAAAGGTGAAGTTTGACTAAAGGAGAATTGCTGAAAGCTCTGGGGTTGTCGGATGAGTTGGTCAGTGGTGGGTGAGCTCGGCCTTGATGCGACTTGGGTTGGTGGTGTGCACAAGGGGTTGGGAAAGGAGCATGTATTAATGATGCTGTCCAACATGCTTAGCAGGTCTTGAAAGACTAATTTTGGTTGTATTTTTTTACATCTTTACCTTGTTTTTAAGCCAAACTTCCTGTCTTAGGAGAAAATAAAGGTCTTCCCCGATTTATCTTATCGTACAACTTGATGATCTCGTGGCCTCATCGGACGATTGTTTAATTTTTTGTGCTTGCACCCTAGTCTGTAGGGTTGCTCTTTCAAGGTTAATCCCTGCTTGTGTTTTGACCTATCAAACCTTGACATCTGATGGTTCTTTTCCTGATATATTTACTTTTCGTACAGAAAAAAGCGAAATGAATAGTGCCTTTAAATTGTGAATTACACAAATATAAAACATTTCTCGAGTAATTAAACGACCACAAAGCATATTTACTTTTATCTTCGTCATACAATCGAACCATGATACAATCCTTGTAGTACAATTGAGAATTAGCAACAGGAGTTATTGATTTTATATTACAAATTTCAGGTTGGGATGGAAATGAATGTGGATATATTCGTATCTGATCATTATCGTATTTCTTTTATGCATATTTTAACATTCATATTCGTTATAAAATTGACGTAGATATTGACCACTTTAGCATTTGTTAATATTCGCATTCATATTTGTATATAGTGTTTTCGTACATAAGTATTATAATAAAGAGAAAAGGGAGGCTGTTGCGTGTAGCAGCCAAGCTGGCTGCTACATGTAGCATTCTCCCCCAAATTTTTTTTTTTGCGAAATTTCATCATGTATATTCATCTATATATCCCTCCTACATGTCATTCAAATTTGCGAAATTTGCATTCATCTATATAACTGTATGTGACAACATTTTATGTTTGCATTCATCATTGATGATATAAAAATTGTTATGAAATCACTATAAGTCATCCTAAACATGTACATTTTAGTTAATATATTAAATATTTCTATTATTATTTGTATCCGATTCATATTCGTTTTATATTCGTATTCGTTTTTAAGTATATAATAATACATTTTTTACATCTGTCAATATTCATATCAGCATTCGTATTCGAATTTTAAAATATATAAGGGTAAGTATATACTTATATTCTTATCCATGTTTGATTGTTTTCGTCCCTAATTCCGTGGCATTCGAACCCAAATGTGCAGCCAAAAGCAAGTCATAATTTTTTCAATAGACAATTTAGTAACTTGATATACATTTTGGCAATGCACTTTCCAAGCCAGCCACCATATAGGGATCAGCATGCTCTTGATCTCCTAATAATGATCACAATGTGTGTTTTCTATCTCAACAAGGAAGAAATTTGAAATATCATAACTTATTAACATAGAATACCAGAGCTTTTTTAAAATGTCATGATTCAAAGATATGCGATGTGGTTTCCCAATCATTCTTGTATAAATATTTACTGAAGGGGTATTAAATTTTCCTAACAGCTCTTGGGTGTTATTCTTTGATGGGGAAGCATCCGGAGAACATATGCGAATCCTTAGGTGAAAATGTCCGGATCAAAATTTGTGTTGAAAGATGGTGATAAGCTATCACCAGAGAACGAATTCTAAAAGGTTCTGTTTTATTTTTCCGGGTTGTCCCTCACCAATCTGCTATGGAATACGATTGCATCCTTCCCCACATTCCTTCCAACCCTTGAAATCCTTTAAAATCTTTTGCCTCAGCTATGTGATTTCATGATTTAAAAATCCTGGAGCTCTCCTAGATATTGTCTTGGACCAATGATTTTTTCACATTGAGCATGCGAAGGTTGCGTTAACCCGACTAAATTTTGTTATTAGGGATGGCCCAAAGGTCCGGGCTATCGTTCTGTGGATCAACAACAACAACAACAACAACAAAGCCTTTTCCCACAATTAAGTAGGGTCGGCTACATGAATTCTTCGCCTCCATTCAGATCTATCTTGGGCCAATCCCGAGCTTATATCCACCAAACTAAGATCCCTTCGTATGATCTCTTTCCAACACTTCTTGGGCCGTCCTCGTCCTCTCTTAGACGACTCAACATCCCAACACACATCTTCTAACTGGTGCATCAACAGATCTTCTTTGCAAATGTCCAAACCATCTTAAGCGGTTTTCCTGTTGAACACGCTATCGTTCAGTGGATGCGAAGAGATTTTTTTTTGAACATGCATGCCCAAAGCTTTTTTATCCTTCCTTGACATTGGCTTCGACATTATGGAATTCAACCATGTTTCTCTAATTTCTGATTGAATTATCTTTCCATTTCTATAACCAACTTTGAAGGTACTATCTGGAGGCATACGTCCTATTATTGTAGGTATTATCTGGAGGCGTCTTGTATCCAAAGTTGCCATGATGGGGGAGGGAAAAGAGATGTCTAAGTATCTCAATGACTTTCAATTTAGAGTTGGTGTATCTGGAGGAGCATAAGCTATCTTACACAGCTCCAACAGATTTTTGAGCAAGCTTCATGATGATGGGTCTCTCTCCATGCTTACAGTTGATTTCTCTAATGCTTTCAACATGATAGATAGATCGTTGATGTTTTGTGAAGTTAGGACGAGATGCCCATCTATTTCTTCATGGGTGGAGTTTATATATAATGCTCAACTTGTCAGATTATATATTGGAGGCAATCATTTATGGTCAACCATCAGACAACAGCAAGGTGTGTTAGCAATGTGAGCTCGGGGTGAACCATTCCTACAATAATTGTTATTGTAATAAATGATTTATAAATAAAAGTTATTGATTATTTTCACTCCCTTTATGAGATTGAATTAATGAATGCACTATAAGGTCCCTCTGTACAATAAGGGTTATGTATCATGGCCAACTTGATGATCATACAACTGTAGATTCATTGATCAAATCATAGAGGCTGATGCTTGGACGAATATCTAAGGAGTTAGATAGAGGACTCATCAAGCATCGTCAAATGATTGTTAAGTGATGATCTCCAGCCTAATTAGGAGATGGCAATCCTTTCTCATCTGGCTGATATCTGACTAACCTCTTGATGCAGGTCCTCTGCATGGAAATAGTGATTCGGAGGTGTCAGGTTAGTTGAGTCAATGGGTTGACTTAACAAGATCGAGATAACCAAAGACCTATGTTGAATGTTGTCACAACATAGGCATGCATCCTCTGACCAGAGATAGATGTGTTGCTATATGTCTGAGTGTGTACATTTGGCAGACCAATAGGTTGATGACCTAGCCAAGGTCTATATACCAGCGAGCTGGTGTACATGTAAGGACATATGAGTAATACGATCTATCAAAGGGATCATACTTGTTCACTTGTGAACCGGAAGACATGAGCTCACTAATGAGGTATTGGGACTGATCAAATTCCATGCATAGTCGTCATGCTTTGGAAGCATGACATGAATTTGAAGGTAAGATATATTCTTTGGGAAAGCATATGATCTATACCAATTCCCAATGACCAAGATTGAGAAACTTAATGATCAAACCCTGAAGATGACAGTGTAAAAGTGATCTATATCTTTAGGATGATCATAGGTCTTCCAGTATGCAGGATGTACATGTATTGGGAATACCTGAGGGTGATGTGATCATAAATGATTGTATAATTGGCTCAAAAAAATAAACAATTGTATAACCATGACGCTTCCATTCCGAGGGAGTGATGAACCAGGTTTGGATTTTAGTGACACCTCTCAATAGAGAAGTGACCAAATCTTAGTCCATGAATTGGACATTGATCTGAATGAGATTCAGATGCAATGAGAAGATTAGGTTTACTGTCTTGATTTGATCAAGCATCTGTGGGAGGTCCATAAGATCTAGATTTGAGATGTGATCTCAACATCCAAGTCACTATACATGGAACAATACAATCGTTATGTCCTTATCTCCAAGTATCTGTGGAGAAATCGCATTATTCTTGAATGAGTTCAAGAATAATTCCATAAATCTAAGCATTGAAGAATTAATGATTAAATGTGATTTAATCATCTTGATGTGTGTGGATATTATCCAATATAGTTAAATGTGACTTAATTATTATGGATAAGAGTAATGTGGATAGAAATATCCAATTATTCATAACATAATATAAATGTGATTTATAATGTATTAGAGAGAGCTAACTATAATTTATATTTGTTGATTAATTATTAATGTGTATTGGATACACATTGTGTAATTAATTGGAAATGTAAATTATATTTTGTTTTGGGTTGTGAATATGATTCACAAATTTCCAATGGTGAGATTGCAATATTCTCAAAATTAATTGTGAATTATGTTTGAATAATAAATCACAACAAAAGTTGTTGGAAATTAAGGGAGAAATACATGGAGATATGCAATCTCATGAGATTACATGAGATTGCCTCCATCATGAGGACATGGTGGACGGCCACCAATTCCCACAAGGAAATTGGTAGCCATCCCCACACTTCCTTATGGGGAGAGATCTGAAGGATATGGTTAGATCCTCAAGCGCATCACGGAAGCGTGATCGTCGTATCGAATACAACGAAGAACAACTAGTCGTACTAGTTGTTCTATGCAATGGAAATTAAAATTTTTTTATGCGACGAAACCACATGATCCAAGAACACTTCTCGGATCGTTTCGTCTAAACCACAAACAAGTATTACGTTTACCTCTTGAAGCGTGGTTGCAATCGAGTCTCTAAACGAAGAGACCTCCTGTCTCAAGTCCGATCCGACGGAGGAGACGCTTGCGAGCGCGGGGATGAACCGCGTGCTTCTCGCAATCCATGTTGATGATCCAAGCGGCGGATCTCCTGATCTCGACACACGAGATCCGACGTCTTCTTCACGAGCAATGCACGCTGAAGTAGACGGAGTTCCACGAGCAAACCATCGGGCAACATAACGACGACACTGCGACGATGGAGAACCTCTCTAGGGCATCCATGGTGGACGGCCATGAGAGGGAGAGAGAGAGAAAAAGAGAGAGAGAGATATGCTTCTCAAGCATTGTGTGTAAGGAAGAGCAATGGGGTGCCTCTCCTTTTATAGGGTTTTGGGATCCATGGATCTCAATGCATGGGATAACACAAATCCAATGGTTCTCATTGATTGTGTTTCTTTTAATGGTCAAGATTTGTGTTGGTAAAACCAACAACAATTAATTTAATTTAGATTAAATATATGTTGATAAATCAACATAATTTAATTACCAAATTAAATCAAGATCTCTTGGAGATCATAGGAGAGAGAGTGCCTCCTTCCATGTTGGAAGGAGGGGACGGCCACACATTCCAAATAGGAGTGGTGGACGTCCACTCCATATACATGGAAGGTGGCTCTCATCTCTTTAATGTAATCTCTAAGATTATGCAACAACTTTTGTTGCAAATTATTCTACAAAAATAATTCACAATTATTTTGTAGACATTGCAATCTTGCCATTAAAAATTTGTGAATCACATTCACAACCCAAAATAAAATGTAAATTACATTTTCAATTTAATGTTCATGTGAATCCAATTCACATTAACATTTAATTAATAAATGTAAATTACAAACATCTCTCTCTTATATATTATAAATCACATTTATAATATATATGACTAATATGGATATTGCTATCCACATTATTCATATCCATGATAATTAAATCACACTTAATCATCTTGGATCTCTATTCTCTTGTGTTCAAATAATATGAATCATATTCACATTATTTACATCTTTGATAATCAAATCACATTTAATTATCTAAGATAGCTCTCTTTATAATATGAATCAAATTCATATTAATCATGATAATTAAATCGCATTTAATTATCCATTTTCTTAATGCTCGGATACATAAATCAACAATAGAATTATCCATGAACTCCTTCAAGGATAATGCGCTTTCTCCGCAGATACTTGGAGATAAAGACAGGGCGATTGTATTGTTCCACGTATAGTGACATGGATATTGAGATCGTATCTCAAATCCAGGTCGCGGGCCTCCCATATATGCTTGATTAAATCAAGACCGTAAATCTAATCATCTCATTGTATCTGAATCACATTCAGATCAATGTCCAACACTTGGACCAGGATCAGATCACTTCTCTACTGAGAGGAGTCACTAAAATCCAGACCCGTTTCATCACTCCCTAAGAATGGAAGCGTCATGGTTATACAATCGTTTATGATCACATCACCCTCAGGTATTCCCAATATCTGTACATCCTGCATACTGGAAGACTCAGACTAAACCCGAAGTATTGGATCAACTTTATACTGTCTACTTCATGGTTTTATCAGTAAGTTTCTCATTCGATCATTGGGAGTCGGTATCGATCATATACTTTCCAAAAGCATATATCATACCTAGGTCTTGATCATATACTTTCCAAAAGTATATATCAAACCTACAAATTCAGTCAAACTTCCAAAGCGAGACGACCGTGCGCACGGAATTTGATTCTTCCCAATATCTCATGAGTGAGCTCATGTCTTCCGGTTCAGTGAATGAACCTGTATGTTCCCTTTGAGAGATCGTATTACTCATATACCCTTACATGCACACCAGCACGCCGGTGTATAGACCTTGATTAGGTCATCAACCTATTGGTCTGCCAAATGTACATACT
Organism: Ottelia alismoides; assembly: GCA_037367405.1. Classification (NCBI taxonomy): domain Eukaryota; kingdom Viridiplantae; phylum Streptophyta; class Magnoliopsida; order Alismatales; family Hydrocharitaceae; genus Ottelia; species Ottelia alismoides. Next base: position 77,878 of record JAZKJV010004047.1, on the reverse strand, counting down.
CAGACATATAGTAACACATCTGTCTCCGGTCAGAGGATGCATGCCTATATCATGACAGCATATGATATAGGACTTCGGTTATCTCGATTTCGTTAAGTCAACTCTTTGACCTAACTAATCTGACACCTCCGAATCTCTATTCCTATACAGAGGACCTACATCAAGAGGTCAGTCAGATATCAGCCTTTAAAGATAAGGATTGCCATCTCCTACTAAGGCTGGAGATCATCTCTTAACGATCATTTGACGGTGCTCGATGAGTCCTCAATCTAACTCATTAGATATTCATCTAAGCACCAGCCTCTATGATTCAATAATTGAATCAACAACTGTATGATCATTAAGATGGTCATGGTACATAACCCTAATTGTACTAAGGGACCTATTATGCAAATTATGTACTCTTTATTTCAGTTTTAGGGAGTGAATTGCAATAACATTTATTGCATAATGGCTCGCCGTGGGCTCGCATGTCCAACAATCTCCCACTAGCCCAAAGAGCCATTGATGGGCTAATCATTTAAACCTACACTCATGTAACAATCATAGGCTATTTAAAAATAGCTAGGTAAGCTGATCAGTCACTCTGTTCCTGCGAGACTATGCCAAGTCCTTTTACCGCACTTACATATCCCCAGTAATAGTGCTCGCATCTAATGCGATTGTTGCATCTCATGCAACCAATACTCAACCTTGTTAAAGCTATTGTAGTGTTCTTGACACTATAGCATAATAATTGTTATAACCAGTATTTCCATAATCCTTATCAGAATACCCTTATTCATGAAGATCTCTATCTCCAAAGGTATCTAGGGTTAAGACCCTTATATATCACTACCTACAAGGTCTTAAACTTTTGAAGATAAGACTTAGAGATCACTATCTCAAAAATCTCCTCATCTATGAAGATTTTGTTATTACTACAATCAAGTGTTTTATCTCTACAGTAGGATTAGTAACAGTTTACTACTCCCATTGCATGACAGACATCTGGTATTTGTACACTCTAGCATACACTCAGCTTCTCGTAACTAATGCACAAGTGCAAGTAGTTGTAGCATTTACTTCCTCAACTCTTTGAGGTGCTATCCCTTAAGATAGGTCAGTACCATATCTTAAGGGTTAGAAGCCTTTCTTGGAAATTCTACGAATAGAATATGTCCAAGGTGTACTACAAATGTGACAGTCCAATTATCCTCTTCTCTTGGCTTCTGAACAACTTCAGAACTAAGATCTAAGAGGTATCTTTGAAATCATATTTCAAGATATGGAATAGCCAGTCTATAAAACACTTATTATCATCCTTATATCATTCTAAATGATTAGGATATTATCTACATTTAGCATGATGAACACAAAGGCACTCCCATAAGCATCACATGGCTCATCCAGATTCTATCTGAAATCATAACATTTATAATTTCATCAAATCTTATGATCCAACTTCAAGAAACTTCTTCGAGTCCATAGATGGATTCCTTAGCTTCTACACCTTGCTTTCCTCAACCATGAAGCCCTGGGGCTACTTCATGTGAATATCCTCAGAGATGTATTCATAGAGGAATGCAATATTGACTTACATCTTGAAGATGCAATAGTCAAGTTGTGTAGCTAAGGTTAGCAATATTCTGATGGTTTTAAGCATGGTCACCGAAGAGCAAGTCTCATTGCAAGCAATGTCTTCTCTTCCAGTGTGTAGCTCATGGCTACAAACCGTGCTTTGAAGGTCTCTACCTTCTCATCAGGTTCCCTTTCTCTTGAAGATCCATTTACGCCTTTACAGGTTTTACCCATATAGGTGGATCCACGAGGGTCCATATACAACACTTGCATATGAAGTCTACATTAGACTTTTATTGCTAACATCCATCTATCCATGCTATGATCTTCAAAAGCTTCATCACATGAATTTCAAACATTATCATATTTCTGACACATGGAATCCATCCTCAAACTCATTTGAAGAGGTATTAGTGTTTCATTTTTCATTGTCCTCTTAGTTTCCAATTTCAGGAGACTCATTATCTTCTCAAGATTAAATGAGTTCCTACACTTCATTTTTATCTTGATTCTCAAGAGTCTCAACCTTTAAGAATCACATTCTCAGAGATGAGATATTTTAAGAATCTCAAGGTCATAAAGTAGGTATCCAATACCATCCTTTATTTTTCTAATGAAGTAGCACTCTCAAGTGCTAGATTCCAGCTTGCGTGCATGGAATCATATTAAGCATATATATTGTAGTCTCTTCTACACATATATACCTGGAAACTAAGGGATAATTATGCTAAAATTCATCATTGATAAGATCATGTCACACATGATCCAATTGTATCTACCTATAATTCTATTGAGTTAAGGTGTGTTAGGAGGATTGAGATAGAAGTGATATTCATATCTCTATAAGGTATTCTTTGAATTTATCTAGTAGGTACTTGCTACCTAGATTAGATCAAATTCATTTTATCTTCCTTCAAACTTTAATTTTAAACAAAAAATAATGAAATCTTTGAACATTTCAAAGGTTTCTTAGGTGAAGAGAAGAAATCTCATATCATACATAATCATCAACAGATATCACATATCCATAATGTTTACTATGATATAGATGATCCACATACATCAATATGCATGAGATCCTGAATACCTTGGCATCTTACACCTTTCTCTAAGAAGGGTGTATTGGACATTTTACTTTGAATACAATATTCATAAGTATGTAAGTTTTGAAATTTTAGACATTCTAAAGTTTCATCTCTTACTAGTCTATTGATCAAATCAATAAACAAATGTCCAAAGCTTGATGCTAGATCATTGTCAAATGATCTTCATCCTCATATTGATCTTAAGTTTTAATTTCAGCATTTAGAAATGTTAATGAGCCATTCATCAATTTTCTAATTTAGTGGAGTCCACTAGATTTTAGATTACTATCTGAAATATCTCCATCATAACTCTTTGTGATAGTTCTACCTCAGAATTCATGTTTATTTCCAACATTTAGAAACAAACAATGAGTGTATTCTTATATCTAGGTCACAGAGACATTCTCTAAGACTAAGGATTCTCCCACTGAAATTAACAAGTCTATCAATCCAACAGAGATTGTTGCAACAATTGCATCAAATATCCATGTGGATAACTATAAACCTTTAAGATCAAATTTTCCAGTCTTCTAAAATATATGCAACCTATTGCAAATGTCATCAGAAGATTGAGATACAATTATTTGACTTTATCTTATTTAATAATCAAGTCAATATCAATGATTTATGTAGATTAATCCGATGCTCCATCCGAGTCCTTCTCTAAGGATTCTAGATAGACTTGATAGTCATACTATCAACACATCAACTTATTGCAGTATTGGCATTCATCCAACTCTTCGGATGACATATGGAAGTCATAGATGTACAATCAACTCTTTGACCATACTTCTTACTCGGGTCCAACCCATGCTTCCAATGCGCTCCCTTTATCTATAAGAAACCATTGCTTAAGACTTATGTAAGAGCATTTCAACATTTATACATGCTTCATTAAATTCATACAATATGAATATTATGAAGCTTCATGAATGACCAGAGTATAGATAGTAGAATGATGACACTCATCATCTACATCCATCTAAACTCTTAAAACATAGGTTCAGGTAGGTACTCAAACAATTTGAATACATCATCTCTTATAGAGCCACCATTCTGCATGATGCAGTGAACCATCTCATTCATGTTAATTGTCAAGAGCACATATGTATGCCAGAATATCTTCATTAATTTTATAAAGATTATTTGACAATTGCGATCATCATCGACATGTCACTTCCAAAGTACATCCGATGAGAGATCAAGACTATAGAGACATACAAACCCTATGGTTGTAGTCCTATTATCTATTTAATTGTCATTCCTCAATATTATGAGGAAACTTGCACATTGCAACCACATACATTATGTGTCCAATTGCAAGTACAATATCTGGATCATGAGTCCAATCCATGATATTTTACTGATTATTATTGAGTATATCATTGAGTGGGTTTTAATGAAGGATTATCTGAAATAAGAAATTTGCATATATATATATATTACTTTGATTTAGGATTTTTATATCAAAGTTGTCTTGTCTTGTCAACACTGAAAGTTCATTCCCCTAATCACTTTCAATGTAAGAGATATACTTACCATTATATCTCAACAAGATCTGGGTTCTCCTTCCTTATCTTTGTTGCATCCCAATAATATGAGAACCTACAACTCGGATAAAAAGAAGCGGGAACACATTCCGCCTTGCAAGTCCAACTTGCATCTCCCAATTCGGTCTTTAACACCCGGGCCCACCATCCCTAAGGCAATGTTGACCCGTCACTAATTGAACCAACCGTCAACAGGAATACAACTCGCTATGCACAATCCAATATCACCCCAATAATATGAGGACCCGATATTGGGGTCACTACGCATACGTCCTTACTCTTTCGAAAAGCGAAGAGCCCGATCCAAATGGATAGTATGCAGGAGCTGTCACTTCGGACAGACGTCTCCTACATACAATATCTGGCGACGGAACCCTTCGCCTTGACGGGAGACCATGGATGTCACTTTTGTGATCCTCCATATCATATTCAAATTCTAATTAATCATTATGAATCATATTCATTATGATTAATTCTTCCAAGGGAAATAACATCTCTATTCATAGAGTGTTTTAATTTTAATTGGATTCCAATTAATCTAATCATATTAAATTAATGATCCAATTAATATCCAACAAACAATTTTAATTGTTACTTGAATTATGGTATTATCTCAAATACGTATTATTTCGAATTTTAATAATTAGAAATACATCATGATTTCTTAAGTATTATACTAACCCTACCCGCTATCATGGCCAGTACCGACAAGAGTGGGACGGACCACATACGTTGCAACCCGCAACCCCAATGCTCTCCGACTAGACACCATATCCACCTCGGGAAAGGATAATGCAAAATAGATCATTTTGTACTTAAGATGATCATCGGTTCTTCAACCGAAATTATACCATATAATAATAATCAAAACAATTTTGATTAACATTATAATGAGATTTTCTAAACAAATCCCAAGTCCTATTCAAGCAACATGTTTGTTGGAATGTTGATCATGTAGATCATGTAACCAATCTTGATCTAGATCACATCTAATCATTTGTTGGTTAGGGAAAAGTCATTTAAGGACATAATTATCATCAAATATTTCACAAATATTTATGCATAATTATTCCAGGAAATTAAACAATTTAATTTCACTAATTAATTAAATGACAATCACTAGGTTCTTGATTAGGAAAGTATTTTCAGCAGTGACCCTCACTTACTAAAAATACCATATCTCAATCAATTTAAATCCAAATTAAGCAAAGTAAATTTCTAAAGTTTGCTAACTTGATTTACAATAGAATCCAAGTGATTTGCATGCATTTCAAGGCGTTTCAAATCCGCAATTAACATCTTAATTACGTCACGATCCGCAGTCCCCGAAACAGTGGATACATGTTCACTAAAATGAGCATATCTAGAGCAAATGGAATCAAAATCACGCAAACTCAGATCCTACGGTTTCCTTATTTAATAGGGAACAAAATCCAATTATTATTTTCGTGTTTAAACAATTTAAACAGTACCGAAAATAATATCAAAACAGAGATGCGAAAATGAAATGCAAGAAAACTTTCGCAAACCCTAATGAACCTAAGTCGTCCTCGGTTTATGGATCGTATACAAAACCACCAACCTGGCTCTGATACCACTTGAAGGATATGGTTATATCCTCAAGCGCATCACGGAAGCATGATCGTCGTATCGAATACGACGAAGAACGACTAGTCGTACTAGTTGTTTTATGCAGCGGAAATTAAATTTTTTTTATACGACGAAACCACATGATCCAAGAACACTTCTCGGATCGTTTCGTCTAAACCACAAACAAGTATTAGGTTTACCTCTTGAAGCGTGGTTGCAATCGAGTCTCTAAATGAAGAGACCTCCTGTCTCAAGTCCGATCCGACAGAGGAGACGCTTGCGAGCGCGGGGATGAACCGCGTGCTTCTCGCAATCCATGTTGATGATCCAAGCGGCGGATCTCCTGATCTCGACACACGAGATCCGACGTCTTCTTCACGAGCAATGCACGCTGAAGTAGACGGAGTTCCACGAGCAAACCATCTGGCAGCATAACGACGACACTGCGGCGATGGAGAACCTCTCTAGGGCATCCATGGTGGACGGCCATGAGAGGGAGAGAGAGAGAGAAAGAGAGAGAGATATGCTTCTCAAGCATTGTGTGTAAGGAAGAGCAATGGGGTGCCTCTCCTTTTATAGGGTTTTGGGATCCATGGATCTCAATCCATGGGATAACACAAATCCAATGGCTCTCATTGATTGTGTTTCTTTTAATAGTCAAGATTTGGTTGGTAAAACCAACAACAATTAATTTAATTTAGATTAAATATATGTTGATAAATCAATATAATTTAATTACCAAATTAAATCAAGATCTCTTGGAGACCATAGGAGAGAGAGTGCCTCCTTCCATGTTGGAAGGAGGGGACGACCACACATTCCAAATAGGAGTGGTGGCCGTCCACTCCATATACATGGAAGGTGGCTCTCATCTCTTTAATGTAATCTCCAAGATTATGCAACAACTTTTTTTGCAAATTATTCTACAAAAATAATTCACAATTATTTTGTAGACATTGCAATCTTGCCATTAAAAATTTGTGAATCACATTCACAACCCAAAATAAAATGTAAATTACATTTTCAATTTAATGTTCAATGTGAATCCAATTCACATTAACATTTAATTAATAAATGTAAATTACAAACATCTCTCTCTTATATATTATAAATCACATTTATAATATATATGACTAATATGGATATTGCTATCCACATTATTCATATCCATGATAATTAAATCACACTTAATCATCTTGGATCTCTATTCTCTTGTGTTCAAATAATATGAATCATATTCACATTATTTACATCTTTGATAATCAAATCACATTTAATTATCTAAGATAGCTCTCTTTATAATATGAATCAAATTCATATTAATCATGATAATTAAATCGCATTTAATTATCCATTTTCTTAATGCTCGGATACATAAATCAACAATAGAATTATCCATGAACTCCTTCAAGGATAATGCGCTTTCTCCGCAGATACTTGGAGATAAAGACAGGGTGATTGTATTGTTCCACGTATAGTGACATGGATATTGAGATCGTATCTCAAATCCAGATCGCGGGCCTCCCATAGATGCTTGATTAAATCAAGACCGTAAATCTAATCTTCTCATTGTATCTGAATCACATTCAGATCAATGTCCAACACTTGGACCAAGATCATATCACTTCTCTACTGAGAGGAGTCACTAAAATCCAGACCCGTTTCATCACTCCCTAGGAATGGAAGCGTCATGGTTATACAATCGTTTATGATCACATCACCCTCAGGTATTCCCAATACATGTACATCCTGCATACTGGAAGACTCAGACAAAACCCGAAGTATTGGATCAACTTTATACTGTCTACTTCATGGTTTTATCAGTAAGTTTTTCATTCGATCATTGGGAGTCGGTATCGATCATATACTTTCCAAAAGCCTATATCATACCTAGGTCTTGATCATATACTTTCCAAAAGTATATATCAAACCTACAAATTCAGTCAAGCTTCCAAAGCGAGACGACTGTGTGCACGGAATTTGATTCTTCCCAATATCTCATGAGTGAGCTCATGTCTTCCGGTTCAGTGAATGAACCTGTATGTTCCCTTTGAGAGATCATATTACTCATATACCCTTACATGCACACCAGCACACCGGTGTATAGACCTTGATTAGGTCATCAACCTATTGGTCTGCCAAATGTACATACTCAGACATATAGTAACACATCTGTCTCCGGTCAGAGGATGCGTGCCTATATCATGACAACATATGATATAGGACTTCGGTTATCTCGATCTCGTTAAGTCAACTCTTTGACCTAACTAATCTGACACCTCCGAATCTCTATTCCTATGCAGAGGACCTGCATCAAGAGGTCGGTCAGATATCAGCCTTTAAAGATAAGGATTGCCATCTCCTACTCAGGCTGGAGATCATCTCTTAACGATCATTTGACGGTGCTTGATGAGTCCTCAATCGAACTCATTAGATATTCATCTAAGCACCAACCTCTATGATTCAATAATTGAATCAACAGCTGTATGATCATTAAGATGGCCATGGTACATAACCCTAATTGTACTAAGGGACCTATTATGCAAATTATGTACTCTTTATTTCAGTTTTAAGGAGTGAATTGCAATAACATTTATTGCATAATGGCTCGCCGTGGGCTCGCATGTCCAACAAGATCTCCATGCTAATCTCTCCTTAATTGCTTGATCTAATTTAGGATTGAAATATATTTGACATGTCAAATATATTTCATTTAAATTAGATTATTTTTTGTTTTTTTACCAACAACCATCTTGACCATTGGATTGAATATAAATCAATCTCATCCATTGATTTTAGATGTCCTATGGATTGAGATCCATGGATCCCAAAACTCTATAAATAGAGAGGCATACCATGCTCTCTAGGGCTATGCAATTTTGAAGCACATCTCTCTCTCTCTCTCTCTCTTTTCTCTCACACGTCAACCTCTCTCTTTTCTTGGTGGTCGTCCACTAAACCCTAGAGGAGAGATTCGTCGTTGCCTTCGCCACCGGGCCATTGCTTCGATGTTCTTCGGTTCTCCGTCTTCTTGGAGTGCTACGCTCACGAAGAGGACGTTCGATCTCGTACGATGAGATCAGGAGTTCAACGTGCTTGGATCATCTTGTTGGATTGTGAGGATCACGCGGTTCATCCCCGCGCTCGCAAGCGTCTTCTTTGACGATCGGACTTGAGACAGGAGGTCTTTTTTCTTAGAGACTAGATCAACCACGCTTCAAGAGGTATTCCTTTATACTTGTTGTGGTTCTAGATGAAACGATCTGAGAATCGTTCTTGGATCATGTGGTTTCATCGCATGAAATTTTTTCAAATTCTGTTGCACATAACAACTAGTATGACTTGTCGTTCTGCGTCGTATTCGATACGACAATCATGCTTCTGTGATGCACTTGAGGATAATACCATATTCGTCAAGTGGTATCAGAGCCAGGTTGAAGGTTTTGGATACGATCCGCAAACCTAGGACGACTTGGGTTCGTTAAGGTCGCGAAAGTTTTTATCGCATTTGATTTTCACACTTCTATTTAGTGAATAAATTCGGCCCTGTTTAAATTGTTTAAACACGATATAATCAATTTTGTTTCCCATTAAATGAGGAAACCATAGGATCTGAGTTTACATAATTTGGATTCCGTTTGCTCGAGATATGATTGTTTTAATGAACATGTATTCAATGTTGCGGGAACTGCGAATCATAACATGATTAATGAGTTAATTACTGTTTTGATACGCTTAGAAATGCGTGAAATATTACTTTGGTTCTGTCCTAAATCAAGTTAGCAATCTTTGAAAATTGAGTTTGTCTAATTTGGATTTAAATTGATTGAGATATGTTAATTTTAGTGAGTAGGAGTCACTATTGAAATTACAGTCCTAATCAAGAACCATGTGATTGTCAATTAGTGAAATTAATTGTTAATTTCGTGAAGTAATTATGGAAAATATTTGTAAAATATTGGAAGATGATTTTTCCTTAATTGGTATGGCCTCAACCAATAAATTGATTAGATGTGATCTAGATCATAATTGGAAACACAATCATCAAACTCCTTGCTTGAATAGGATTGGAAATTTATATATCAAATTTCCTTATAATCAAAAATGTTTTGAATATTACTATATGGTATAATTTCATTTGAAGAACTGATGATCATCTCAAGTACAAATTGATCTATTTGGCATTATCCTTTCCTGAGTTGGATATGATGTCTAGTCAGAGAGCATTGGGGTAGAGGGTTGCAACGGATGTGGTCCGTCCCATTCTCATCGGTACTGGCCATGACAACGGGTAGGGACTCGATAATGCCGGAGAAAATCAAGATGTATTTTCTAATTATTAAAATTCGAAATAATATGATTAAATTGATTATATCTAATTAAAAACACTCTATTATAAATAGATGTGTATTTCTCTTAGAAGAATTAAATATATGAATATGATTCATAATATTTAATTAAAATTTGAATATTAGGTGGAGGATCACATAAGTGACATCCATGGTCTCCCATCAAGGCGAAGGGTTCCGTCGCCAGATATTGTATGTAGAGGACGCCTGTCCGAAGTGAAAGCTCCTGCATACGATCATTTTGGATCGGGCTCGTCGCTTCTCGAAAGAGTAAGGATGTTTGCGTAGTGACCCCAATATCGGATCCTCATATTATTGGGGCGATGTTGGATTGCGCATAGCGAGTTGTATTCATGTTGATGGTTGGTTCAATTAATGACGGGTCAACATCACCTTAGGGTTGGTGGGCATGGGTATTAAAGACCGAATTGGGAAATGCAAGTTGGACTGGCAAGGCGGAATGTGTTCCCGCTTCTCTTTATTGGAGTCATAGATTCTCATATTATTGGGATATGTCAAAGATAAGGAGGCGATCCCATTTCTTGCTTGAGATATAACGATAAGTATATCTCTTACTTTGAAAGTGATTAAGGGAATAAACTTTCAAGGTTAACAGAGCAAGAACAATTTGATTTAAAATGCCTTAATCAAAATACGAATATATGATCATATGCTCTAATATAGTGCGTTCTTAATTTCAGAAAATAAAGTCCTTGAATCCACTAAGCAGTTTTCTTGAGGCCAATCAGTAGACCGGTCCGCATAAGTTATATGCTCTCCGAAGACAAGCATGAAAGCCCTAAATCCAAGGAAGAAAAGGCATACAATGACAAGTATGATAAAGATCATGTCTTGGTTAGATGCTATATCCTGGGTTCTCTCTCCAATGTTCTTTTGAAGCAACATGTGGAGATGAGCACATACCAGGAAATAATGCAGAATCTGAAAGATATATTTGGTGACATAAACCACACCCAACGTTACAATATTATGAAAGAACTCGTTTGCTGTAAGATACAGGAAGGAACTTCGGTTCGAGAATATGTACTCAAAATGTTTGGGTACTTGTCTGAACTGGAGACTCTTGGGGTAAATATGGATGCAGACATGCAAGCTGATTTCATTATGTTGTCTTTGCCCAAATCTTTCAATAATTGTGTGGTTTCATTCCACATGAACAAGTTGGACTTGTCGAACGCTGGTCCTCTTGCTGCATTAAAGTCTGCAGAAGAAGTAATGAAGAAAGATGGTCCTGCTGGCAGTACAATGGTTGCACATGTCAGAGGGAAGCGTGGTCGGAAGCAAGGTTCTCGGAAGGGCCCGGCCCAGAAGAGAAAGAAGAAGAGTCAAGGCATTGGCTCATCTTCTAGTGCATCCACACTGATAGCGTCGAAGAAATCCGACGTCTGTCACCACTGCAAAAAGCCACGGCACTGGAGGCGTAACTGCCTGGAATACCTGAAGTCGGCAGACAAAGGTAAAGCCCCACCAGGTATGAAATCTATTTCATCATTAAAACTAGCTTTCTCGTTGGATGAGAAGGAAGTTGGGTTGTAGATTTTGGTGCTTCTGTTCATGTATGCAATTTGTTGCATTTGTTTCAGGAAACTAGAAATCTTGAAGAAGGGGAGATAGTCATCCAGATGGGATCTGATGCAAGTGTTGCAGCAGTCACCGTCGGGACTTGTTGACTATCATTATCTAGTGGTGGAGTCCTAGTACTTGAAGAGTGTCTTTATGTAGCTGAAGTTAGAACGAATTTAATATATGTATCTAAGCTAGTTAGAAGTGGATATTCATTCCTTTTTTGTAATAAATTAGTCATAAATCATTATGATAAATATATTGCAGATGGTATTTTAACTTCTGGTGGACTCTTTGAATTGTGCATTGATGAGCATGTCATAAATGTTACAACCACTAATAAAAACCCTAAAAGATCCAGGGAAAAACTTTTGAATGAGATTTGGCATCAAAGGCTTGGTCATTTATCTATTGATAGGATCAATAGATTGATAAAGGATGGACCTTTAGATTTTCTACACGTTCAATCTTTGCCTACCTGTGAACATTGTATTCGAGGTAAAATGACTAGGATGCCTTTCCGTAACAAGGTTACAAGGTGCGAAGGTATTATTGACCTAATACATACCGATGTATGTGGTCCCTTTAGTACCGCGACTCGAAATGGATATCGATATTATTTGACGTTTATTTATGACCATTCGCAATACGGGTTTGTCTTCCTATTACGTCATAAATCTGAAACCTTTGAAAAGTTCAAAGAGTTCATTGCTTTGGTTGAGAACCAAACTGATAGGAAGATTAAATGGATTCGATCTGATCGAGGTGGCGAGTACCTCTCAGATGAATCAAGGGAGAATGGAATTGTCTCCAATCTCACTCCTCCTGGAACTCCCCAACTTAATGGTGTTGCTGAAAGACACAACATGATCATCATGGATATGATCTGTTCAATGATGAGCAAAGGACACTTATCTCCTAGTTTTTGGGGATATGCAGTAGAGACTGCAATATATATCCTGAATAAGATTTCTAGCAAATATGTACCTAAGATTCCTCATGAGCTCTGGTATGGAACCAAATCTAGTGTTAATCACTTGAGGGTTTGGGGTTGCTTGGTCCATGCGAAGAACGTGGATGCAAGTAAGCAAGAATCTCTCACTCGTGAGTGTTACTTCATCGGGTATGTTAGAGATGGTATTGGATATCAGCTCTATGACCCTGAGACCCAAAAGGTTTTTTTCTAGAGATGTGAAATTTCTGAAGAATGATTTCCTTAAGGGTCAAGACAAAAATGCAGTAGAGGAACTCATTGAATCCCTTGAGGGTTCTGAGCTTCCTAGACTGAAGAGATAAATAAAGATGAAACACACATACCTCTTCGAAGGAGTTCGAGGGTGGTTGCACCACCTGAAAGGTATAGATTCCATGTGTCAAGTGAGACTGACAATGATCCTTCTTCATTTGATGAAGCACTCGTGGATCATGACATGGATAGATGGATGTTAGCAATGAAGTTAGAAATTGACTTCATGCATAAGAATGGTGTATGGACCCTGTAGGATCCACCTAAAGGGGTAAACCCAATGGGTATAAATGGATCTTCAAGAGAAAAAGGGGACCTGATGGGAAAGTAGAGACTTTCAAGGCACGGCTCGTAGCCAATGGCTACACACAGAGAGAAGGCATCGATTACGATGAGACGTTCTCACCTGTAGCTATGCTTAAATCCATCAGGACACTACTAGCTATAGCTGCATATCTTGACTACGATATCTGGCAGATGGACGTCAAGATGGCTTTCCTCAATGGATACCTCAAGGAGGATATCTATATGGAGCAGCCCCGGGGCTTCATAACTGAGGATGGCAAAGTATGCAAGCTGAAGAAATCCATCTATGGTCTCAAGCAAGCTTCTCGTAACTGGAACATCATATTTGATGAAACCATAAAGAGTTATGATTTTGTGCAGAATCCCGATGAACCTTGTGTGTACAAGAAGCTTAGTGGGAGCGCCATTGTGTTCATCGTGCTTTACGTAGATGACATTCTTATCATTGGGAATGATACAGGGATGATGACCATTGTGAAAATTTGGTTATCCCATACCTTTGAGATGAAAGATCTTGGAGAAGTCTCTTACATCTTAGGCCTCAAGTTGTTCAGAAACCGAGAAAAGAGGATTTTGGGATTGTCACAACATGGATACATTAAGAAGATTCTTGAACGATTCCGTATGGATAGTTCCAAGAAAGGATTCCTACCCTTAAGACATGGTATCCACCTGTCTAAAAGGATGGCTCCTCAAACTATTGAGGAAAAGAAAGCCATGGTTGGATGTCCTTATGCGGTGGGAAGCTTAATGTATGCCATGATGTGTACTGGGCTAGATATCTGCCATGCAGTGGGAGTGGTAAGTCGTTACCAATCCTGCTATGGAGAGCAATACTAGAATGCAGTAAAGAACATATACAAATATCTAAGACGGATGCAAGATTACATCTTGGTCTATGGAGATGGTGATCTCCAAGTCTTGGGATATACAGATTCTGACTTCCAATCGGATATTGATGATCGAAAGTCGACATCAGGATTTGTATTCCTGTTGAATAGTGGTGATGTGAGCTGGAGAAGCAAGAAGCAGGATACTACTGCAGATTCAACAATAAAAGCCGAGTACATTGCCGCATCGGATGCTGCAAAGGAGGCAGTGTGGTTGCGCAATTTCGTGCTGGAGCTTAGCGTAGTTTCCTCTGATACTCCCATCCTGTTACTCTACGATAACACGAGAGACATTGCCCAGGCAAAGGAACCCAGATGGCATCAGAAGAGCAAGCACGTAGAAAGGAAATACCACATCATTCAGGAGATTCAAAAGCGTGGTGACATAATCATCACCAAGGTGGCCTCTGCCGACAACGTTGTTGATCCTCTTACCAAACCTCTGACACAGAAGGTTTTTGACCAGCATGTAATGAATATGGGTTTAAGGATTGTTCCTGAATGGTTCTGAGGGCTAGTGGGAGATTGTTAGCAATGTGAGCCTGAGGCGAACCATTCCTACAATAATTGTTATTGTAATAAATTATTTATCAATAAAAGTTATTAATTATGTTCACTCCCTTTATGAGATTGAATGAATGAATGCACTATATGGTCCCTATGTACAATAAGGGTTATGTATCATGGCCAACTTGATGATCATACAGTTGTTGATTCATTGATCGAATCATAGAGGCTGATGCTTGGATGAATATCGAAGTAGTTAGATAGACGACTCATCAAGCATCGTCAAATGATTGTTAAGTGATGATCTCCAGACTGAGTAGGAGATGGCAATCCTTTCTCATCTGGCTGATATCTGACTGACCTCTTGATGCAGGTCCTCTGCATGGGAATAGTGATTCGGAGGTGTCAGGTTAGTTGAGTCAATGGGTTGACTTAATGAGATCGAGATAACCAAAGACCTATGTTGAATGCTGTCACAGCATAGGCATGCATCCTCTGACCAGAGACAGATGTGTTGCTATATGTCTGAGTGTGTGCATTTGGCAGACCAATAGGTTGATGACCTAGCCACAGTCTATATACCGGCGAGCTGGTGTACATGTAAGGACATATGAGTAATACGATCTCTCAAAGGGATCATACAAGTTCACTTGTGAACCGGAAGACATGAGCTCACTCATGAGGTATTGGGACTGATCAAATTCCATGCATGGTTGTTATGCTTTGGAAGCATGACATGAATTTGAAGGTAAGATATATGCTTTGGGAAAGCATATGATCTATACCAATTCCCAATGACCAAGATTGAGAAACTTAATGATCAAACCCTGTAGATGACAATGTAAAAGTGATCTATATCTTCAAGATGATCATAGGTCTTCCAATATGTAGGATGTACAGGTATTGGGAATACCTGAGGGTGAAGTGATTATAAACGATTGTATAACCATGATGCTTCCATTCCGAGGGAGTGATGAACGAGGTTTGGATTTTAGTGACACCTCTCAATAGAGAAGTGACCTAATCTTTGTCCATGAATTAGACAATTATTTAATGAGATTCAGATGTAATGAGAAGATTAGGTCTACGATCTTGATTTGATCAAGCATCTGTAGGAGGTCCATAAGATCTGGATTTGAGATGTGATCTAAACATCCAAGTCACTATATGTGGAACAATACAATCGCACTGTCCTTATCTCCAAGTAGCTGCGGAGAAATCGCAGTATTCTTGAATGGGTTCAAGAATAATTCCATAAATCTAAGCATTGAAGAATTAATGATTAAATGTGATTTAATCATCTGGATGTGTGTGGAAATTATCAAATATAGTTAAATGTGATTTAATTATTATGGATAAGAATAATGTGGATAGAAATATCCAATTATTCCTAATATATTATAAATGTGATTTATAATGTATTAAAGAGAGCTAACTATAATTTATATTTGTTGATTAATTATTAATGTGTATTGGATACACATTGTGTAATTAATGGAAAATGTAAATTATATTTTGCTTTGGTTTGTGAATATGATTCATAAATTTCCAATGGTAAGATTGTAATATTCTCAAAATTAATTGTGAATTATCTTTGAAGAATAATAACAACAAAAGTTGTTGGAAATTAAGGGAGAAATTCATGGAGATATGCAATCTCATGAGATTACATGAGATTGCCTCCACCATGAGGACATGGTAGACGACCACCAATTCCCACAAGGAAATTGGTAGCCATCCCCACACTTCCTTATGAGGAGAGATCTCCATGCTAATCTCTCCTTAATTGCTTGATCTAATTTAGGATTGAAATGTATTTGACATGTCAAACATATTTGATTTAAATTGGATTATTATTTGTTGTTTTTTACCAACAACAATCTTGACCATTGGATTGAACATAAATCAATCTCATCCATTGATTTTATATGTCCCATGGACTGAGATCCATGGATCCTAAAACTTTATAAATAGAGAGGCATACCATGCTCTCTAGGGCTATCCAATTTTGAAGCACATCTCTCTCTCTCTCTCTCTCTCTCTCTCTTTCTCTCACACGTCAACTCTCTCTCCCTCTTCTTGGTGGTCGTCCACCAAACCCTAGAGGAGAGATTCGTCGTTGCCTTCGCCACTGCGTTGTTGCTTCAACGTTCTTCGGTTCTCCGTCTTCTTGAAGTGCTACACTCACGAAGAGGACATTCGATCTCGTACGACGAGATCAGGAGTTCACCGTGCTTGGATCATCTTGTTGAATTGTGAGGATCACGCGGTTCATCCCCGCGCTCGCAAGCATCTTCTCCGACGATCGGACTTGAGACATGAGGTCTTTTTTCTTAGAGACTAGATAAACCACGCTTCAAGAGGTATTCCTTTATACTTGTTGTGGTTCTAGATGAAACGACCCGAGAATCATTCTTGGATCATGTCGTTTCATCGCATGAAAATCTTTTAAATTCCGCTGCACAAAACAACTAGTACGACTAGTCGTTCTGCATCGTATTCGATACGACGATCATGCTCCTGTGATGTGCTTGAGGATAATACCATATCCTTCAAGGTGATCCTTTGGGTCCACTTCCTTTTTCTCTTGCCTTGCATCCACTTATTCATGAGATATGAGATAATTGTAAGTTCCTTCTCCATGCTTGTTATTTTAATGATGGGACTATCATCGGGGATACCTTGGAGGTAGCCAAGGTGCTTGACATTATACAACGCAAGGGTCCAAGGATGGGGCTTATGCTGAATATTAAAAAAACGAACCTTTTTAGCTTTCATGTGATGGATAAAAGATTCGCAAAGGGTTGTTTCTCATGGATATTGAGGGCATGTGCTAGGAGTGAGGTTACTTGAAGGTGAAATGAGTAGGGACAAAAACTTTGTTGAAGACTTGGCTATGATGATGGCCACCAAAGTTGTTGACTTAATGCATTTACTCCCTCAATTGAATGATCCACAAAGTGAGCTTCTTTTATTATGATCTTGTATGTGTACTAATAAACTCATGTTTGGCTTAAGGACATGTCAACATGTATATATGGAACGAACTGCTACGTGGTTTGACAAAGGACTTGATGGAGATATTGAGGATATTGTTGTTTGTGGAGGTCCTTTCTTTGGCGACCTTCAATGACGGGTGGCATCACTACCCATCAGACTTGGTGGTTTCGATCTTCATTAAGCTTTTGGTGCTTCCTTGTATGCTTTCCTGACCTCTAGAGCTCAATCGTGGGTGCTCCAAGAGCACATTTTACGAGATAGTGGGATACATGGTATGGATTATAACTTTCTATACGCTTTGGAGAGCCTATGTACCACACTTCCATCTCTAGATCTTACATATTTGGCTAACAATGATATCACCCCCCAAAAATCTAGAATGCTTTGGCGAGTTCTCTTTTTAGCAAAATTGTTGAAGAGATGGAAATTAAGTTTGACATGACTATTAAGCAAAAGCAGTTTTCATTGTTTACAAGCTAACCATGCTCAAGACCTAATATTAAATACAAAAATGATCGGGAGTGAATATGTAAAATTCCCAGTCAACGGGCACGATCGAACGATGCTCCTCTTCCCACTTGAACATGTGTCAACCTAGGAGGAGGCGATGACGATTCGGCTTATGCGGACCAGATTAGATCCCCTCTAAGTGATGAACAGTCAAGGTACGAGGGGATCTAACTTTCCTCGATCATTCTGGTGGAGGGCCTTGATCCAATGGTGGCGAACAAAGGGGCAAGAATAGGGACAAAATCGTCCTTGCTATTCCTATTGAGGACTTTGGGATGCATATGTCACCTATTGAGTATCATACTATCCTTAAGTATCGTCTTATGATTCCTCTTTTTTCAGCTAATGAGCCTTGCCTAATATGCCACAAATCATGCTTGGATGCTTTTGGGGAGCATGCAGTTCATTGTCATGAACTTCCATATTTTTAAATATAGACATGATTTTGCAAGGGATGTCTTTTATGATGTACTCAGACATGCTAGAGTTGCTTCAAAGAAAGAAGCACCTGTGAATTTTTTGACAGATCCGCAAGAAGGGAGATCGACACTTAGACCAGTAGATGTTTTAGTATTTGGATGGGCTAGAGAGAAGCATGCATGTGTTGATTTGACTGGAGTTTCTCCACTGTTGAGTCCGATAAGGAGCGATTTTATTACGGGATATACTACACAGAAAGCTGCCTTGGCTAAAGTTGCTAAGCATGAGGCTTGTATTGACAATCAACATGTATTCATTCCTTTTGATTTTGACACCTTTGGATTTTTGGCAACTGAAGTAGTAAGCTCCTCAAAGGGGTTCAAAGAATTATGCGTAATAATGTTATGGTTCTCATATCTATGGATGTTATATTTCGAGGAAATGCATTTGACAATCAAAAGGAACTTGCGGCGCAGCTTGTTGCCCGTCTCCCATCAATCCCTCTGTAATAGCTTTATGATATGAAGTTATAATAAAACTTTGAATAAATCTGAAATCCATGGTTCTTATTTTCTTGCAAATTGTTCATTGACTTACACAGTAAGAAGTTGTTGAATTTTCTTAATTTTATAATCGCACTCCCACCATTCTCCTAACCGAGGCATTTTTCCCACGCCACCTTAGATTTGGCGTCGCCTTGCAGGTTTCCATTCCTCAAGAACTATCTGCGATGCTTTTTGGTGTTTTGGGTTATACACATTGGGATCTTAAAGTAGGATAGTGTGTGCTCAACAAGAGGCATTATGTCGAGTTAAGAGAATGTTACCCATGCAATTAACTAAAGCATTTTAGCATTTCAATCATGTTGTTTAGAAGTAAAACTTGTTAGTGAAACCCTACCAATTCTCAGATTTTCAACAGCCAAGGTGACAATAGAAACCCCTGATCGGTCATGGAAAGAGCTTTCTCATCCTTCAAAAGGTTGTACCTCTTACCAAATGCACCATTATCAAGGGGAGGTCGACCACTGACACTTTCGTTGTGACCTTTGAAATCTTGAATCCAAGGCATGATATAAAAAGAAGGTTTTGATTATTAAGATTGATTTTAAAAAAACCTTTGTTAAAAATTAAGTGGGATCTCAATCTTTTGCAGCTACCACCGAGGTTTATTCTTTGCTTTTCCTTTATCCTTACTACCACACAACCACTAGTGTGTATATAGGATTTGATGGGGTTGCCACCTAGGGATAGTCGACTAGCTGCCCCCTGTCATTTTTCGGCGATTTTTTTTGGATTTTTTTGAAAAATATCACAATGTATTTTCATCACTATATCCTTCTAATATGTCATTCAAATTTCGTCAGAAACTGACTCCTATGTTCTCCATCTAGAGCGTGAGAGCAATCAATCAGGAGAGAGATGACAGAATCTAGCGGTCAAATCATTATTCTCACGCTCTCACAGTTTTTGGCTCTGAGATTAATGGGGCTGCTCCCCATGGCTTCCCTCCTGCCATTTTCAATGTTTTTTTAAAATATCGCCATGTATATTCATCCCTATATCCCATCTATATGTCATTCGCATTTTTTCAGAAACAGAGACTCATATGCCCTCCATCTAGAACAGGTAATTTTAACGGTCTTAGAATTGCTGTAATCGTACATGTTCTAGATGGAGGGCATATGAGTCTCTGTTTCTGACAAAATTCGAATGACATATAGGAGGGATATAGGTATGAATATACATGGCGATATTTTCAAAAAAAATTGATGAAATAAGGGGCGGGGCAGCCATGTTGGCTGCCTCTAGGGGGCATCCCCATTAACTCATATGTGTGTGTGAGAGAGAGAGAAATGGGACTGCCCTTCCTCATTTTCTGATATTCTTTTTATTTTTTCAAAATATCACCACATATATTCATCTATATATCCCTCCAATATATCATTTGAATTTCGTCAGAAAGAGAGACTCCTATGCCCAACGGTCTAAACATTCTTGTAATCGACCTATTCTAGATGGAGAGCATAGGAGTCTATGTTTCTGACGAAATTTGAACGACACATTGGAGAGATGTGTAGATGAATATACATGGTGATATTTTTCAAAAATAAAAAATTGTGGAAGTGTAGCTAACTAGCTACACCCGATCATTTTTCTTGAAATATGAAACACATATTCCACTCAATAAACTAAGTAAATATCCATAGGTTTCCTTTAAAAAATAAAAAACCAATAAGAAGAATGGCCGGTGTAGCTTCCCTTTTCACACACACACACATAGGTAAAATGGGGCTACCCCCTAGGGTGAGCTAACTTATTTTCCCCATCCTATTTTCCCATTTTTTATTTTTTTTAAATTACTTCTGTGGATGTTCATTATTTTATACCTATATTAAGTCATTCAAATTTCGTGTGAAATAGAGACTCCTACGGCCTCCATCCAGATAGCGTCAATTTCAACGATTCTACGACCGTTAGAAAATGACTATTTAGATGGAGGCCCTAGAAGTCTTTGTTTCTCATGAAATTCGAATAACATAATATAGGGATGTAGTGATGAATTTTCACGAAAGTAATTTTCAAAAAAATAAAAATATGAGAAACATAGGGCAGAGGGAAAGTTGGACCTCCTCAGGGGGCAACCTTATTTTCCCTATATATAGGATAAAATGGCTATGTCCCTTGGGGGAGCTAACTTGGCTCTACCAGCCCCATTTTCGGTAAATTTTTTTATTTTTTTGAAAAATACTTTAGTGGATTTTCATCATTGTATCAATATAATACGCCATTCAAATTTCGTGGGAAATAGAAACACCTACGGCCTCCATCCAGACGGGATCAGTTTCAACAATTCTACGACCGCTAAAAAATGACTACATAGATGGAGGTCGTAGGAGTCACTGTTTCTCACGAAACTTGGATGGAATAATATAGAGATACATTGATGAATTTCTACATATCTATTTTAAAAAAATGAATTAAATGAGGAAAAAGGGGGTGGGGGAGCCAGGTTAGCTCCTCCCCACACACACATACACATGCACATGTGTGTCTGTGGGAAATGGGGCTGCCCCTAGGGGGAGATAACTTAGTTACATCCGTACCATTTTCCTTAAATTTTTTTGAAATTTTATTTCATGAATATTCATTCAAATTTTGTATGAAATAGAGACTCATACAGTCTCCATCTAGACAATCATTTTTTAACGATCATAGAGTTATTGAAATCGACCATGTCTGGATAGAGGTCGTAGAAGTCTCTGTTTCACATGAAATTTGAATGTCATAATATAGGGATATAGTGATGAATATTCATATAAAAAAGTTTCAAAAAAATAAAATAGAGAAAATGAGGCGGGGGGATCTAAGTTAGCTCCCTCTAAGGAGAAACCCCATTATTCCCTAACTGAGGTCGATGCATGGCATAGGCGCATGCCGTCGATTTGTTTTCTAATGTACAACTCCACTTCTATCTGGAAGATGGGCGTTTTGCCCCCAAAAAGTAGCGACGACAATTTTTCTCAAACTCGATCTTGACAAAGATCCAATGTTGTGGTTCTCGTTTTGCAATCTCCGCTGAAGGTGCTTCATTTGGTGCAGCGGTGGTTGTTCGAGGTGAATGTTGCTTCGTCGCAATGCAGATCACAGTGATGCTGCTTCAAGTTCGTCACCAAACCAGGATCGAGGAAGAAGATGAGTGCTTAGATGGAGATGATAGGTCTCCAAGTGATTGCCAACATATTGTTCGTCACCTCCAGGTGTGTAGATGATCAGAGGTGAGGGATCTCAGATATGTGATTCAACTCAGATGCTTCGGCTCCAGTAAGACTTGTAAATGGTAGATGGCTCGAAGACACAATTTTGACCTTAAAACAAAAAGGAGGTGATCAATGAATGCATGATCGGAAGTGGAGGAATCGTGCCTTAACTCTGACTACCGTACATGACCAGAGGTGATCAAGTTTGTGGGAATAGAACATAATGTGATAGGATTTAGAGGAGATATGGTCGGAATTCGATGTTGAAATGGTTTATGAATAAAATCAAACGAAACCATAGATTAGAGGAGTAAAATATGAAACGAGAAGAGGAGGACGTGAACTAACCTACAATGAGAAAGGAATGGAGGATTTCTACCTCAACATGAAGCGTATGGAGTTGTGCTTGGGGATATGGATCTTGAAGTTCCCAAGGTTATCACCTCCATGAATGGTAGGTCAAGAGGCTTGTGCACTGCAGCGAAGCTCCTCGATGCTAGTGGATGTGATCTCGCCTCGCCTCTATCTCGACCTCACTCGACTAGGAAGCATGGGAGTTGTCACCTCTTGAAGCCTCTCTCAGAGCTCACAGGTGAAGAAGTGGTGAAAATGGCAGATGCGGGTCTTAGAGAGGGGTCAAGCTGGTTTTATAGGGAGGATGGCATGGGGAGAACGACGAAGGTGGCGTCACCAGCGAACGGCCTAATGGTCAGGCCGTTGGGCCAAGAGAAGAGAAGGAGGCAACGAGAAGTGGTAGAGGAAGGAAGAAGGAGGACTCGGGGAAGAAGAACAGGCGGAGGAGGATAGGAAAGTAGGAGAGAGAAATAAGAAAAGAGAGAAAAGAAATAATAATAATAATAATAATAATAAATAATAAATTAAATAAACAATTAATTAAATTAAATTTCATTGATAGTTAAAATAAATAAATAAATATATGCAATAAATAGTTTAATAAATAAATACATAACTAAATACTTAAATAAATAAATTTTTAATAATAAGATATTAATAAAGATTAAAAATATAAGAAATGACATAAATTAAATAAAATAAGATTAAGATACATTGTACAAGGGTCCCCAAACCTACTTTTTGCGTATTCACTCTGATTTTAGTGAAATCAGTTTCATTTGATTGATAATTCCATAAAATGAACTTTAAAAGTGAGTACGTCCAATTCAGAGTTCATATGTTTGAGTTATGGGGTCCGGAAGTTTAGGTCACGACTTCATGACTTTGATATTTATTGGAATTTATTTTAAGTTATATTTTTATATTTTTTACTTATTTTTATAAACACATTAGAAGAAGAATTAAGTTAAATGGGATTAGGAGTAATTAAATAGAAAATAAGGAAGATTATACATGTAGTATATATATACAAAGGGGTCCGAATGCCAAAACTCACATGTTTTATTCTAATATTTTTTGATATGTTAATAAATAGTATTTGTTATAAAACAAAGATTAAAAGGGAGTTTGGACAATTTGGAGTTTTCTATATATAAATAGTTGTGAACCTTGAAAGTTGTCTTTTATAGCTTTTTTGGTTCATCATAATTAATTATTTATACATTAAATAATTTTCTTATATTTTTTATAAATTAGTATATACCATTAGAAACAACTTTCATGAAGAAAATATTTTCATTTGAGATGACCTGATGATAAATAAAATAGATGAAATTTGTACAAGGTGAGAAATGAGTTAATGTACATTTATGATCTTGATTTTCTAATATTTTTATAAGCTCTTACTTATTTATTTTATCGACCAAGTCTATATTGACTTGGTCTTGAGGTTAGGATCATTCTGTACATATTTCATATATACATACTTCATTTCTTTTATTTTTTTCTATTTATTATTTCATTTCTGATAAAATAAGTGTTAAATATATAATATAAAAATATGATTAGAATGTTAATTAGTGAGAATTATTGAATATTTACATATATTTTATCAATGATTTTAGCCAACATGAAAGAATGAAGGACATGAATCATGGATTCATCATTCCCCTATAAATTACCTTTGTTAGTCCCTTAGCAAACACCTATTCTATAAATAAGTGAAAGTAAAAAGGAAAAGAAAAAGGAAAATAAAATACCTAAGAACATACTTGTTTCTTTAAATCAAATTTCACTTTACCCAAAATGAAGAACTTGAGATAGGACTTTGGTTTAATAGTTTGTCGAGATCTCACTAGAATTAGGATTTATGTCTCAACAACCCTCGAATTCCATAAATCGTATCCATGTTTACCTCAACAACTAGCTCAGATCCACCCATCCATTACGCAAACTATTCAAATTTGAAGTCAATTTGTACTGTGTGTGAAAGGTGTTAGCTCTTCATGCTTAAAGAACCGAAGAAACTTCCCATCCCAGTAGTACACTCCCATTTGACCCTCATCTAACAACTCGATCCTCGAGGAGGGGGGTATTTCCTTCTAAGATCAGGCCGTGTTGTGTCCACAATCGAATAGAGAGAGAAGTAGAATAATGGGAAGAGACCTGGAGTTTGACTAGTGTAGTCACATCTCCTGTGAAGCTTGGCCAGTTTAGCCAAATCTCCACTAAGATATATAGGCTCTCTGAAGCTTGGACCATTGTGGTCATGTATGTATTTGGTATTTGGTTTATTTTTGGTAGAAAATGATTGTTGCAATTTATTGATCTTTTATGCCCCGACGGATGTAGCATCTTTTATTTCCATCCATTTTTTGGGGTCTTGTAAAAATTGTGCCAGCAGATTCTTCCCTCTTCCGAAGCTTTATTTCAACCCCACTCTCCCATCTTTAGATGTCAGTGCCACTAGATAAGGATGAAAACATACCACCAAAATGGAATGCCCTTCGCAATCCCATGTAAGTTGAGCTAAATGTAGAGTGCACGAGTTCAGAATTGGTTCAAATGAAGAAGAATTCAACAGATGACACCAGTTATCCTACTTAGGCAAGTTTAAGTTGAATTCTGAACACGGTTTTATGAGACCCAAATAATTAAGACAAAAGATCTGAAGAGTCTTAATTCCAGTTCATGATAAAGTCCCCTTTAGAATTAAGGGGATTAATGCAAAAACCAAGCTCCAGCATTCGGACATAGATCTATTCAGTTCATGAATCAAGCTTATTCTGAAAAATATAATGAATGCATCAATTTTTCTATGAAGTGAATTTTTAGGATTAAGCTTTTTACGTATTTTTAAGTTTTTTTTCAAATTTGTATTGGATTTAAAACTTTTAATTTTTCAGTGATTTTTGAAGGAGTTATGGAATTGAATCAATTACATGAATTTACAAGAATTAATTGTATTTTACACAGATTATACATAATATATACATAAGATTTATACATATTTATAACAAAATTTACAAAAAAATATTTTCAAGTCTTATATAATTAAGAATTTTATCCAAGTATTTTACAACTCATTTTATATACAACTTTTAAGACAAATTTTTTATAAGTCATATTTTATAGTTTTCTATCGGCTTTCAAAAACCCAAAATATATACCCATACTTTTAGAGTCATATTATTAAAAATACAAAAAAAAGTATGAGTTATGGATTCTAAAGTATATATAGAATATATATACGACACCCCTATACTTAATGTGAACTATGTCCTCATAGTGACCAAGGAAGCGAGAAAGGAAGACATAACTCGACCTAAGTATAGATTGGTTAAAAGAATACTATAGGACAACAACCCAAAAGAATAATGAAATGGATGCCAATCATCCCCTCTAAACTTAGGATTAACTAATACTAAGGATAGTTGACTCAAAAACGAAGATGATCGAGGTCAAAAGAATGTACACAATCAACGGCTCATCTTGTTCCCCCTTATGTTTAGGGTAAAATATCCCTAAGTATAGCGAAGAATATCAACACTTGAGGGACAAGCGAGAGAGTAGACGATACACAAAATCGAAAACAATCAAAGATATCACGAGTGATATTACCCAATAAACTCAAGGTAAAGTACACCCTAAGTAAAAGCAACAGCAAGGGTAATAGAACAGAATAATATGAACAACATAATGTCTATACCACCTTCTACTTAGGATAAAATACATCCTAAGTATGGCAAAATTCCTATGAGAGACCTAGGGGTGTAAGACAACGAAAGAATGAATAAATAAAATTGAAAACACATATGCACAAGGTGAAAAAGAATGAATACACCAACACGAAACTCAGGTATGAGATGCAAAATGTGAAGAATGAAGAACACATCTCATACAAAATGAATGGGGGCAACCTCAATAGTCGCTAACTCATGAACAAGAAATGGTTTCAAATACTGACCATTGACTCGAAAGGTGGACTCAGAAGACAACACAGATATGTCGATGCTACCATTGCCATACGCCTTTCGCACTATATAAGGGCCTTTCCACTTACTCTGAAGTTTCCCTGGAAATAACGTGAGTCTCACATCGAATAGCCAAACTCTCTAATCATGCTCAAACTACTTATGTCTGATGTGTGCATCATGCCATTCTTTCATCCACTTCTTATAATGAAGGCTACTCGTGAAAGCCTCATCTCTCAATTCCTCTAGGGCTATAACGAGTCGCTAAATACGATAAATAATTTGATCACGTTGTAATATGTGTACTTAGCGATTCAGTCAGAACCGAGAGAAGATCTTCGTGAAGAGTGTCTCGGCTTAATTTATATCCCGGGCAAGTCCGGGGTCGAACACAGGGAGGCAAAGGAACAACTTTGGGTTTAATCCAAAAATTTAAGATCTAGATATCCAATGCGGTATTTTTTAGATTTTTTTAATGCAAAAAGAAATGCCAAATACGAATGTGGTTGAATTAAGAAACTATGAAAGCATACAACTTAGCCTAATTTAGTTTAATGCGAGATTAATTCAATTAAGCCAAATTATATTTTCCAGTAAACTTAATCCAATGATGAATGAAAAACACATTTTTTGTATTTTTCAGGGTTAACATGCAACAATGAAAATGCACACTTTTTATGGGTTTTTTTCACAAATTTATCACACAAACAGTAAGCAAAAATCATGAAAAATTTACTGGAACATAACAATGATGCAAGGAAGTTACAGTAATATTTTTGGATTTTTTTGACAAGTTATGAATTTTTTATGGATTTTTTAGTGAAAACAGAGTGACAATAAGTAATTAATTCCTAATTAATCCACATTATCAAATTAATCAAAGTGCAAATTATCTCAAGTAGATATTTTCATGTGGCATACAGGAGACTTTAAATTTCGCAAAAAGGATATACGTGGATTTAATTAAAAATCAAAAACTACAATCACTCAACAATTTATTGTAGGCACAAGACAACTCCAATAGATGTGAAATTTGGACTGTAACTTAATCACATATTAAGTCATCATATGTAATTTTTTTGGAATTTTTAGAGCAACCGTATGTCAGATATAATTTTAAGATTCCAGAATGGGTAAACTATGCAAAATTTCAGTTGAACAATTTTAGTTAATTACCCATATCTCACAAAAATACAAATAAATAGTAAAAATGTAGACAATTAGTTGCTCAACACAATGTTATTTTTCATTGAATAAAAAGATGCATAAATGAGGTCCAAATTAAAACACAAATATGGGGGTATCGGTGCAAATACAGAAACTGGAATTACAATGCCAAAATATATACAAGGACTATGATGAAATTATATAAACTGTACGGGTGAAAATGCAATATTTACAACAATAAAAAAAATAAACAAATGAAAGGACCTTCTTCTCCAGGCCGATTGGGACGAAACCCAAAAGGGGGGGGGGAGATGGCGTCGGCGGTTGCGGAGGTCGGAAAGGGCGGCGCCGCCCGCGCGCGCGGCCGTGGCGGCGCGGGAAGGTCGGCGGAGGAGGCGGCTGGTCGACCGCGGTGGCGAGGGCGGCGTTGGCGAGGGAGCCGCGCGATGGAGGCGCGGGGGTGGCGATGGGCGGCGCGGCCGTGCGGCACTGGCGGAGGTGCGGCGGTTGAAGGTGGAGCCACAGCACGAAGGGCGGCGGGAGGGTGCTGGACGGAGGAAGGAGGCGGGGGCCGCACACGGCGGCGCGGGTGTTGGCGGGCGGAGAAGGAGAGGGGGCGGCGGCGGCAGCCGCTGCTCCTTCCACTCTTTTTTTAAATTTTTTTTACTGCTGTGCTTTTTTTTGTTTTAGATTTTTATATATATTTTTTAAATTTTTTTTATAAATAAGAAACAAATAAAAGGAAAAAAATGGTGTGGTGATGATGGGGGTATGATGAGGATGGTGGTAATATGATGAAGGTGGTGTGATGAAATGATGTGATATATAAAAAGAAGGAAACAAAATAACAAGAAGAATGAAGAGAAACACTTACCTGAATATTCGCCGGATTGGCGGAGCAGCTACGCTGAACTCCTGTCGTTGCCTCGATCCGATTGGCGAAATAAAATCGGAGAAGCTAAGCGAGCTCGATGGGGAACTCGTGACGCGAAGCGGAGCTCCGCGGATCTCACCTGAAGAAGGTCGTCGCTTGAGAACGATGCTTCGCAGCTGTCACCAACAAAACACTCCAAGCTCTCTCCTTATTCTATAAGAATGGTGGATGGGGGAAAAAATGAGGATGTACAAAAGAATATAAAGAGAAGAGAAAGGGAGGTTAGAATGGTGGTGGTGTTGAATGGGAAGTTGCATTATTGGTGGAGTTGAATGGGAGGTTGGATGAAGAATATGGAGTGGAATGGAGGTTACTAAAATGGTGGAGTTGAATGGGAGTTGGTGGTAGAAGAGTAGTTATTGTAGAGAATAGGAAATAAATAAATAAATAATGTAGGCTACTAAAATACAATAAAAATAAAGATACAAAAAGAGTGGAGAATTTACAAAAGAAGATATACAACATGTACAAATTCTTTGTTTGCTTTTCTTTTTTTATATTTTTTTTGTATTTTTAATAGTAGCGATGTACAATAAGAAAATACAATAAAATACTACAATCAAAATACAACACCACCATTATTTTTTATTTTAATAATTAAGAAAAAAATGAAGAAAGAACGAACATATACATAATATACAATGTACATCTAGGTCCCAAAACCCAACTTTTGCAAATGAGCTCCGATTTTAATGAAACCACTTCTGTTGGATAGATAATTTTCTAACTTGAACTTTAAAAGTGAGTTTGGTGAATTTGGAGTTCATACGGAGCGGAAATTTGGCTTGGAAGTTGGACTTTACGGCTATTTCTCTTTGGGATCTAGGAGCATTTATTTGAGATGAAATTTGTTTTGTATTTTTGTATTTTTATATACATTTTTATGTACAGGTTAGAGAAAGAATTAGCCAAAAGGAGTTGAAATGAAATTATTAAAAATACATGAAGTTTTGGGCTATTTACATGTATAAAACTCCTTTATTTTTGCGGCTTTTTATGTGTAATTTATTTTGTGCAATCTAATATACATTAATTAGTGTGTTTTATTTACAAGAGTCATTTTGTTAATTTATTGATTTTATGGATATTTTTATGGGATTTTACTCGGGGATTTTGCTAAGATCAAGATATTACGATGATGAATCGCGGATTCACCAGGCTACCAATTCTGTATGTGTCTGATCTCCCGCATCTTCTAATCCAAATATTACTTCTTTCATTTCCCACCATGAATCATGCTTGATCTCAACAGGTAAGTGCCATGGCTTGCCATAAACGAGCTGAAAGGGAGATGCACCCAATTATGTCTTGAAGTATGTTATATATCCCTAAAGAATCGAGTCCAAAAGCTGAGATCAATCCTTTCGGTCTGGGCAAACAACCTTCTGCAAGATCGTCATAACCTCCTTATTTAAAACCTCATCTAAACCATTCGTCTGAGGATGATATAGAGTAAAAACTCGATGGTTTATACCAAACTTGCTAAAAAGTGAGCTTACCTTATCATTGATGAAGTGGCTACCCTCGTCTGAAATAAGAACTCGAGGGACCACGAATCGTGAAATAATATGCTTCCTCAGGAACTTGCAAATCATATTTGCATTAGTGGCTCGGGTAAGAATAGCATGAACCCAATGACTCACATAATCTACAACCAACAGAATGTACTTGAATCCCTAACTTTTATGGAACGTGCCCATAAAGTCAATACCCCACGCATTAAAAACCTCACAAAAGTGAATTGGCTGTATTGGCATCACATCTCTATGTCCACAAGTGTCCATCCTCTGACAGTCAGTACATCTCTTTATGAATGCATGCACATCCGCAACGAGAGTAGGCCACGAAGACTAGATTGAAGCACCTTTATGTTGTCCTCTTTCCAGAATGGTGTCCTCTAGCTTCTAATTTATGACAATACATGAGAACACTATGGTATTCCTCTTGAGGAATACACCGACACCAAAAACAATCCACTCCTTAATGATAAAGGATCAGATCCTCCAAATGGTAAGACTTGGCTTTCGCAAGAAAAGTCTCAAGTCTCTACCTAGACCAAACTTGTGGGACTTTCTTGGCAACAAGAAAGTTCACAAAGTCAGCGTGCTATGGGAGTGAGGTGACATCAAGAATTGCCTCGTCTGGAAAAGTCTCAGTGATAGGTGTATCGAACTCAGAAGTCTCAGGTAACTCTACTCGGGAGAGGTAATCCACCATCACATTCTCGACTACAGGCTTATTCTTAATCTCAATGTCAAACTCCTGGAGTAGAAGGATCCATCTGGTAAGACATGTCTTGGAATTCTTCTTATCCATAAGGTACCTGATGGCGGTATGATCAGTGAAGATGGTAACCTTAGATCCTAAAATGTAGAGCCTAAATTTGTTTAACGCAAATCCTACACCTTGCATTTCTTTCTTTATAACAGTGTTAATATGGAGGGCAAAATCCAAAGTCTTGCTAGCATAGTGTATGACGTATGGAAGCCATCCCTCTTTTGTCCTA
Organism: Ottelia alismoides; assembly: GCA_037367405.1. Lineage (NCBI taxonomy): Eukaryota > Viridiplantae > Streptophyta > Magnoliopsida > Alismatales > Hydrocharitaceae > Ottelia > Ottelia alismoides. Next base: position 46,586 of record JAZKJV010004047.1, on the reverse strand, counting down.
AAACAACCTTAACAACAAAATCAGAGGCATCTATCACGATCTCTAATGGGAGAGACCAATCGGATGGCTGAAGTATATGAGCCTCTACAGTTCTTGAGAGTCTCAAAAGCTGAAAGACATTGATCATTAACTATAAACTTGGTGTCGTTTATTAGAATATCATATAACAACCAAGCAATCTTACTGAAGTCTCGAATGAAATGTCAGTAGAAACCAACATGCTTCAGAAAAGACCGTAACTACTTCAAATTGGACGGCAGATCGAGGTTCTTGCCCATGTTGGAGATGATATGACCAAGGACCGTCCCTTGAGTTATCATAAAATGACTCTTCTACCGAGAAAGAATGAGGTTAACCTCATCCCACCTCTGAAGAATGTAGTTTAGGCTATAAAGATAAAAATCAAAATCATTGCCACAGATCATACATTCATCCATAAAAACCTCCAAAAGTCACCCACAATGTCCGCAGAGATCAAAACCATGCACATTTGGAATGTAGTCGAGGCATTACATAATCCAAAGGGTATCCGTCTAAAAGCATACGTTCCAAATGGACATGTGAATGCCATATTTTCCTAGTCTTCAGGAGCAATGGACACCTGATTATCAATCAATGAGGGGGTAACTTTCTCAAAACAAATATATTTGAGTGAAGTGTATTTTAGGGTCAAGTTTGCATTAGCAGTCCTAATTTTAATTTTTTTTCACTTTTTAGGTATTTTTAAGATAAAAACAACACCTAACAAATTTTTCGATTTCCTTGATTATTTTGAGTCCAATAAAACTGGGGGAGGAAGTCGAAAAAGCTGATACGCGATCAAACACAATGATACATGTAGAGATAGAAATGTGTACCTGTCTGCATCACTCTACATGCAGGGTGATCCGCGTGTAAATTAAAGACATAAAGTAAACTAACTATAAGATGCATGAGGAAATCGGCCTTAGACGAGCAACTTCTATTGATCGTGAAGAACAATATCTAGTTAATCAAATTGAGTTCGAAGTCTAATCTTAAGAGTCACTCGGTGCCTGCCACAACGGATCCTGCTAGCGTTGATGTGACTCCTCATGGCACGAAAGAAAGGCGACAAAATCAAAATACAAAATAGCCACGGTGAGGTCCTCCGAGTGCACCGACACTCGACGAAACAGACCCTAAAATGTCTAAGTGAGTCCAGGATATTTCAAGTACACAAATATTACAATAATAATAGTTTTACGAGAAATAAACTATCTATCTAATAAAATTAGGTTCACCTGCTCCTCCTTAGTTGTTGTCTCCTCTAATAGAAAGATGACGCGTCCTCGAACGGTTCCTTGCACGAAAAGTGAAAGAGAGAATATGTCCAAAATAGTTTTATCAAATAGATCTAAAAATAGACAAAAATCGAAAAATGACTACTAAGTTGTGCTCCCTTGCAACGACGCCATTCTGATGACTCGATAGACAACTCATGTTAAGTAAACAAATAATCAAGGGTCGTTGTAGCCCGAATTACTAAGCTCGCTCAATCAAGAAATTAAACAAAACAAAGATCAAACAATCAAGCACAAATGTAAGCAGTTTAGCAACCAAGGTTAAACACAAGGTGCACGAGAAAACCTACGAAGTAGTCAAATCTCAGAAATAAAACAACATATTTTTAGTAGTTTTTAATTTTACAAATTTTTAATTTTTAATAAGGAGGCAAAATCAATAACTAAGGAAACAAAGCAACACAACCATATTTTTGTATTTTTAATTAAGACTAAAAATGCTCAAAAAAATGAGATAAAAACATTTTAGGTTTTTAAGGTTTTTAAGTGTTTTTGGTAATTTTCTGAAGTTTTACAAATGTGTTTATAATTTTATAAAAATTAAACAGTGGTCAAAACTACAAACAACTGACAGGAAGGACTAAATTTCAAGTTAAAATTACTTAAAATGCCCTAAAGTCATGGATAGCAATTTTATGATAAACTAGATATGTAATACTACAAACGGGAACTGAAACAAATAAAATTTTTTGATTTTTTTCGAATTTTATAGTATTTTTATAAGATTTTAGGTGTAGGGAATTTTTAAATAAAATTGATATGGTAGATAAAAAACACAAAAATACACTAACAGGAATTTTCTTGGAATTTTTAAGACAATCTTCGAATTTTATGGACTTTTAAAGATAGACAAGATACTTTTTAGAGGCTTTTTATTTTTAAAAAATAATAAATGCAAAGAAATTAATCCGTAAAAATTACTCTAAATATTATACATCAGTAGGAATTGATGGTAATTTTTAGATAATTTTTTGTGTTAACTTGATAATTCTTCAAAAAACAAGATGTAATCAGCTATAGTTAACGGGGACCTATATGCAATTAAAATAAAGTTATGGTCCTAACAATAACACAGGTATAAAGTACCGGGCCGAAGTTGTAAAAAGTCCAAGCAATCACACACACAACATGCGACCCATGCTCACGAGGGTATATATGCAAATACTAAAAGCATGCCATTCAATTTAGAACATATAAAAAGTGCAGGGCATACAATGCAAATAGCCCAAAAGTCATGTGTGCATCCACGTGCTACAAATTTAACATGATTGAAATGCAAATATCATAAAGCTAAAGGTCCAAACTGTAAAAGTTCACAACTACAACCTTTATTTACTAGACTAAAGTTAAATGCAAAAATAAACAAGGGTAAAAGGGAAATATAACCTTTGTTGGAGCGTGCTAGGCATGTGAGGACATGTGGTGCACGTGGAGGGTGTCGCTATCATAGGACTCTGATCATTCCCTGTTCCAGATCTGATGGCTCAAATATAGTCGGCTATGTTCGTGTCAGATGCATTGCAAAGCTGATCCACCGGTCGAAAAGTTGTACGTGTCATGCGGCTGTGATGGAATCTGGCAGCTAAGGGGCTCATCCGACGGTAGAGGAGGATGCTGGAAGAACACCCCACATGAGACCTTCAATTGAGAGAGGGAAGGAATCTGTCAACCCAGTGAAGGACCTAAATGGTTCGATAAGTGCAAGGAGGCTCTACAGTCAGGTGGGCTGCTCCGATGGGGAGAAGAATGTCGGATGGCTGTGGCGGTGGAGGTTTGCCTGGAGCTGCTCCATTTGAGCAGATGAGTGATCGAATGGGCATCTTCACGCACTACGGTAGCTGCAAAGTATCTACGCTTGAAGGCAACACTCCAACGAGGGTTATTTGAGCATAACGATGTAGGAAGCGGTCGGGGATGGCTCTCGACCTCCGGTGACAGTGAGAGAGAGGTCTTGTCCTTACTCCTACCAGAACAAGTATGTATAAGGATAATCAGGATGCAAGAAGAGATGCGGGATGAGCCAGCGTGATAATTGGAGCAGGAATGAGGGTAAAACGAAGTTCCGACCAGCTGGTCGGAGCAAGGGAACGTGCGGCAACGTAAAGTGGAGAGATTGGATCGAATAGACGAATGTGAAGGATAGAGGCGATACATGAAGGTTTAGAGGGGTTCCTTAGCTTCAGACGACGGTATACATCGAGGTGATGGCCTTGACAATGTTGCGATGGGCGGGGAGGCTATATGCGGCAGAGGACTCCGGCCATGTGGTGAGCTGCAGCTTTAAACCACGAAACTCTACTCTAAAGGCTCCTCCAAGCTACTGTCACTCGGATAGATGTGTTTAGGGGTTAGGGAAGAGGCGAGGCATTAGATGCTCAACTAAGGACGCGGAGGTGAGATTCTATACACGAAGAAAGTGCCTAGAAAGATAAAGCAAGTGCATGCAACCCTTGGAAGATCCGCACCTTCTTAGGGATCCACGAGGATCATGGATCCTAGGAGGAGGCTCAGGTAAGAAATCGAGGCACAAGGCGGTTGAAGTCGGGCAGGGAAATGGGGAGAAAAAGGTCCGACGAGCGCGGATCGAGTATGACCCGGCTGGAAGGGAGGGTTGACTAGAGTCAACAAAACCCTTAGACTAATCACAAAATCAGAATATACAAAATAAATAAAATTTTAATAAAAATTAGCAAATGAATTTAAAGTAAAAAGTGTATAAAATAAAAAATGCTTTTTATTTTTTCAAAGTATTTTATACAATTTTTAATTATTTCTATTAAAAATAAATTAGTGTATATATGAAATATAGTATTATAAGCATGTATATTGTACCTATGTATTATGTACAAGAATTTTGTTTCATTAGTTTTACACAATTACCCTTGTTTTATATTTTATTTATTTACAACATATTTTTAGAAGTATAAAACAAGTTTTACTTTATTTTTAACGGTTAATAAGGGTATATAATAAATAGAGGATGTAATATATACACATGTATTTTATACAATGAATGGAGGATTTTATTTTTTATTTGTTTTTTTGTTTTTATTTTACTTTATATTATTTGTAGAAATATGTACAAGGGTGTTAAGAAAATAATTTTAATTTTATTTAGTCAAAAATAGATATATAAATAATATATAAGTGTAGGTAGTATATACAACACATAGTGAACCCTATCTCTCTCTACTTATTTTATTTTTACGATCTTGTCAAGGCTTGACATTCTCTCGGGGTTTGGGTCACTCTATATTTATTCTAAATACACTATTCCTTTTTCTTTTATTTTATTCTTTTATTTATCTAAAAACATGCTAATTAAGCAATATTAACTTGAGCATGCAAATTGCCAAGTTATTATATTTAAATATATTTACATGATGTTTTGTCAAGAAAAAGAGCTAAAATAAAATAATAAACAATGGGAATCAGGGATTCATCAGGACCATTTTAGGAGGTTCCACAAACTCGTCAAGGTTGTCGGGGCGTCACGAGGAGGCTGGAGAAGCAAGCTGCGCTCGATCGAAACTCGCCCCAGGCGAGTTTTAATGTTGTTTGTCCAGGCATCCTCATAGTCGTTGGATTGGCTCTTGTTCTTCCAGGTGAGATCGGTCCGTTTGATCAGGAGCGCCATCAAAGGTTGATATTTCTGGACTGATCTGATCTCGACCATCATAGTTGAACCGGTATCACACGCTAGGAGGCCGCCAAGTGTCTAGCGGAGTGCTCTACACCATCTAATCCGACGCATAAGTTGGATATTTTGCACTTAGGCCTAGGTACTTTTTGTATTTAATATTTGGAGCTTGATCTTTCATGTACCTTTATATTAGTTTGGTAATATTTACATTAAAGCACTTGAACTTCTGTTAATTGCATATCAGTCCACACTAGTGAGGCTCACGTGTCCATACATGTTCGCTTAGCATTTGCAGGCAGGTCTTTGATGTTTTGAGTATTTCATTTTGGCCTAAAAACTTTTGACTAATGCTATATAATTTTATTAAAATTGCAGTCTGGCCCTTGAATATTATTTTATTTACGTATATGCCCTTGCCAGCAATTGTATTTTATGTATTTCATCTATTTATTAAGTATATTTAATATACACCAAAAATCACCAAAAAATATGTGTAGACTCTTGAGTGCACACACTTCCATGTCACAATTTTATTTTTGCCATTTATGACTTCTATTTATTTATTACAAATCGAAAAGAGCACAAAAATCCCATATTTAATTTAGAAAATTCTAAAAATTTTAAAGAATGTTTTTAAAAAATTAAAAAAAATAGTGTTTATTTATTTAGCAACTCCAAAACTTGAAAAACCTAAAATTAGAAAAAGAATATTTATAAAAAAATCAAAAAGCTCCAAAATCCATTATAAAAAGAACAAAAATTCCTAAAAATCCCAAAAATAGTGTTTTATATTTTATAATTTTATTTATATTATTATCTATCTATTAAAATTTATTTGAAAAATTATAGACCTAATTTATTATTTTTAATATTCATTTCAAATTTGTCTATTTAATAAATTATTGATTTGGGATGTTTTTTACTTTAAAGATATATACAAATTCGTAAAATTCGCTAAAAATCACGAAAATAGTAGAACATTATTTGAAACAAAAAATATTTAATTTTCTGTATTATGAGCATTTTTACTAGTATTTATATTTATATTAGCTTAAATTGCATATATAGCCTATTATATTCCTATATTACTTATTTACAAAAAAATATAAAAATTTAAAAATATAAAAAGAAAATATAAAAATATAAAATACAAAAAATTCACAAATATAAAACAAAAATAAAATATAAAACTAAAAACCATATAAAAACATACAGATAAAGAAGCACACAATCAGTTTTGTGCATTCATTTGCCCAATCTAACCTTTCCTGCTCCTTGTATTCGACACTCTACACATACTTACACCAATACACACATTTGTAGATTTATATTAAATTTAGCTCCATACCTTATTTTCATGTTTCATTATTATTGTGGGTTAATTGTTGTTTGAATTGATTTTTGCGTGTGGTCACCAGAGCGAAATTGATCGTGTTCGATTAGCATACCCTCGTAAAAGTCATTTAACAAACAACATCGTTGTTGGGGAGCAAATACGCATAGACTGATTTTATTTGATTGCGACTTCTTTATCTTTTTTGTATATATTTTTGCTTTATTTATTTTTTTGATTTATTTGATATAATTGTCGAGATGTCTAACCACTCTCATTGTTGACTTTGATGCAAGGTACCGCAGATCGAGGGAGGCTTTCTTTGGAGTACCTATGCACCCACGTTAAGTCGGTTTAGACTACCGACCTGGCAACATAAGAAGACTTAGAGGAAATGTTGAAGATAGATCTACTTTTAATTATCACATTTATTCAAGTGAGAGAGAAACATTAATTGTAATAATTCAAGACACTCTTAGGAGTCTACACTTCACGTTGTTCAGTGCTCGAGGGATTGTTCCCTTGGGGGCCTCATCAATTTTCCATTGTTTTCATCGCATTTTTTATTTTGTTTTCCGATTTTGTTTTCCTTATTTTGTGTGATTGATCCCTAACTTAGATTTCTTGTCGATAGATTAAGGCCAAACACCGAATTATATTTGCCTACACCTATAGTTTTTTTGTACTTAGTCAAATTTTGATTGTTAGTTATTTTGATTTGAGATTGCGCACGGAGAGAGGTTACATACAACGCTTGCAAGACCTGTAGTGGTGGGCACCGAGTGACCTTTAAGGCCGGACTTTGGTCTCTTTCCTTTATAATTGATATTTTGTTCTCCACACTAATAGTATATCTTCATTTAGGTCGATTTCATCGGCTTGTATTTGCATATAGGATAGGTTTCAATTTTGCCTAACATCCTTGCATGTAGAAAGTTGGAGGCAAGGTGAGCATTTACTCTATAGCATACATAATCATTTTCACATTGCATTGCTTTTCTGACACTCTCCATCTAATTTTGATCACTTAGGTTGCTAAGGAACTAATTCCCTGATAGGATTCGTGCATTCTTATTAAAAATCCAAAAAAGTGATAACAATAAAATTGGGACTGCTAAAATTACTCGACACTAAAATCAACTAAAAAGAAAATCATTGTCTTGGGGAGAGTAGTACCCTCATTGTATTCATTTTAAATTGCTCACGTACATAATAAGGAGTAGTGACCAAATCTCATAAGCCTTCCTAAGATTTTGTACAACATTTGTATTCCTCATCTAATTATAAAATAGACATGATAAAAAAGATTAAACTTTCACGATCTTCAACCGAGTTGAGTAGGTGAATCGAGGGGTTTGTTACATTTTCCGTGAGTTTGCTTGTGATTTTTTGTGTGAATACTCGATCTCTCCACGCATTTACGTCTTTTTCTTCACATCTCTTGACTTGAACATTATGCTCTCTCACTTTCCTTTTGTTTCGAGATGGCTGACTAGATAGATTTTTATCTGGACTTTACAGATCCTTCATACCCTCCAACCGATCCACCTCCATTTTTCCAGGAGAATTTTGCTCCTGATTTCTGTACATATCTGACTCAGCCACGGTACCATGCCTTGGATTTTAGCCCACCTCCACCTTCACATTTTCCACCATCACACTCACCCGAGATCAACTTATTGGAGTCATCTCTTATGGCATCCACACTTAAGACCTTGAACTAGTTCATGGAGCACATGAATTTGAGGATTGATGACCTTCTTAGTATGAATAAGAGCCATATTGATGCTTCACGATTTGATGAATTGGCTTCACTAGAGGATTTCCATGAGAGTTTTCAATCACCCAAAATACAAAAAATGAGAAAAATTTAATAATACAAAAAGAAATCAGGAGACACTAGGTTGATTCAGATTGTGTGGAGAAGGCCCACATGACAAATTATTTGACCACATACTTACTCACACCTTGTCCCACTCTTGAACCTAAGGAAGACACTGTACATATTGCTCTTAGTCATCCTTGTGTACATGATGATTATGATCTCTTCCCTTGTATGAACGATATCCAAAAATTAAAAAAGATGTTGACTGAACCTGAAGTAGTGGTCGATATTCATGAGATCATTGATGCCTCACTTCACCCGACCATGGCCCATTTATGTACTCCTCAACACAAAAATAGAAAGTAAAGGAACAAATCTGAGCATCATATTTTGACCATGGCCACTGCCCATGCCATCACTCACCGCCCTTATTCTAGGAAAGGGAACACTGCTACACCATTCATTAGTTGCACTATCTCTGACTATACATGTGATCACACTCTCCTTGATGGCGATGCTTCAATTAGCATAACACCCTTCTCTCTGGTACAGTCTCTTCACTTAGGGTCTCTCAAGAAAACCATGATGATTGTCAGTTTGCTGATGGATCAATAAAGAGTCCGAAGGGTATTCTAGAAAACATTGTCATTTGGATTCAAGGCATGAGCTACTCTGTTGATTTTTTCATGTTGCCCAAGAGACCACCTCCTTGGGGAGTGACAAATTGTAATTTTAGCCCTTTAAGAGTGCGGAATTAATACTCGATGGTCATTGCAATCGGGCTGAATTCGGTTTATCAAAAACCATCTAATTGCTAAGTCAAATAGAATAAAATGGTCATAAATTTATAATTTACTTGGTAAGTAACTAAGGTTGAACTCAGGGACACGAGCCTCTCTCATGATATTCATATTTTTAATGATTAACTATTGAGTTAGAGAATAATAGGTCAAATAATGCAAGGTGACAAAACAATGCATCAATTAAATATGGAATTTATGCAATTTTTTATTTCATTTTAGATCATGCAAATATATGTGATGAAATGCAATGAAAATATGCCCTAGAATGGAAATACTTGAGCTATTTAAATAGAAGTCAAAGCAGGGTCAAATAATAAAGCTCTCTTCATTCATGTAAAAATTAGGCATGAGAAACATAGAAATCAAGACACTTAGACAATAAAATAATACATTAAATTTCGTAGTGTCCAATATGAAAGACAAGCATGACATAAAGAAGATACTGAAAAGCGCTTCAAAACGCCAATGAAATCGACTCAATCGGAGCTAGGATGCTCAAGATATACACGAGTGAAGACAAGAGCATAAACGCAAGAAAACATGAAAGATAAATAGCAAACAGGTCTTTACGGAGGACTAAAATGCAATTAAAAGAAAGTTCAAGGCCTTCCCTATAAATATTCCACATGCGCAGGGGCATTTTTGCAATTATTAAATCTCGTAAGGGGTCGGTTGCAAAATACCCTAGGCGCACATGGACAACGCATGATGCCAGGACCTATTTGCAATTTTAAAGACTTTGGTGGGCCTCAGTGCAATTTGCCCAGGTTGCATGTGACCTGCACGTGCTCTTCCAGGCTCGGGTAGAATCTGAAGCTCGGCAGAGGAACACTCGAAGCTACTGGTCTGGTGCTGAGGCTCGGAGGAGCTCTGGGGCTGATGCGTGGGCAACTGTGATTCGTCAGATCAGGATGATCTGACGTCACCTGTGCTGCGTGAAGTCGTTGGCATGCCCTCCTCTGGACCATTAGATGAACACTGGGATAGATTCATCCAACGGTAGTTGTCATTTCTCCTCCGCCGAGGGGCTGGTGGCGAGTTCTGATCTCCGACGAGGTAGTCCCAGCTCTGCCTCCCTTGCTAGGCCACGCATAATCTCCCCGAAGCGCACTGAGCATTCGTCGAAGAAGTCGGGGGTCCAGGCGAGCTGCAGCACGATCTGGAGACGTTGGTCGACACTGGAGCACCGGAGGAGGGAGCTGCAACTTCTGCTCAGATGAGGCTCCGGCCATTGAATAATTCAAGACCTACAATTGTTAGTTCCAATAGCCGAAGCTTTGTGTTTAACTCATGAGTGGAGTGAGGTGTTGTGGAGGCCATTTGGGTTGTGAAGAAGGCGGCGGCCTAATGTCTTCTCCGGCGAGATTGGCGAAGAAGTGGCTCGAGGGTGATCTGAGGTTGTGGGGGAAAGGAGAGTGATCGGAGGCATGCGCGTGGGAGATGGAGTTGTGGTGAATCGAACGAAGGGGGTACTGGAGAGCTTGAGTGAGTGTGAGGAGCTAATTAATCCAACCAAATCATAAGAAAAATTCAAGGACGAGAACGGAGAAGCTTACCTGAACAATGGCGGAGCGGAGGCCTGGGCTGAGCATCGTGTAGATGCCCGGGGTCGTCGCACGTCGAGGGTGGCTACTCCTCGAAGCTTGATCAGGGCTGAGCCACCACATCGCCACCATGACCGACGACGGGTCTCACCGAGGGTGTAGGTCGTCGTCGCTCAATCCTATCCCCTCCCACTATCACAGGGAGGAGGAGGAGGGCTGGGCCTCGCCCCTCGTGAAGGTGGACCCCAAGAATCGGTGGCGGTATTGGAGTATTTAAGGGGTGAAGGTGGCGGTTCCAGGTGGTGATGGGCACGATTTGTGGAGGATATATGGAGTAAGTTGAGTGAACTTGTGGGATGCGTGGATGACCGCAAGGATGAGGGATGGTCAGGGTATGTCGTGTGGCAGTTAGAGATTGGAGGTGGAGATCGTGGAGTCGGGGAGAAATGGAAGGGCGAAGGTTGTTCGCGAGCTGGCGAACGTGGGAGAGAGAGGAGCGATCGGAGGTAGGGAACGAAGATTCGACCGTTGGATCTTGAGATCCAACGGCCGAAAGAAGGGTGCTAACCAGCGGCTTGGATCTAATCGAGGGGTGGCATGATCGGAGGGCCAGGATGTAGCCACATGTCGTACTGTGCTAATGGCAGGGACCCACAGCTTGGATGAGAGGAGGGTGTTAATCGAAAGGCTGAGAGCACGAAGTGTTTGAGCGGTTGAGATGTAGTAAATCGGGTGGAGGAGATGTTGCCACGTGGAGAGAGGAGGATGAAGCGCTGATGGAAGGCTGTGATGGCGTCTGTGATTTGATCGGATGGCAGAGAAACACAACGAGAATGGATGGCAGTGATAAGGAGGGAGGAAAAATAATCGGACGGTGGAGAAACAGAGACGCGTGGCGCGCAATGAAAAGGGCCGCTTGGTGCAACCAGAAGGTGCCACATGGCCCAATCAGTTTATTATGTCAGAGATTTTGATTTTTGAGGGAATAGAAAGCCAAATTTGGAAAAACTCAAAACATGAAAAATTGTAGATCTTGATGAGATTTACAAATTTCATGTTGACCAGAAACAGAGATGAGGTCAAATAAAAGCTCCAAATATTTTTGAGGGTATTTTTAAGGGTAAAAACACCACGGTTTTAATTTTTGATATTTTTTGTGGTTTTAATTTATTCAATGACTCTGATAATTACACGACTTTTATCTAGTTTTTATTGGTTCCTAGTCTAAGATAGGGGGTTAATTTCAGTGAATAATAGGTATGAAATATGGTTTCATCAACCCCCTATACTTAAACTATGCTCGTCCCCGAGCATCAAAGAGAATGAATGAACTGAATTAACCCCCTTGTGCATGTGAGTACATGATCCAATCTGTGCAAGTCCACTCAATTTTAGAGGTCCAAAATTTTAGAGCTCAATCTAGCCTTAATCAAGAGGTACTCAATTTCTCTAATTATCCAGACTCTCTCTGATGTACATATAGACTAAGGGTGTGACATTTAGTGTTGACTGCATTTCCGAGAGTCGAGTCAAAACATCACCCAAGGTCTTGGTTCAAGAAATTTTCCTAGGGACCCAATCCTCAACACTAGGGAATAAATCAAATCTTACGTTCAGTCCACCGTCTCTTTAGTACTTAAAAATGTAGATGGAAGGCCAGTAATGGAGGGTATGGGATTGTGTCATTTCTTCTCTCCCTCTCATTGGAACAAGGATTCTCTCTAGTGCCATATTATGCAACACTTTTTTTGGTGTTGATCAGTGCGTCCGTCAAGAGAAGTTGGAGCCGTCTGCACTTGTTTTCCTAGGAATTCACCGGGGTGTGTCTTATTTGAGTACCTATCGTACCCGACTGCTGGTCCTAATAGCGGTGGTCCAAGTGAACACTTTGAAATGGTTGGGAGCGCTCGCCTTTGGTGGAAGCTCTTTGATATTTGACTTTATGGAATGAGAGCTTTTATTTGACATTTCATTGATTTGTAGTATTTTTGGCTAGTTCCACTGCTTTTACCAAGAGTTGGCACACTGATCAACATTTTTTAATTTATTTCACACCCTGGCACTTAGGTCAATGTCAAGAGATTAGTATCAGAACCAAGTTCTCATACTGGGTAAAGCTGCTGACACTCAGGTTTCATGAAGGTTTCAAAGATTTTATCCCATCCTCGAGCATCATTAGATCAAGTCCAGACTCGAATCCCTCATCCCAATCCCTCAAGTGAAGAGTCAACTCATCTCATCGAAACTGCAGTCGTGCATGTGATGTGCTGATCATATTCTTATGGTCTGAGACTAAGCATGCAATATAGCACGCAAATCTAGAAATCTAGAGGAATGTGGATGATTGAGTCTAAGACCCAGATGGCTCAGGCTGGTTAACCTAAAATCTCAAGACCTCACAAATCAAGCTTTTTTGAACATTTCAGATCCTAGGTGGAAGTGTGAGTATAGAGGATTAATCCAACTCCTTCATTCAAAAACATTTTTTTAGCTTTAAGAGATATTATGACTACCTAAACTCAATTAAGTATATGCATCTGCATTCAACCAGTATGGGTGTAAGTACATGCCGGAGCCCGTTACTTGAGGACGGGGCCTTACGCGATGTCCTCTAAAACACCCACTCTGCTAAGGGCAAACCCTCACTGAACGCAGCTACTTATTTGGGCTTAGTAGTCACTAATAACTCTTAAAGGATTTTGAATTTTTCTCACTTTTTATGGAATTTTTAATAAGAGGTTAGAACACAGGTTAGACTCAACTTTCATTGAAGTCAAACAGAAAATTTCAATACCATGTCTTACAAAAAAAGATTTTCAAAATATTTTCAAACAGATTTTTCAAAACAAGGGAAACTCATTTGTTCAAATCATGTTCAAAAATAATTTTATACAAATAGTGTAACATAATATAGAGAAGCCTTGAAAACCATTGAGTCCACTTAGTTCGAAGAATTTTACTTTAGCCAAAGAGTTTAAAATTTTTCAAATTTTTCAGATTGTACCTAAAGTACATATACTGTATACAAAGTATACCCCCCTATACTTAAACTTTGATATGTCCTCATAGCACTAGATGATACATGTCCATAGGTCCATTTAAATATAGAGTAATATACGGGAACTAAGGAGGGCTCCCCCTATACTTAGGTTAGAAATAACCTAAGTATAAAGGTAAGGAAAGATGAGTGGAGAAATCACAGGGACTCGGGTCCCCCTATACTTAGGTTGAGAGTAGCCTAAGTATAAAGATGGACATTTGATGTTGGAATAGGCCCGAGGTGAACGAAGAAGATACTTGGATATACAAGTGAGTGGATGAATCTTCGGAGATCAATGGAGTTTCTACGGCTCAGGGGAGGGTGTCGAAGCAAACATGGCTCAAACAAGCATGCAACACACTTCAATTTCACCAAGTCACACATGAAACCAACAGATGTTGGTTTATTCTCTTGTCGGTTTCATTGTGATTAAAACATTATATTTTTTACGCGGAAAAATGTTAAGTAAAAATTACTGCGTACACAAGGGTGTTGCTCTTCCAAAATAATATTTTACTCCATTTTAGGTTGACTTACAATTAACAACCCCAATTAATTTGCTTAAGGTTATCACTGAATTAAAGGGAGCACATAAACCAAGCATTCATCGTCCACCATTCATTCCTATTTTCCATTAACCTAGGTGATCAAGCTAGGAGGGGAAATCGAAAAAAACCACGTAATCGATAAAAAACATGATCTAGGCTACTCGAGAAAACATGCAGTGCCTTTGCAAAAATACATGAAAACTTGGACTGTTTTGAAAACCAAAATGATATATATGCAAGTCGATCAAAAAGCGCACCTAACATGCTTCTATTAGCAGGGAAAAATGTCTTTTGAATTTGGCTAAGTGAAGCGATGCTATGTACGTCTTGGATTAAGATATGTCCTACCTACGAGCAAGCACGTAAAAATTGAAGCAATAAAATAAGCTCGAATAGACATGTGCCTGGTCCTAGGTCGACACTCAAGTGGGGACGATCCCCACACAACCACATACATTCATTCATTTACAATCACGAGTCTTCGATCGAAGACCGCTGTAAAGACGATTATTACATTGATAAAATTATGTGCAAAATGTCATTTTTTCCTTTTCTTTTTGACTTGTTCCAAGAATGCTTTTGCGAATGCTCACAACGGGGAGCACCTGCTCCTCACCTCCTTGAACACCAAGGGACCTGCCACAGAAGCAAAGGTTAGAGATCAAATAAAAAAGAAAAATTTTGCAATGCAAGATAGACGAACAAATTGATTTATAAAATGAAACACTTAACTCAATAAAAAATACAAATAAATAAGAAATGAGTTGTGTCCCCGGCAATGATGCCATTTGACAAACCGTAATTTTAGCCCTTTAAGAGTGCAGAATTAATACTCGATGGTCATTGCAGTCGGGCTGAATTCGGTTTATCAAAAACCATCTAATTGCTAAGTCAAATAGAATCAAATGGTCATAAATTTATATTTTACTTGATAAGTAACCAAGGTCGAACTCAGTGACACGAGCCTCTCTCGTGATATTCAGATTTTTAATGATTAAATGTTGAGTTAGAGAATAATAGGTCAAATAATGCAAGACGACAAACCAATGCATCAATTAAATATGGAATTTATGCAAATTATTTTATTTGATTTTAGATCATGCAAATATATGTGATGAAATGCAACAAAAATATGCCCTAGAACAGAAGTACTTGAGCTATTTAAATAGAAGTCAAACCTTCATTCATGTAAAAATTAGGCATGAGAAACATAGAAATCAAGACACTTAGATAATAAAATAATACATTAAATTTTATAGTGTCAAATCTGAATGTCAGGCATGCCATAAAGAAGATACTGAAAAGAGCTTCAAATTCCACTGAAATCGACTTAATCGGAGCTAGGATGCTCAAGATATACACGAGTGAAGACCGGGGCATAAATAAAAGAAAACATGAAAGATAAATAGCAAACAGGTCCCTGGGAAGGACTAAAATGCAATTAAAAGAAAGTTCAAGGCCTTCCCTATAAATATTCCACATGCGCGGGGGCATTTTTGCAATTATTAAATCTCGTAAGGGGTCGGTTGCAAAATACCCCAAGCACGCATGGACAGCATGTGATGCCAAGACCTATCTGCAATTTTGAAGACTTCGGTGGGCCTCAGTGCAATTTTCCCAGGTTGCACGTGACCTGCACGTGCTCTTCCAAGCTCGGGTAGAATCTGAGGCTCGGCGGAGGCTCAGGTAGCCCAAGCTAGCCTCGGAATGGTCGAGCCTCCAGGCTCTGGCTCAAGATAGGTTCGGAACACGCGAAGTTACTGGTCTGGTGCTGAGGCTCGGAGGAGCTCTGGGGCTGACACGTGGGCAACTGTGATCCGTCATATTAGGATGATCCGACGTCACTTGTGCTGTGTGAAGTCGTTGGCGTGCCCTCCTCTGGACCATTGGATGAACACTGGGATATATTCATCCAACTATAGCTGTACTTTCTCCTCCGCCGCGGGGCTGGTGGCGAGTTCTGATCTCCGGCGAGGTAGTCCCATCTCCACCTCCCTTGCTAGGCCACGTATAATCTCCCCGGAGCCCACTGAGCGTTCGTCGATGAAGTCGGGGGTCCAGGCGAGCTGCAGCACGATCGGGAGACATTGGTCGATACTAAAGCGCCGGAGGAGGGAGCTGCAACTTCTGCTTAGATGAGGCTCCGGCCATTGAATAATTCAGGACCTGCATTTGTTAGTTCTAATAGCCGAAGCTTCGTGTTTAACTCATGAGTGGATTGAGGTGTTGTGGAGGTCGTTTGGGTTGTAAAGAAGGCGACGGCTTAATGTCTTCTCCGGCGAGATTGACGGAGAAGTGGTTCGAGGGTGATCTGAGGTTGTGAGGAAAAGGAGAGTGATCGGAGGCATGCGCGTGGGAGATGGAGTTGTGGCAAATCGAACAAAGAGGGTACTGGAGAGCATGAGTGAGTGTGAGGAGCTAATTAATCCAACAAAATCAGAAGAAAAATTCAAGGAAGAGAACGAAGACGCTTATCTGAATAATGGTGGAGCGGAGGCCTGGGCTGAGCATCATGTAGATGCCCGGCGTCGTCGCACGTCGAGGGCGGCTACTCCTCGGAGCTCGAGCGGGGTTGAGGCACCGCATCACCACCATGACCGGCGGCGGGTCTCACCGAGGGCGCAGGTCATCGTCGCTCAATCCTAGCCCCTCCCACTGTCACAGGGAGGAGGAGGAGGGATGGGCCTCGCCCCTCATGAAGGTGGACCTCGAGAATCGGTGGCAGTTGTGGAATATTTAAGGGATGAAGGTGGAGGTTCGAGGTGGTGATGGGAACGATTTGTGGAGGAGAAATGGAGTAAGTGGAGTGAAATTGTGGGATGCGTGGATGACCGAGAGGATGAGGGATGGTTGGGGTATGTCGTGTGGCAGTTAGAGCTTGGAGGTGGAGATCGTGGAGTTGGGGAGAAATGGAAGGGCGAAGGTTGTTCGCGAGCTGGAGAACATGGGAGAGAGGAGCGACCGGAGGTAGGGGACGAAGATTCGATGGTTGGATCTTGAGATCCAACGATCGAAAGAAGTGCGCTAACCAGAGGCTTGGATCTGATTAAGGGCGGCATGATCGGAGGGCCAGGATGTCGCAACGTGTCGTGCTGTGCTAACGGCGGGGACCCACAGCTTGGATGAGATGAGGGTGATAATCGAAAGGCTGAGAGCACGAAGTGTTTAAGCGGTTGAGATGGTGTAAATCGGGTGGAGGAGATGTTTCCACGTGGAGAGAGGAGGATGAAGCATTGATGGAAGGCTGTGATGGCGTCTGTGATTTGATCGGATGGCGGAGAAACACAGTGGGAATGGACAGTGGTGATAAGGAGGGAGGAAAAACAATCGGAGGGCGGAGAAACAGAGACACGTGGCGCGCACTGAAATGGGCCGTGTGGCGCAACCAGAAGGCGCCACGTGGCCCAATCAGTTTATTGCGTCAAATATTTTGATTTATGAAGGAATAGAAGGCCGAATTTGGAAAAACTCAGAACATGAAAGTTCTAGATCTTGATGAGATCTACAAGTTTCATGTTGACTAAAAATGGAGATGAGGTCAAATAAAGGCTCCAAATATTTTTGAGGGTATTTTTATGGGTAAAAACACCACAGTTTTAATTTTTGACATTTTTTGTGGTTTTTAATTTATTCAATGACTCTGATAATTACAAGACTTTTATCTGGTTTTTATTGACTTCTAGCCTAAGATAGGGGGTTAATTTCAGTGAATAATAGGTATGAAACATGGTTACATCAGGGAGCATTCCCCAATCATCTTGGGATGACCCTTTCTCATCTCTGCAAGAGTCATTATTGATTATGGATCATATGAGATTCGCTTCCATCCTGATGATGTGAGCGATGTGGTCATCACTGCACCTACTACCGACTAAAGAGCTGCATCTGATGTAAATACACCTATCTTATCTGACCTCAAGGACTATGACCTTGATGAGACTATCACATATTTTTGTTGTTTGTTGGATTCTACTGAGACCCTAGAATTCCTCTTCCAAGAGGAGGACTCGGAAATCATAGACCTTGGAGATCTCTCTTCCCATATTAGGCGATGTGTTGATGACATCTCCAAGATTTACACGATTAACACATTTGAGCGAAGGGCAGACATTGATGAGACTGGTGAGGTTGAATTTGATTTGATTATTTTTATAAAGGAATTCAGGCCTTTTGATGAGGATGGTGATCCAATAGAGACTTGTTGAGCTGGACTTGACCTTACTTCTTCCGTTGATGAGTTTGAGCCTTTTCACTTTGATATCTAAGAGACACCCACCCAAGGCCAGACCTAGCCACACTTCTTCCACTGACCTTTTTGTGCCTTCTCACCCTAGGAATACTAAGGATCTTCACCAGGTCAATCTTGATCGGTTGGTTTCTGAGGACCCCAATATCAACATGCATCTTGTCAGATCCATTCCTCAGCAGTCATGTAAGATGGTTCGCTTTCTACCTCCTTGACCTTTGTACATCCATCCTCTTATATATTTGCTTTTTTTCCTCCATTCATCCACTTTTTCGTTCATTCACCTTATTTTTATATGCGCCTTTCTTAGGACGCACTTTGTTCTAAGTATAGGGGGTGGATGAGTTGAATATTCATTCTTCGTTCTGTTTTATCACTCTTGTTGTTGCATATACTTAGGGCTCTTTTACCCTAAGTGTAGGGGGAGATATGCGTATATCTCTTCGATCTTTCATCTATCTTCACCTGTCTTTTCCTTCTCATTTTCTTGTTCTACCAAAAAGGTGCCGCCCCTTTTATCAATCTTTTATACTTCGGATGTACTTCGTCCTAAGTATAGGGGGTGGACCCTGAATTCTTTCATTCTTTGATCCTCTCCACCGTCTCCTCTTCTTGTCTATACTTAGTGATATCTTACCCTAAGTATAGGGGGAGATAGTCTGAGTACGATCTATTCATTCCTACCCTTCACCCTCCATGCCTTGTGTACATTTTGCTATACTTAGGATTATTCGATCCTAGGTATGGGGGGGACGTTCGACTTCTCATTTCTTAATTCATTTATTCTTTAGGATTTTACATACTCAGTATGGGTTATGTTTTCTCTTTTGACTCTGATCTATGACGACATGGCCGAATCTAAGTATAGGGGGGTTGTATATACTACGTATATACTTTAGCCATAACTCGTAATGTCTTATTTTCAATAAGTGTGGATAAAAATATTATATAATATACCTATAAAATTAATTAAAATCTCTTAATAAAAAATATGTTTATTATTCCTCAAATTATTTGTGTATATACAAATTAATAAATCAGGTAAATTGTTTTTCTAAATGTTTGAAAAAGAGTTTGAAAACAATTTGAAAAATCTTTTGAAAGTTGTTTGAAAAATATTTTGTAAATTTTTTTCAACCTTTGAAATATTATTTTGTTTGTAAACATTCTTCTTTTTGTGAAATAAAAATGTTTGAAAAATCATTTGCAAAAGTTTGAAAAATGGTTGCAAAAATATTCTGAAAAATCTATATATCGTTTGAAAAACCTTTGTCATAAGTGTTTGCTAGGGACTAACAAAGGAAAGTATAGGGGGACGATGAATCTCTATTTCACTATATTTATTCTATCATTTTGGCCTTAAAACCCTAGCTAATGCAAGTAAATATCATTAATTTGTATAAATTAACATTCATTATTTTTTTATAAAGATTGTATAAAATATTCCTTTTAATGCCAAAATTATAGAGTAAAGAAAAGAAACAAAAAGATATTACATTTTTTGTAAATAAGTAATATAGGAATATAATAGGCTATATATGCAATTTAAGGTAATATAAATACTAATGAAAATATTGAAAATACATAAAATTAAATATTTTTAGGCTTTATATATTTTGTTATAGTTATTATAATTTTTAGAGAATTTTGCTAATTAGTTTAAAAGTCAAAAACATCCCAAATTAAGGATTTAATAAATAGATGAAATTGAACGAAGATTAAAAATAACAAAATAGGTCAAAAATACTTCAAATAAATTTTAATAGATAGATAGTAATATAAATAAAATTATAAAAAACAGTATTTTGGGGAATTTTAGGAATTTTTACTCTTTTTTATACTGAATTTGGAGCTTTTTGATTTTCATAAATTTTCTTTACATGTTTTTAGGTTTTTCAAGTATTGGAGTTACAAAATAAATAAATATTAAATATATTTTTTGGATTTTTTAAAAAAGCTTTATACTGTTTGGAATTTTCTAAATGAAATAGGGCTTTTTGAGCTCTTTTTTATTTTTAATAAGTAAATAAAAGTCCTAAATTGGAAAAAGAAAATTATAGTGTGGAAGTGCATGTAATCAGGAGTAGACACGTATTTTGGTGATTTTTGGAGCAGAGTAATTATATTTAGTAAATAGAGGAAATGCACAAAAAGTGTTGGCAAGGGCATATACTTAAAAATATTAAAGCGTAAGGGCCGGACTACAATTTTACCAAAGTTATATAACATGAATAAAAAGTTTCAGGGCCAACATGAACTACACACAACTTCAAGGGCCAGCCTGCAAAATACCAAGCTCACATGTATGGACACATGAGCCTCGTTGTCATGGACTAATTTGCAATTAACAAAGCCCTAAGGCTTTAATGCAAATATTACAAAATTAATATAAATGCAGATGAAATATTAAGCTACAAATATTAAAAAAGGTAGATGGGCTTAAGTGCAAAATACCCAACTTATGCACTAGATCAAATGGTGTAGAGCGTTCCACTTGACACGCAGAGACCTCCTAGCATGTGATACCGGTTCGATGATGACGGTTGAGATTAGATCACTCTAGAAAGATCAACGGTCGATGGTGCTCCCGATTGGACGGACTCGGCTTGCCTAGAAGAATAAGGGCCAATCCAACGGCTACGAGGATGCATGGATGAACAACTAAATAACTTGCCTAGGGCGAGTTTCATCGAGCACAGCTTGCTCCTTTGGCCTCTTCGTGATGCTCCAACAAGCCCAAGACACTCCTGCAGCCCCAACGAGGATGTGGAACCTATCAAAATGGTTGGGCACCACCAGACATGATCCAACGATGCCTGACAACTGGAAGTCCTTCTCAAACCACAAAAGCCATGCAAATGTGTAGTTTTGCTTTATTTCCTGTAGGGGTTAGTCACAAAAATATGGTTGAAGCTCGCGCGAGCTTCAGAAAGCGGAATGGGCGATGGTGGATGGGAGGTGATCTCCGACGTACAGCAGAGAGAGATCGATTCGATGGATATAAGATGGATTTGAGTGAGGGGAGATGCATTGGATGGTTGGAGGATGATGGGCTAGGATGTGGAGGTGACTGGCTGGGCAGAGCACAATGAGATCACAGTGGAGGGGGTTCACCGGAGCTGAGCTCCGGTGAACTATGAAGGGGCTAAACACGACTAAGTCAAGCAGCAAAAATGTAAACAAAATACAAGAAATAAATGTGGAAGCTAAAATGAAAAAAAAAACAAATGCAAAGAAAATGACCTTGAGTCGGTCTGAACCGACGAGATGATACCTCAGGACGGAGCTCCGTCGGAGGTGGGTGGAAAACACCCAAACCTTGCCCAAGCTACCCCAAAAAGAGCTGGAGAGGAGGATGTCATCCTCCTCTATCCAGATGTCAAAAAAGGGGGGGCTAAACTCGTTCAAAGGGGTTAGAAAAAGAAGAAAGATCGGAGGGGAGATGTGTACAGGATGGCGGATCTAAAGAACGAGGGAGAACCGACGGCATAGTGATGCAATCCTCAAGGAAACACTCGTGCGTGGAAGAGTGTTCATTGAGGAGAAAAAGTCATCAAGGAATCGATTCAAATAAGTGAAGGAATCAGCAGGGAAATCGAGAAAATGAGTTTCAAGGCCATTATGACAAGGTCTACGACATGGGGTCAGAGTTGACCCAAGGTCAACGAATGGCGTGGCATGATTGGGCCACGTCATCTGCAAAAAGACAAAGTTTGAATAAAATTCAAAATTAGTAAATAATTTTATTATTTTTAGGTTATAAAATAAAAAATATTCATTATTTTATATAGTATTTTATTATGATTTTTATTTATTTTTTAAATGTTCTTAATAACATCTTTATTTTTAGGGTTCCAAATATACGTATATTCATTTATGTTTTAGGTCTTTTATTTTTATTTTTATTTTGTATTTTGTATTTTATTATTTTATTTTATTATTTTATAAAATTATAACTTATTTTTATGTATATACAAATATATTTTTATTATATTTTCTTGATATAATATATACACTTAATTAAAAATCAATGTATAACATATATGTATGTATATTGTATATTTATCTATATATTTTATATAAATATTTTATTTTATTGATGTCTTTATATTTTTATTTTAGTTTTAATATTTACATATTCGATAAATAATATTTACAAAATTATAAAAATGTAAAATTATAAAAATAATAAAAATTAAATAAAATGATTATTTTATTTGGGTATGTTGTACAAAGCGGTCTAAAGTCTAACTTTCACACCTTAACTCCAAAAAATTTGAAACCACCTTCACTGAGTAGCTTATTAAAAGTTATATACAATTAAAGATGACTTTGATATATTTTGAGTTTTTATTTGAGAGATATGGATCTGGGAAATTGGGATTTTGGAATCTTAATCATAGTATAATTTGTACACTATATATTATTTTTGTATGAAATAAATTTTTTATTTTTCTATATATTATTATCTACAACTTTCATGTACAAAGTTTCTTTATTTGAGGTACAAATAATAAAAAATAAAGGATTTATTGTTGAATTAAAGAATGAAATTTTCAGGTTATTTTTGGTCCTTATCTCCCCCTACTTTATTACTTGTTGACCAAATCAATTCTTGACTTTCTCTCATAAAATACCTTTGGTATTAAATATAAAATTAGAAATAAAATATAAAAATATAAAATAAAATTAAAATATAAAATATAAAATTAAAAACCTACATAAAAACATATAGACAAAGAATCACACAATCATTTCTATGCATTTATCTTCCCATTCTATCCTTTCCCGCTTCATGTGTTCGATGCTCTACACCTATTTGAACCTATACACATACTTGTAGCATTACAATAAATGTTAACTCCACACCTTATTTTCATTGTTTGATTATTATTGTACGTTAATTATTGTTTGAATTGATTTTTGTGAGCGGTCACCATAGCGACGTTGATCATGTTCTATTATTAGACCTCGCAAAAGTCGTTCAACAATTTAACATGAAAAATTATAATTTGTATGTGAATCTAGTACACGTGTTGGGAACTTAGTTTGGATGGATTTTACCCAACCACATGTCTATGAAGGCACCCCAATCCTAAGGTTTTATTACTGCCTTAGAATCGAACATGTGGTCTCACATGGACTAAGACCACATACTATCCACGATGCTTGTTAACTTAATGATACTGGAATTGATAATTATGATATGAGCGAGGTCTTCTTGGTGAGGAAAGTCTACCCAAATTGGTTTCTTTCGCACATTTGCAGTGCCTTACTTATTGTAGTTTGGCACCGTACTGGGCAACTTTGCTCAGAATCTACCTTTGAGTTGGATCTGCAGATTCTCAAGAGCAGCTACAAAAGTGAGTGGCTAGGGCTTGGAGCTACTCTTTTTGTGCTGCTACACGGTTTCCTTGTGGTGCATTACTAGTGGTTGGCTTTTACTTGTAATTTTACGTTGTTACTTTACTTATAGTTTTTAAAAGACATGTGAGATGTACAATGTATGTATGGACATGCATTTTGATGCACACATATAATATTTTATGAAATGGATTGTAATATAACAATTGACACGTTATGAATGGAAATTAATGGAAAGAAACATTAAATCCCATTCTTTTCTTTTTATATTCTCATGCTTATATTATTAATGTGTGTTTCGAATGTGGAATGTATGAGCATGTAATTGATTTGGTGAGTACCCGAATCCTAGGGGGACTAAGGCCATAGTTTCGTATCAAAACTGTGGTACTCCATTCCATTCTACGCATGTCATTCCTCATGGGTATTCAAAGTACATGATAATGTTGAGATTCTTCTAATCTGACATGAGTCCTAAGCATAATAACATAAATTATCCATGTCCATGTGTCTCTCCTAAGTCAAGCAAATATTAATGATGTGGTTCTTTATGTCGAACGAAGTAACTTGTATGGATCTTGATGTACCGCAATGGTTTGCTTTCCTTGTAAAGACCATACAGATCATCCAATAGCACCAAGAGGTGATCGAGCACTGAATCCAGTAGTAGGACGACCCCTCCTAACATCCCTCTCACAACGGGGAGGAGATGTCAACTTGTCAGTCTCTTTGGAGACTGAGCAGATATATGATGCTGATGCTTTACAGAAGTATCAAAGCACCTATCTGGCATATTAGAAGGCTTCTGTACCACGATTCTTCGATACTGCCATCTCTGATGATGTAGACATGCGGATGGCATATGTAGTGAAGGCTTTCAAGATGATCTATATGATAGAGGATGCATAGGTTTCTTTTGCAGAGTACTCATTGGTAGGGTATGTAGAGTGGTGGTGGATTTCCAACAAGGAGCATATAAACAAGCACATCACTTGGGATGTCTTCTTTGAGGAGTTTATAACAAGTTTTACCCATACCCTTTGGATAGAGGATCAGAGGAGAGAGTTCACTGAGTTGATCCATGGGTCGATGATGGCCCAGGAGTATATGATCTATTACACAGAGTTGTCTCACCACTTCCTTGCTACTACAACTTACCATGGTAGAACTTATAGAAGTTCATACAGGGGATGCATGAGGAGGTCCAGGATACTCTCCACTTTGGACCTTACCTCCATCAAGGAGGTCACAACGAAGGCAACAAAGTTGGAGGCCACACATAGATGGTTACATGGAGTTCAATCATAGTTGCCTCCACACTATCCTAGCAGAGCATCATGTCGGGACTTCTCTTAGTCTCGTAGAGTCTGTCTCCACTACCATACAACAACGATAATGACAGCAAGCAGGATTACGTCATCCCCTACCTTGGGGCAGGCCTTGGTAACTTGTGGTGTAGTTTCTTCCTACCCTCCTATGCAGGTACATAGTCGTAGGTATGGGGGAAGGAGTTCTACTTTTGGATGGAGTTTGTTGCAAGCAGGTAGCTGTATGTGTTACCATTGCAGACAAATGGGTCATTTCAAGGCATATTTCCCATTGCTTACCAGCAGCTCAAGCGCGCAACAATAGTAGAGTGGAAGACCAATTAGGTCTTTCAGACAATTTCAGGGCTCGGGATTCCTATGTAGAGACCATGACTTTTAGTGAGCCCCACAACAAGCATTCAATACTGCAGGATCTAGCACACCACCACGAGGGCAGCTGAGTGCAATGACTCGAGAGCAGACTCATACTTCTAGATCAATCATAAGAGGTATGATTTCAACCTATGGGGTTTCTTTACATGTATTATTTGATTCAGGGGCTAAACATTACTTCCTTTCACATCGTATGGTGCCCACATTAGGTAAGTCTGTGATGGGAGTTGCATCCATGTACTACATCAAGGGCTCAAGGGCCAATTGTTTATCATCCGTCAGGCAGTGGAGGAGGTATCCATGCAGATAGATGGGCATGAGATGCCAAAATTCCTACTGTTGATTCAATTACATGACTTTGACGTTATCTTAAGTATGGATTGGATGGAGAGGCACAAAGCATGTCTAGACTATTTTGGGAAGATGATCATCTTCCATCTATCTGGAGTACCACAATTTCAGTTTGTTGGATGTACTTCTGATGGTGGGATAGAGTGCATCTTCGCCTTGAGAAGCGATAGTTTCTCAACCAGGGTTGCATGGGCTACCTTTCCTACATTGTAGACTAAGTCGCAGGATCATATGATTGAGGATGTTAGAGTTATATGTGAGTTTCCATACGTGTTTCCAAACAACTTTCCTGGCCTACCAAAAGTGAGGGAGATAGAGTTTGAGATTGTGATATTGTCAAACATAGAGCTGATCTCTATCCCTCCACACAGGTTGGCACCAATCGATCTCAAGAAGCTCAAAGTGTAGTTGTAGGAGCAATTGGATAAAGGATTCATCCACCCCACTACATCACCATTGAGAGCACCATTCCTCTTCGTGAAGAAGAATAATTGATAATTGAGGCTATGCATAGACTATAGACAACTGAACAAGTGAATGGTCAAGAACCGTTATCCTCTCCCATGGATTGATGACATGTTTGATCACTTAAAGGGAGCAGCAATGTCCTCCAAGATCGATTGGCAATCTGGATACTACCAGTTGAGGATCAAGGATGTAGACATGATGAAGTCTACGTTTTGTACTAGATATGGTCACTAAGAGTTCATGGTGTACTTGGATAGGTTCGTGATCGTATTCATCAAAGATGTTCTAATCTACTCCCATGATGAGAACGAGCACGAGTTCCATGTTCACATTGTGCAGAAGAAACTCCGAGAGCATCAGTTGTATGCCAAATATAGCAAGTATGAGTTATGGCTTTCCCACATGATTTCAAGGGCATGGGTGTCGGTTGATCTCGCCAAGATAGTGGTAGTTGTGCCTTGAGAGCATCCCAAGATGGATACAAAGATCCAGAGTTTCCTTAACCTCGTCGTTTACTATAGGAGATTCATCAGAGGGTTCTCTCAATTAGCCCTACCCATCACCCAATTGACATAGACGGATATTCCATTTGTCTAGAGTGACAATTATGAGTTGATCTTCCATACGCTCAAGGAGTACCCTTTCTTTTGGTACCTTGGACTTCATAGTTCATATCGATGCTTCAAAGGAAGGGTTGGGCACTATGTTGATGCAACAAGGACACGTTGTGGCTTATGTGTCATGATAGCTGAAGAGCCATAAGCACAACTATGACTTGGAGTTGGCAGGTGTAATATTTACACTAAAGATATGGTGCCACGATTTATATGGTGTTACTTTTGACATCTTCACCGACCACAAGAGCCTCATGTACATGTTTTTACCAGAAGGAGTTGAATAAGAGGTAGAGGCGATGGATGGAGTTGCTGAAGGACTATGACTGTACCATCTCCTACCATCCTAGTAAGGGGAATGTGATGGCAGATTCCTTAAGCAAGTGGTGTCACACTGAGGGTTCAGTGTATTGGTTGTAGACTTGGGATGTGCACAGTATACTAAGTGAGTGACATCCATTTTAGGGCACATATAATGCAGTGACTGTATCGGTGGAGTACAGTAGTTTGTGGGACAGGATTGTTCAGAGCAGCAAACAAATCAGAGGATACAAGACTTGTATCATAGATTCCTGAAGGATGAGTTCGATGGATTACATGTTCATATGTCCATTATATGGAAGGGGGATCGGGTGTGTGCCCAAATGAAGATGAGTTGAAGAGAGATATCCAGAATCAGAATCAGGCAACAGTCAAGACTTTCCATTCATCCATGTGGAACCAAGATGCAACGAGACATCCACCAACATTTTTGGTGGGAAGGTATGAAGAGGGACATGAACGAGTACGCTTGTCCATGCTTCATCTATCAGATGGTGAACAAAGATCACTTGAGACTCCATATCTTATTACAACCTCTTCCCATCTCTATATAGAAGTAGGAGAGCATTTCCATAGATTTTGTCACATTGCTGATGCATACTCTAGGCGGGCATGATGTGATATTGGTGACCGTTGACCGATTGACCAAGTTACCCATTTTATCCTTGTCAACATGGCATGTACTCCAGTTAAAATAACTAGATTATGAATCTAGTATGTCATTTGGTTGCATGGGATATCCAAGGAGGTAGTTTCAGACAAGGATTCATGCTTAACTTTACATTACTGGGGAGAGTTCTCGAGAGCTTTGAGGATCGAGCTACGTCTGAGTTCAACTTACTATCCATAGACAAACGGGTAGTTTTGGAGGACCATTCAGACCTTGGAGGATTTCCTATTGGCATGTATTATTGATTAGAATAGATCCTAGAAGGATCACCTTCCACCAGTTGAGTTCACATACAACAATAGCTATCATGCCAGCATTAGCATGGTACCTTTCGAGACCTTATATGGGAGGAGATGCACCACTCTCTTGTGTTGGTAGCATGTAGGTGACAACTCCTTGTTCACCTTGTAAATCATAGAGGATACATCTAGAGATTCGAAAACTGTTAACAAGAGACTACTGACCGTGTAGAGCTGTCAGAAAAGCTATGCCGACTAGCGGTGTCGAGACCTTGAGTTTTAGTTATAGTATCTCACATTCATACCTTAAATCTATGATTCTTAACTAACCTCTTGTGTCTAAAGTATTCCCCATAATCATAGGGACGAGACTTCGTGTTCCTACGAGTATCCTCGATGAGGGGCATTTGATGGATCAGTGTTAAAGGCTTGCAATGCACTTTGTGGGACCAAGTGAGATCTTGGCCCAAGTTAGGAAGGTATATTACATCATAGTCCTTTCCCCACACCTTGAGGTCATTCATGATGTGTTCCATGTGTTGAGTTTCTGAAGTGCGTCCAAGATTCGACGCAAGTGATCAGCTACGAGGTCTTTGGTGGTGGAGCCAAACCACTACTTCCTTGAGGAGCATGTGCAAATACTAGTGCAATCAAGAGGCTGATGTAAAAGGATATTACTTTAATAAAGGTCATGTGGCAGAGTCAAAAAGTTAAGGAGACGACGTGGGAGCCTGAGACGGATACGAGGGAGAAGTATCCTCGTATATTTAAGGGTATGTAATTGAAACCTGAATCAAATATTTGAGATTTTTATGAGTTTTGATTTCTTTGAGATTTTTATAGGATCGTTCCTCTTTGAGAATTTTATATGTTAAGGACGGGTTTGAGATCTGTTTTAGGATCACACTAAGTCTCGAGGATGAGACTTCCTTTGAGGATTTTATGATGTGAGATCCCTCGTATTAGGATTTGCTTTTTACTTAAATTTTTGCTCTGATATAATAATAAAAATAGATGATTGATCACATAATCTTGTATTGCTCGTCGTGACATTTATAACGAGTCCAAGAACATCAAAATCAGAGTCTATATGAGACAGTTAAGAGTAAAATACAATCGGGATACAACTAATGGATCTGGATCCGCACTCGAATCTGAATTTGGGTTGAACCAACATAAGAGGGGTTGAGACAAGTGGGTTGTAGACCACCTAAACCCTTGCCTAAGAACACCACGCCTTGCCAGAGCTCCATCGCGAGAGCAAATTCTTGTCACCGCTCGGATGTCTGAGCATATCATTTCGAAGAGCATGTCGCGAGAATTGTCATGGACATGCTCATAGTCTACAAAACATCATGGAACTTCTGTTTCTGGTGAAGGAAGATTACAGTAGAACTTTTCTGTGGGTACATATTTTACTCCTCTCTTGATGTCAGATCCGTGTGACTTTCACATCATGAGTAGCGGATAGTATGTAGAACATGTAAACAGTGTCGATGTCATGTTTGGGAGAGTTTTGTGATGAATCCCATTTAGTATTGCATTACATTTTCATAATTCACATTGATGTATTGGGTGCATGGAAAAAATGATTGCATATTCGTGATATGGGTAATAGTAGCAACTCGTGAATATAACTTGTCTTTACGATCGGAGCGACTTCGTGTACATCGTCGAAGAAAAATCCAGCCATTGTTCAGACATAATCAATCAAACCAATTGGATGATCGATCATGCATGATCAATCATGCCAAATGGATGATTCATCAGTTGATGATTAATAATTTGACACCAAAATGATAGATCATATAATCTTGTTGATCAATCCATAGTGATAGGTCATCAAAGTTAGGTGATCGATCATTTTGAGACTGTGGACCCAAATGAACTTAAATTTTGATTAATTTGACTCCAAAAAGATATAAATCATATAGAAAATTATAGTATATGTTAAACATGCGGAATAATGAATATGAGTCACTAGATAATGGAATGGATCCATTGTGAATAAAAGTGATATAAAATCGATGCAGTGAGCCTCAGTGAGTTGAGGGCATCTTATGCATCATTTGATTAATCAATGTGGATATATAGATATGTACATATACATCTATATTCAGTGGACACTTTTCTCATTGAGTTCTTTTCCATGCCACGGTGATTATCTTAAGTGGCATGTGGGTAGTGGAGTAGATGTTGTCAAGGGAGGGGCATGCACCCTCAGGGCCACAAGTAGAAGCCAAGAAGGTCGTGATACCACTCACTACTACATATGTGCGATGATTGGAGGACATGTTGCTTGGCACATTGAAGTGGTAATATGATGATTTTCGGTCTTAGTACTTGAGTACCTTCATCCCAGTACTTAGAGAGTGTGCCAAGTAGTCATGGCCGGAGATCTACTGCTTCTCTTTTTCACTTAAGGATAATACTCGTGTACTAGTTATTATAGGTCACATTGTTTGGTATTCCAGGTGGGATCATTAAGAGGGAAGTTCCGGAAAATGTGGTTATGGAAGTTGGTAAAAGGAACAAATGAAGTGATCTCTTGTGGATAAGGAGGTTTGGGATAGTCGATGGATTTTCAGACTACGTTATGAATGATCTCAGTTATCAGTACCCTATCTCATGCCCTACACCATTATGGACTCTTAACCGTGGATAGTGGACTTGGATGGTCTGAAAGTTGGTCAAGTTATCAAGGTTATGGTGAATCAAATGGAACTCCTAGAGATTTAACATGGGAAATTATAGTTGGTATGCGAAGCTAGTGGATGTGTTGGGAACTTAGTTAGGATGTATTCTACCAAACAGCATGCCTTTGAAGCCACCCCAACCTTAAAATTTTTTTAGTGCCTTAAGGTCAAAGTGTCAGGTCCCACGTAGACCAAGACCATAGATTGTCCACGATGATTATGAACTTAATGATAATGGAATCACTAATTATGATATGAGTGAGGTCTTCTTGGTGAGGATGGTCTATCTAGTTTGTTTCTTTTGCACACTTTTATTACCTTACTTGTTGTAGTTTAGTACCATACTAGGCAACTTTTCTCATAAAGTACCTTTGCGTATTGTCCACAGGTTCTCATGAGCAGCCTGCAGCAGTGAGTGGCTAGGATTTGCAGCTTCTCTTTCTGTGCAGCTACACGGTTTCCTTGTGGTATAGTACTTGTAGCTAACTTTTATTTGTAGTTTTACAGTGTTAATTTACTTTCTAGTTTTGAGAGACATGTGAGATGTACAATGTATGTAAAGATACACATTTTGATGCACACATGTAATATTTTGTGGACATGGATTGTAATGTAATGATGGATATGTGTATGAATAGAAACGAATGGAAAGAAATTTTAAAGTCTAATCTTTTGTGTTATATTCTCCTGCTTATACTAGTAATGTGTGTTTCAGATATGGAATGTATTTGCAAGGAATCAGTTTGCTGAGTATCCGAATCCTAGTGGAACAGATGTTACAACAGGCATATCCATCTGAGACAATATTATGAGACAACTCATTGGTAACAGCATCATATATATGTGATTATGTGAAGTAGGAATTGAATTTGGTCGATCGTCTAACTATACACCTAAGGAAAATTTTGAGAAGACTATATTGAGGAGAATGAGATTATACACAAACCGTGAGTCAAAGTGATGGAAATTCATTCTACATGAATAGATCCGGCATGAAAATTCATATACGATAAACAATTAATTAGATTATTTAGATGATACTATCAAATCTTTCCCATTCTTATGGTGTAAAATGTGACAGTATTGACATGTGCCTTAATGGACATTATAGTCTAAATTGAATGGTGAATGAAAGAAGAATACACTAGAAGATAATCCACCTGTGTGTGTGTGTAGAGGTAAGGCCGCTTCCTATGAGATTTACTGGGAAAAATATCAAGAGCATTCATGAAAAATCTAGGTCGATACAGAACATAAACATGTCAACATATATGAACAATGGAGATTAGAAATGTAATGCTGGATATGAGTTAATAATTTCAAAAATAAAATATTAGTTCACAGCTGGGCGGATGTGCATTTGGACGAGTCCAAGAACATGCCTCTATTTCTGTCCAAAGTCCTATTTTTTATACTATGTTATATCCTAATAGCTGATAGTAAGTTGGGAGATGTATTTTATTGGAAATAAACTAAGCAATTGTGCATTGCTCGATTTACAATGGCATTTAAATTCTTTGTGTTAGTGAAGGCAGAATATGAGGTTTGAGTGGTTGAGAACACTCTTAGCAGATCTTCCCATTTGGATGAAACAACATCTCTTTTCATCCATTGTTATACCCAAGTTGTTGTAGTAAGATGTAAAAATAAAATATTTAATGGGAAAACATGCATATTTATCTGAACACAATATGATTATGTGAAGTCGGTGTTAAATTTGGTCAATCCTCTGACTATACCACTAAGAAAAAAGCTTGTAAAGAGTATGTTGAGGGGAA
Source organism: Ottelia alismoides (assembly GCA_037367405.1). Classification (NCBI taxonomy): domain Eukaryota; kingdom Viridiplantae; phylum Streptophyta; class Magnoliopsida; order Alismatales; family Hydrocharitaceae; genus Ottelia; species Ottelia alismoides. The sequence goes on along the minus strand of JAZKJV010004047.1, from coordinate 14,081 downwards.
CAAAGTTAGGCTTAAATCATGAGTTGAAGTGTTGAAATTCAACCTACATAAATAGAAATCCCATGGTGAATCCCCCTCCCCAAATCAAATCTTCCATCTGCTGCCAATGTATTCCCATTTTCTTTTTAATCGCTGAGGATTAATCTCCCTCTAATGCATATCTGTCCTAATTAATCACCCATTCAATTGATCCATCACTCATCCATTAATCTTGCACCTCATAAATACTCCTCTAATTAATCCCCTAGAATAAATCATCATGACTTATCATTTGTCATCTACTAATTGTTCTTCCAATTTCTCATTTAGGGTGATTTTATCAGATTGCATGTACACACACATACGCATGTCTGTGTGTGTGTGTTTCGATTCTGTTAAGCATCCTTGCATGTAGAGAACTGGAGGCAATGTAAGCATTTCTCTTTAGCATACATCATCGTTTTCGTCTCTCATTAGATTTTGATCATACATGTTTTATTAAAAAGTAATATTTTTCTCAGAGTGATAAGACTCGTAAATGCTTAATTTTAAATAATTGAATAGTAAATGTTTAATTTTATAACATTAATAACTAACAAATTAATAATTTTTAAATTTAAATGATTTTTATTCCATTATTTCTAATTACTAGTCAAATCATGTATTTGATTCATAGAGAAGACATCCAACACCGTTCATGTCTTATTATATTGGGGAGGATCGATTAGTGTCTTTGATTATCACATAGAATATATTAGGGGCAAGAAACATATGATTATTGTATCAATTAACATACCTTGATTTACTGGCTAAAGTATCCGAAGCCACTGGTCTCCCGTTTGATCAGTATATACTTACATTAATGTGTAGTGGTTGTATGAGTTATCAATATTCTTCGTAGTACTAATTCGTGATAATGAATTTACCTTAGCAATGATGAGTTCAATCATTAATGTGAGATTTCTTCACCTTTTCATAGAAGCTACATCTTTTGATATGGAAAATATGCCGTCATCATCGAGGTAAAATAATAACATTAAAATTAAGGAATAATGTTATATTTCGTTATCTAAACTGACAAATATATAAATTAATCAGGCCAACAAATGAGACAATGTTTGAGGATATCAAGGGTTCCATATAAGTAAATGTTGAAGGCGAATTGTCGACACCAATATATGAAGAAGAAAGTGAGGAGTCTTAAAATGAATCTCAATCATTAGAAGAAAACATAACTGGTAATAGTTGTCACGATTTTGGATACGGTTCACTAGTTCTAGCATTAGAAAATGAGGAAAGGGGGAACTTATATTTTGTTAATAATGAGGATGTTGATGAAGAACCAATGGAGGAGTTACCCCACGTGTTTGATCATGAAATTGCAGAATCAGAAGATATAGCCTTTATAGAGAGTGATCCCGTCGATGATTCTGGATTAAGCTATTGGTTAGATAGGAGTAATAAGTCAAAAAGGGATCTACAATACGACTTACAAATCTGTAGTATGAAAAATCATGTGTAATATAAACCCAAGGCCTTAAATAAGCAGATTTTGACAGTTGTTTGTATTTATGAAGATTGTGAATGGTGTTTGCATGCATCAGAGAGGAAATCTCGAGAGGACCAGTGTATTTTAGGATATAGGGGAAAGCATACATGTAGAAAACATGTCCTTTTAGTGAAACATCGTCAATACACTTTTGTATTTGTAACGCAATACATATTATCTTCATTTAAAGCACAAGTTAGTATGAGGAGGCATGCAATGGATATTTTTTATAGGAATGAGGTTGAGTCATATCGTGATATCTCCCTCTTTTGAAGCTTTATTGCAACCCACGCCGCTTGACTAGGTTGAGATGCACTACCCTCCCTAGAGGAGGACGGATGTTTCCACCCATGTGCTATTCCAAGTCAAAGGATTCTACATCCTCACCACCTCATCAATGAAGAGCTACATGCATGGTTCTTGTCCAAGTTAGGTCACTATCTAAAAGAATCATGCATGTGTATGAAATATTATATTTAGACCAATCAAGATGACATGTGAACATAGACTTGTGGACTCAAAGAATTAAGTCACTCGACCTGACAAATGTTAACTCCAGTTCCTATGAAATTAGGTAGATTAAGGTCAAATAAATCCATCCTCGACATCTATTCATAACTTGGTTCAGAACACACTAATTTTTCACTTTACATATTCTAGACATGCAGATGAGATGCAGATCACATGCTATAGAGATGAATAACATGCAAGACTTTTTTCTTTGAAATGCAAGGATGATATGAAAGAGTAAATAAGAAGCCTCTTTATTATTTTTTTTGAAAATCTGGTATACTTTTTATTTTACAACAAATTTTACAAGAGTTTTATTTACACAAGAGTTTTTACAATATACATACTAGTATACACGTGTTTTGGAAAAAAAATCAATTTTTACCCATCCCGTAATTATTGTAAAATATATACAAAAATACGCAAAAGTACGAGCTGGGTAAAGTATATATGCCATATATACACACCCCCTAAACTTAGTGTGTGCTATATCCTCAGAGCACGAGAAGCGAGGAAAAAGACATAGCTTGTGCTAAGAGTAGGAGAGCTAAAAGAGCAAAAATGTATAGAAATTGGCCCTTCCCCCTATACTTAGGCTCTGGCAGTCTAAGTGTAGAAGAAGAACAAAAATGGGGAGGGCAAGGACAAGAGGGGAAATGGATGAGTATATATACATGATGGGCATCGGTCCCCCCTATACTTGGCCTCTGGTCAGCCTAAGTCTAGGATAGGAGTGAGTGTGAGAATCGATGAGATCTGGAGAATATACAAAGGTCAATAAGGTTTATAATGAACCTTCTTGCGTGAACGAGGAGGTGGGGAATATACAAGTGTGTTGTTGTCAGAATCGTCCTTAGATGAATAATAGTGAGGTGAAGGGATCATCCAACGCTAATCGACACACGACTGCTTGCTTAGATACGGCTTAAGAACAGCCGAACTGAGCTCACTCAAATGAATCACCTCATTCGGACCTGATGAGGAATCCTCCGAAAATTCCTTCTCTGGTATGTTGAAGGAAATTTTCTTAGTCGGTTTTCTAGAACCTGAATCATTGACAGGGAGTGGAGAGCGATTCTCCTTAAGGGGTTCGGGGGAACTCCTCGAGGAATCATTTCTCAACTTCCTCTCACTAGATAACCGACTAGAGGAGGAAGCGGTCGTGTTTTTGTGTAGGGTCAATTGAGTCTTGGTTGCCTCCTTTGAAGGTTCAGGATGTTGTGCGGTGCTGATCATGGGTTCCTCATCAGAGAAGTCTCCATATAGATTATAATATTCCTGAAGGGTCAGCGCACGTCTCAGGAAGGTGATACTGATCTTAGTTGTCTTGGCATTAGTGGGCTCTTGTGTCGGATCATCAAAATAGTCCAGGCAATCAGCAAAAGTCGTGTCCGACTCAATGCCAACTTTGGGTTGTGAGTTCTCTTTAGAAGTTTTTGCGATGGTGGTGCAAGAAGTTGGTGAAATGGAGGTATGGAGAGTCACTGATCCAACGGTCGTTCAGACAGTTGGTATCTCAAGTGTAGTAGAGAGATGGGACTTATCTATCTCTCGATGGTAACGACTGTCTACGGATATGCGGGTCACCTTAGAGTAAAGTGTATCAAAGAATGGGTGAGGTTGGAGCGCTCCCAATGCTGTAAAATCGATCTCCCGAGTCTCGTTAGTCACCTTAGCTGAGGCTAAGAACAGCTCCCCGAGAATAATAGGAGACTAAACTCTCCTCGGTGCTCAATGTCAATGACCATGAAGTCTACCTGGAGTAGAGCATCTTGGAAAGTAATGATGATTGGAATGTTCCTCTCGTCCGTTTTATGGATCGATCAACCAGCTGAACGATCACTCTAGACTTCTTAAGTGATCCGAGTTTGAGCTTATCAAACACGGAGGTTGGGAGGATATTTATTCATGAGTCATCATCGATTCTCACATGGGTAAAAATGGTATCTTTGATTTCACACTCAACTCGGGGCAACCGCTTCACTCTGTGGCTCTTGGTCTTTCTCCCCATCACCAAGGAGGTGGCCATAGACATTGTGTCTCTCAGTCTTTGTCCTCTTATTGCCCTACCTCTTAGGAATCAATTTACTTCTCACAAATCGTTTGAGGCCGAGGAAGTGATCTATGGCTTTCATTGAGGCAAGGTTAAAAATCAATTCTTCATCGAGTGCTTCCCTTAGAGTAAGATCCAATTTTTTAGATCTTTTTCATTTTCTATTTTTCTGATTTTCTATTTTTTCAATATTTTTGGTCTTTTGGAATTTTCAAAATTTTTGGTGTTCTTGATGGACGAATGGTCAGACTTTGGATTGGAAGGCACTTAGTTAGTAGAAGAGGAAGGTAGAATAGACTCCAGTTGTACTAAATGTGTGGGTTCCCTAATGCTCGCTCGATTTTCAACATAAAGTCTACTTACTTCCTTTTCCACTTTCATACCCAGGCTGACAGAAATGGAGTGCAATATTTCAGTGACATCTCTCAACTTTTTACCAAATGATTCATTCTTCTTAATAAGTCTAGAGATGTCATCCTCCACAAAATTCTCATACTGAATTATGGGAGTGTTCTGTTCAATTGGAGGATACTGCTGAGATATTGGGGTCTAATACTCGATATTCCTAGACTCTGACATGTAATGCTGGGTCGAGTATGGACCATCTAAATGGAAGATATTGGTCAGAGCCTCATATGATGGAGTCAATAAAGAGGGTGTTCTTAGATTGACATGAGTCCAATCATGTGGATGTATAGGCTCTCCGAATGTGCAATATAAAGGCTGGTCAATGTAGGCTTGATTACTAAAGTCAATCAATTCAGGAAGATCATTATGGGCATGCACCTCCATTCAATATGTTCTATCAACCAAGTAATTCTGCCAGTCATCTATCTCACCAGTGACTTGCTCTTTGAATGGTCCATTGATTCCAGCAAGCTCTCGAGAATAAGGACAGTCAGCCCAAGATGGAAGTGGATCCAGAGTGTTAGAATATGGAGTAGGTGAGAAATACAAAGAAGTAGAGAAGTCAATTGAAGTTCTGACTTCATAATCGGGTCGAGGTGGAACCGATCATGGGTAAGGGTCTTCCATGGATGGCGGAGTATACATGGAAGAAGGAGAAGGCGAAGATGAATATTATATGGTCGAGGAAGAATGACCAGAGGCTTAGGGTATGGAGACCAATATCCCGACATCTTGAAGAGGAAAGGATGAATATAAGCAGATTAAGGTAGAAAACATGCAATTACATAGGATAACACACATGGACAAACACAGAACAAACGCAAGAGCAAACCTCAAATTCACCAACTCTACACGTAAGGGCCTTAAAGGTTCAGACGAATTATCCTGCCAATTTTAGTTGGTGATAAATGAAAGTCTTGAAATATTAACGAGTTGTTGGGTACATGTACTTCCCTACAGACTAGCCCGGTTCTTACGACTAGTTGGACCCTACAGGCTATCGTTCCTTGAGGACGGAGCCTTACATAGTGTCCTCTAAACCTCGTACTCTACTAAGGAAATCCGGGCCGTTTACCGACTACCCATAGATCCTCACTGAGAAGTAGCTAATTGCCTAAAAATAAAGAACCAATAGTCTATAAGAAAATCCTGGCTTGGCTCTATCCTATTGTCGTCTCTCTCACATGCAAGTAAATTCAGACAATGACATGGTTTCTCTCCCGCAAACAAGGGTTAATTTTAGTCAATTCTTTTGGTCCAAATTCAATTAGCAGTCTCGAATTTAGAGATTAGTTGTTATCATAATTAATCCACACAAGCAATCACTTCTGTCGTCCAGTCCCAATTCCTTTATCCTATGTTAGAAAAACTGAGAGAGAGAATCAGAAAAAGCCGATGCAATCGAGAAACGATGATGAATGCTTGAGTAAGAAGACTTACAGTACCTCCATCTCTCTACAATGCAAGATGCAATACTGAATTGAAATTTTACACTATATGGAATGCAAGCAAGAAATTGTTCCTGGACAGGCAGTTCTATTGGCGAGTGAAGAACAAATTAATTTGGACTAATATATCTGCAGTCTAAGTATGTCTTGTTAAATGTGATGTGTGGTCCTATAAAGTCCGAGTACAAGTCAAAAAGACTTTTGCTCTGAGAATCGCGAGTGCAGGTGCTAGTCTACATCAATCAACCACACAAAACAGAGAATCGTTTTATTTCGATTATACATGCGAGAACCCAAATGGGAACTGCTTTAAATATGGACTTATTACAAGTTAATGAAAATTAAAATCTCTCTTCAAATATCTCCTTGCCGTCTCAAAAACCGACTCGATCAATGAATCGTCAGCCTCTAATTCTCTTTGAGATGCTTCGAATTCAAGAAAGCCGCTCCAAGTCCACCAGGCCCTTGCACAAAATATAAAAATAACTGAAAAATGGAATAATTACAAAGTGGTTTGCGGGTAAGACTACCTGAGTGAATGGAAAACTTAAATCTAATTTTTATAAAACGATCCTAAGTTATTTGCCTCCCAGGCAACGATGCTATTTGACGGGTCGCTAGAATGCCCTTTTTAATTTAAAAATGTGTCGTGATTGTTGTAGTCGGGCAATTAGGATCGATCAAAAATTAGCCGCATGCATCGAATAATCAATGAATTAGATAATGTGCATTTTGATGTATTTTTAACCTGGAAAGCCCCAAGGCCGACTCAAGGAGGGAAAGGAACAATTTTATATCAAATTAGATGAATTAGATCACGGTTTTCTAAGCAGGATTTTTTGTATTTTTTATGCAAAACAAATGCAAATGCAAATATGCAGATCAAGTAGGTTATAAGGAAAACACAACCTTAGCCAAATTAATTTTAATGTGAAATTAATCCAAATTTGTCAAGTTATATTTTTCCTGAAACCTAATCCAATGGCGAATGCAAAATATATTTTTTGAATTTCGGGATTACGATGCAATAATGAAAATTGCAAACTTTTTAGGGGTTTTATTTAATTTTTCATGAAAACAGAATGTAAAAATTATGAAACTTTTACTTGGACTTAAACATGATAAAATGAATATAGAGTAATTTTTTGTAATTTTCTGAAAATATATGATTTTTTTATGATTTTTTACTAAAATAGAGTGTCTGCGAGTTTTTAATTCCTAATTAATCCATGAAATCAAATTATATAGAGAGCTATTAATCTAAATAAGATATTTAAATGATAAATCCAGAAGAGTTGAACTTTCATAAAAATAATATTTGTGGACTTAATTAAAAATTAATTACAAAAATCACTCTATAATTTATTTTATGCACAAGACAATTCCAATTCAGATGAATTTTGGACAGAGATTAAAAAAGCAAATAGAGGCATCAATTTGATTTTTTTCATAATTTTTGGAGAAATATGTAAATAAATATGAGTTACAGATCATGGAATAGGTAAAATATTCAAATTTTCACCAAACTAATTTTAGTTAATTATCCAATGTTAACAAATCTAATTAAATAGCCATGAATTAATTATTTAAAAAAAATGCTATTTTTGAATTAAAAATTAATGCAAAATAGAAGTCCAAATAAATGCATAAGTGTAGGGGTGTCTTTGCAATGCATAAAATAAAATTTAAAAAAATATGCATAGAGGCCATTGTAAATAAAGAAACATGATAGGCTATGTAAGAAAATTTTTGAAAAAATGCAATGACCTTAGAATCATGGGTGAACCATAGACTGAGAGCTCATCGACGAGGAGGAAGGAGCGTATGGCTGTGGGGGCAACACATGCGAGGTGCAGCGGCCGCAAAGCATTGTTGGAGCAGCCGTGAGATGGCGGACATCCATAGAGGCAGTAGAGGGATGCATGGCACTCAGACGGAGGGCGCGAAGGAGGCGTTGGCCACTTGCGATCGTAGAGGGAAGTGACTCCTAGAGCTGTTGGGGTGTGTGTCGGTGGTGAGGGGGGATTGCAACTGTTGGGGCGTTCTGGCTGCGTGAGGTGGCACGACTGTGAAGGGAGGCGTGCGGACGTGGTGCGGCCAAGAGCTTCACGATGAGGGGATGAAAGGGTCGTGTGGGGCAGTGCTCTACATAGAGGAGGACGACCAACGGGGGCACTGGCATGCAAAGCGGCGGAGAGGGCTGCTTGCATTGAATCTAGCAGGGAGCTAGCATGGAAGGGATGGAGGTCGATGGAGACGCGGTTGATTGATAACGGTGAGGTGATGCCGTGGGGAGCGACGTGGGCCGGCCGCGCGGAGGAGGGCGAGGGTCTCATCTGTGTGGAGGATGGAGGGCGACGGACGTGCAGGGGGTGGTCGGAGCGCGATCGTCACATAGACGAGGGCTGCTGGAGCAGGTTGCAACCGTACGGGCTGAGAACGACCAATGGTTGCGGCAGATAGCGACGTTGAGGACGGCGGTTGGCGTGGAGGCAGGGAGTGGGGGTGGAGACACTGCTTGCTTCCCCTTGTTCCTCTTTTCTTTTTTATTTTTTTGTAATAATTTTTTTGATTTTTTCTTGTATATCGAAAAAGAATGCAATAAAGAGGTGGTGTGTGTGTAATGATCGTGATTTGTTGAATAAGTTGATGGTGAGAATGTAATGAAGAACATGATCAAGAAATAATGTCAGATAAAAAAATGACGAAGTGAAGATGGAGAGATACATACATGTGGTGGTTTTGCCTAAAGGTGGGGCTGCGATGAGCGACTCCTGTCATGGCCTCGATCTAACTCGACGAAAAATTGGAGAATCTATGTAGCTTGGATGCGGCTACGACGAGGTCAAACTCTCTATCTCAGATCTCACCAAATACGATGGAAACCACCGTCACGTCGAAGACTTACTCGGTCGATGTCACCGTCGAGCGGGCTAAGCCAGTGGTTCCCTTTCGCTCTCGATTATGGCGGATGAAGATCAATGAAGAGGGCAATTGGAATAAATAGCAGGAGGAAGTTAGTAAGTAAGTGGAGTGGAAGTTGGAGGAGTGGTGGGAGATGAGGGGAGAATGGGGAGTTGGTGACTTGAAGTGTGGAATAAGTAAAGGGAGAAGAAGTAAAAAGGGGGTAAATAAAATAAAATAAGTAGGCTACTTAAAATAAAGAAGAGAAAATAAATAAAATAAAATAATAAAATAATAAATATAAATAATTAATTAAAATAAAATAAATAATAACATAACAAATTAATAAATAAATAATAGTGTGACACGTGGCGGCTCCAAGAGCTGCTACATGTCGCACCTAGAAAAAAATTAAATGTAAAGAAATAACAAAAGAGGTCAAAACAAAAAATGGCCAGCACGAAAGTTGCTCGTCTCGATGAGATCTACAACTTTTGTGACAGATCAAAGACCAAAAAAAGCTATATGCACAAAGTGTATTTTTTGGTGATATTTTATATATATAAAACATCGTATTTTTATCTTTTGTAATTTTTTCTTTTTAAAGAAGAGAAAAATCAAAATAAAGTTAAATAATATATGAAAGGAATTTTTACAACTTAATCTATTTTTTGGATTTTTTAAAAATTAAAAAAATAAAAGGATAAGATAAAGGGTATTTTGACCAATATATACAATATACAATAGGGGCCCAAAATCCAAATTTCACATACAATCTCCGATTTTTATGAAATTAGTCTGGTTTTGAAGTTCTCTTAATGTATATTATTTAAAAGTGAGTAGACCTAATTCTGACACTGTGTGAGATAGATATGTGCATTTTAAGGTTCATAGTTTCAAACTTGGATTTAGGTTTTATTGGATAATTTTACATGTTAGTATTTTTTGATATTTTTTCTTAATTAGTGTTAGTAATATATACACTATAGAGTTAATTTTATTAGATTTGGAATTAGTATAAAATAGATTTAAAAAGGTAAATTCGGCTAATATACAGGTGAATATTTACAAGTGAATTTAGCTCCTTATTTAATGCAAATATGAATGCAAAAATACAGATATTATTTACAAGTGCATGAATGATAATTATGTGAAATAAATGGGGAAATACAACTAATTACTCAGAAACAAAGCTCTATTTTCAACTTTTAGAGTGATGAATCACAAATTCATCACCCCGTAACCTATACGTGGTTCAAGACACAAGAAGGCCAAAACGAGAGTACTATACATTTTCAGATATTATTTGTATCATTTGGACCTTCCCACAGAGCATTCAAAATTTGTCGACATGTTTTAAGTATTGATGGAACACATTTGTGTGGTAGATACGTACGTCACATGTACGTGGCCACAAAGATAGATGCAAAAAATGGCCTATTTCTGCTCACAATTGTTGTAGCCGAAAAGAACGAGAATATTTCGGCATGGAGATGGTTTCTTAATTTATTAGGATAAATCATTGATCATCGGGAAATATGTTTTATCAATGATCGATTTCTCGATCTGAAGGATGCTATGAGTGGTTTATTTCCACTGAGAAAAGGATCCACTCATCGTCATTGTCTCAAACATATGCGTGTAAGCATGTACAAAGCATGACATAAGACTCGTACAATTCAAAACAGATTCTACGCTGTTGGGGAGGAGTCATGTCAAAATAAGTTTAATAGTATGATGCGAGATATTAATATACTCGACAGAAATTCTTTTGAGTGGATCGTATCTCAAGATAATGGCGATCAGAGAATATAACAAGAAGGTTGATACAGACACATATTCCTCCTCCTACAATAGCCTACCAACCACACAGACCAGTAGAAAGACGTCTGCTATGTTAAAAAAATCTTCTTATTCTTACTATATTTTATTAACTTATTATATCATAAATGGAATAGATGGATATGATTCTCCATGGAAGGAACAAAATGGATGAAATTAGACGATCAAAAGACTTACCTTTGAGTATGAAGATAAAGGTCGAAGATACAATTAATTACTTTAATGAGACAATCAACATGTTCTCATTAATGTATCCGTTCCAACATTATAACGAGTCGTACATGCCCTCGCAAGAGCAGCATACTTCTGGAACATCAGGTTTCATGATTTTTTTGCTATAAATCGAGATTATTTTGATTCCCTTTTAGATGACTAATTTTTGTAATTATATGTTGTAAATCGTATAGGTATGAATTATGCATAAATCCTATATGTATGAATTATGCGGAATATGGCGGGGAGGGATCACAACAACCGTCGATGTTTGGACTTCTGGTTTCAGTTAATTATTTATGTATAATTACCTTAAATTAGTGTATAGATTTTTAGACTTATAACCATAATTCTTCAAAATGTTATAGCAAGATACAATAGGCATGTGTCTTCACAAGGTCAAATAGTGGAGGAATCAATATTTAGAACCTCAAGAATGACCTATGTAGGATACACGGACAAGGGTACCCGTCAATTCAACCAGGATTCCGATCTTCAGGTTGTTATAGTTAATATTCTTGTCTTACTAAGAGTTTCATTTATGTGACATCTAATATAATTAATATCGTTTAGGTATGAGTTACATAGAATATAGCACTTCAGGGTCTCAATACGATAAAACCGGATATGGATCTCCATGTTACAACAACTTATTTAATAAAATGACTAAATCCAAGAAGTTATGTGGATTTTCTATAATATTTCCTAAAATATGAATATCTCATTCTTGCAAGATATGGAGTAGCTTTTAGTCAGTCACAGTTTGCAGGATCATCTTTTGCTGGTCCTTCGATTCAGGGATATAGCGGACAAAGATTTCCGATAATTCAACTAGTATTTGCACCTTCAGGTTGTTATAGTTGATTTATTACAATGTATCCTTCTCTTACTTATCGTTTAATTTATATGATATCTAATGTAATTAATATCTTTCATGTATGAGCTATATAGAGTATGGCGCTGCAAGGTCTCAAATCGATGAAGTCGGACTTGGAGTTTCAGATCTAAATAACTTATTTAATAGAATAACTAATTTCAATAAGTTATGTCTACCTTCTGTGATACTTATGGCAACATGAATGTCTCATTCTTGCAAGACCATCACTTGTTGGTCCTTTAAGTCAATTACTCTGGACCCTCTCAGCTCACACCATCTACTCAATATAAGTTAAGAGATTCACAAGCACAATTATTTGATAGTGTTCGGCAATTAGAGACAACCGATTTCGATATACAGTTATTTGGTATACTCATGATAATACTACATCAACGTTCGGAGTTGCCTCGAAGACCCTCCTCAGGAGTAAGGATTAGTGAGCATCCTCCATTAGAACCGCCTCGCCAGTCAACAAGTGTAAGGAGTACGAGAAATCAGGAAACTCAATCAACTGAACCTCCACAGAAGTTGTTAGCTAGGTCGCATCATCCAAGACACATTCCAACACATTCAAAACAAAACACCAAGCAGAAGAAGAAGAAGAAGAAGAAGAAGAAGAAGAAGAAGAAGAAGAATAAGACACATGAGGAGAGTCACAGGAAAATAGAAGATGGTGGAAAAGGAAACGACAAAGGAGGAGACACAGGAGATGAAGGAGGAGAGTCTGAACAGGTTTACAAAGATATGGAAACTATAAGATGTTGTAAAATATTTTTTATTATTTCTAAACACAATGTTGTACTTTTATGATTTTAATGAAATACTTACATTTTAGAGTTTAGGGTTTAGTTGTACTTGTTCTTCTTTTAGTGATCTTTCTTCTTCGGTAGTCATGAGAGGTGACCAACCACCGTTATATCTATTTATTATTTCTTTTATGTGCTTATGCAATGGTGGTCGATTGCACATTTGCATCCATATGCGAGGGTTCATCTGCTATCAGAGTAGAGATGATATCGATGGTTCATATTCTCAACCATTAATATGAGAACAAAGTTAGTTTCTCTTCCGTTCCCAACATAAAGATGGATCAAAAAGTAACGATGCAATGGTTTGGGTACACAACCCATGAAACCCCCTACATGCAATGGGCAGCCCTGATTAATACTCTGGATGCATACATCCGTGTTTTCCCCTCCCTGAAAACGCAGTGTTGAAGTTAATTTTGCAGGAACTATTGAGGTAGAAGAATTTAGGACAGCACAAATTTTAAGAGAATAAAATATAGGCGCCCAGACACTAGTCGTTGTTTCACATCTGCATCTGCCACACGGTGCTGCATGTGGCTTTGTTTCAGAGGAAGACAAAACAAAGACCAATTCCATTTTTCTTTTGGGGTCCCAACTCATTTATTTCACCAAGGCCTCCCATCTCTCCCTGCATCTGGTTGGACGTCTATGCACTTCACTGCATCTGGTTGGACGTCTATGCACTTCACTGAACACCGTCACATGGCAGCACAGAATCAATTAAAAATATACCCCTCCTCTAAAATTTCCGAATTATAAATCAGCCTTTCGTTGTCACCACCTCGTGATATTTGGACATATTGAGAGCTGTTTCAAAGCAGTGTCAGTCACACAATTAGAGGGGTTCTAGATGTCGATTCAAAACCCCTCTTCCACATGAGAGCAGTGGCAACTGCAAGCAATTCACTGAACATATACAATATAACCCATAAATAATTATTGCATCAAATTGAGTGCCATGTATATTATGACAAGCTTGCTAACTATTTCCTTGTTATACTTTTCCAGATGTCCTCTTCAAATTACCAAGCACATGTCATATCAGCGTGCGCATTAGATTTGTAAATATCTATGTTAGATCATAAACATATTTTAGAAAAAAATTCCTACTACACGCATTATATATTTTCAGTAAAAAAAATACACTCAAAGCCTTCCAAGCTAAGGAAGACAATGCTCATTCAAAGAGACTTTAGCTGCAATGGATAAGTACAGCGATTCCAACGGGTAAAAGGCGATGGGCCATGAATGATAACATGACCTACCCTTTACTTAAAGCCCTGCCTCTCTTTCTCCCTCTCTCTCTCTATCTTCAATGACAACTCATATCATCTCATGCATATGTAGTACATTATTGCTTTCGCTGAAAAGTAATGATAGCACTCACGGGTCCCTCAGCCATAACTCTCCAAACCTATTTCAAATTAGAGATCTGTCAACGGACCATGCAAAGATTCGTCCCAGCGTTGAACACCGCGTCCTTATCTCA